>CM060564.1:21023427-21544882 GCA_030625065.1 Alectoris magna | reverse complement strand
TCTAGTGAGGTGTCTAGGAAAAGGTGTACTCTCTTGGGTGAGAGCAGATGCACAGGCAGCTCCAACAGGACCAGGGAATCTCACTGCTGGCAGTGAGCACACAAAGAGTGCAGAGAAGTGGGGTATGTATGGCTGGGAATCTTGTAGTTCTCCATAATAAACCTGCTCCTTTACCAGAAATGTCTTCAGCTTGTGGCACATTTACAATCTGAATATCAGAATGCATATTTGTGTTTGTACCTATACATACCTTTGGCTTCTTCCAAAGTATTCTGATGCACCCCCATCTGGCTCTCATGGATGCTTAACTCACACTGTGGTTTTGCAGTTAACACTCCTTCAGTCTTCAACTTCTCCCCGTCTCCTCCTACAGCTTCTTTTCATCTCAGCTGTGTGGATGCAGGTCCCCTACAAGCTGGCAGGAATCATTCCACTCCCATCTGTGGCTCTGTCCCTTTACAGCCTGGGTTTGTGGCAGCCCATTTCTGCTTCTCAAGGTAGACACAGCTGTGGCACATTTGTGGATTCTTCCATCTGTTACAATCTCTTTCTTTGTCTCTCTCTCTGTCACTGCAGAGTCATTTTCCTCCCCAGCTTTGCAGGAAGGCTTATGATGCAGTTTCAAGTTGCAGCGAAACTAATCTAATAATAAGCTGCTGCTGAAAAAGGCAGTCCTGCTTCTCTGTTCCCCCATCTGTGCCCATCTCTCTTGAAATGGGAACTGTTCTGACAAGAACTTCCTTTTATTTCTTTCTTTCCCCCCCCAGATGAATTTTCCGTACCTGATTTATGATGTAGTGGCACAATAGCTCTGTCTGATGTGAAGGGGGTGGTGGGAACCTTACAGTATAGGAGGCAGGAGAGGTGAGTTTGCCCCTTCTTGTCCGTAGCTTGCACGCTGATTCTGCTGTGTGAAATGGCTGTCTGGAATCAAGAAGTAGGCAGATTAAAGACTGGCTACAGAGGTCATCAGTTCCTCCTGTCTGGTTGCTGCCAAGGAAGAAAGTACCAAGTGATATGGGAGACCTTGAGAAGACTGTAAGAGGGACTGGGAAGAAGAAGCTTAACTTCTTTTCACTGCTGCCAATCAAAAAGCATTCTAAAATAATTTCAGTATTCCTTTCCTTTCCTTCCCTTCCCCTTCCCCCCTTTTTCTTTCCTTTTTCTTTTCTTTCCTTTTTCTTTTCTTTCCTTTTTCTCTTCTTTCCTTTTTCTCTTCTCTTCTCTTCTCTTCTCTTCTCTTCTCTTCTCTTCTCTTCTCTTCTCTTCTCTTCTCTTCTCTTCTCTTCTCTTCTCTTCTCTTCTCTTCTCTTCTCTCTCTCTGCGTGCATGATTTTAGTAATTTTTCATTTCTGCTTCAAAGTAAAGGAAAAAGGATGAAAAAGTAGGATTATTTGAACTCGCTGCAGTTTACTGAAATCCCAGCCTAAACAGAGTGAAGGCTGTACAACCAATTTTCAGAACAGGAATTTATATGGATTTCACTGATGTATAAGCAGTTATAATATGATTCAAAATAAAGGTTATAAATTTTCAGATGTATTTCTACTAGTAGATGATAAATGTATTAATATGTAAAAATGTAGTAAATGTACAAGGAAGCTTTTTGGTGTTGAAATACATTTTGCAACATACAATTGAGGATTCGGCATGCCTTCCCTTAGTTGCAGTTCAAGAGCATACTGCCTTTTGTACAGAATCATTCAGATTAATCTTAATGCATTAAAGGGCCTTTCAAAGGAAAGCCATTACACTTGCTACCAACTTTTGAAACAGAATTAAAGCAATTGCTCCAGTCATGAAAAACGTGAATGTATCTTGATTGTAAATTAACTGCTGTGTTAAATAGCTCCATTGTCTGCCTGTATGCCACTCCATGAGGACTCACGTGCTTTCAGTTCTAATTAAAGAAACTAATTTTAGTCTCGTAGAAGTATAAATTCCCTGAGACAGGACAGTGAGAGGTAGAATTACGATATGCTAGTTATTATGCTTTTTGAAAAAGAGCCATCAAAGAACTAATCTTCTGTCACATGAAATTCATTATGCTCATATGTGAAATGTATTGTTTGCAGCCTTTATGCAAGTAGTATTCTCTTACACTGAACAACTTTCACGAATGCTTATGTGAAATAATATGTTATTCTTTTATTTTCTGATATAAACTCATAAAACATTTATATGGTGTTATATTAATGACAGTATTACATCATAGCTGTGGGGAAAAAACTCCATCTCAGCTGTGTCAGTGTGACCTGTTGTTCTGCTGGAAGTGTGAAGCACACATTATGGAAGTTGTGTGGTTTTTACTGAAAAAGCAGCCAGCTTTGGCATTTATTTCTGGGTTATATGAACAGGATGCTTTACATTCCTTTAAGGCCCAAACTTAACCAAAACAGTGGATAAGAATCGCTTGGGCGTTACCGCCTTCCTTGGCTGACATTCTTTAGCACATTGTATAGAAATCCGACTGTAAGGGTTTATTTAAGGGACCTACCTTTTCCTTTTATGACACACTCTCAAAGGATGACATCACTGAGAAAAGGAGCAGCTTTTATAAAGGAAGCAGGATTCTAGAAAGGGAAAACATACTCATCACTCCAAATTGTTCTAAAGGTCAGCAGTTATACCACTGCTACACTCAGCCTCTGCAGAGACAATACTGTCTTGCTGCTAATCTGTAGCTCACATTGCTGCAGAGTTATTGAAAATATGCGGAGCAGTTGGTGTGGGTCCAGAGGAGGCCATGAAAGTGCTCAGAGGTCTGGGGCACGTCTCCTATGGATAAAGGCTGAGGGAACTGGGCTTGTTCAGCCTGGAGAAAAGAAGGCTCTGGGGAGATTGCATTGGAGACTTCCAGTACTTAAAGGGAGCTTGTAAGAAGGAGGGGGACTGACTTTTTATGTGATCTGGTAGTAATAGGTCTTGGGGGAATGACTATAAACTAAAAGGGGAAATTTAGGACAGATGTTAGGAGGAAATTCATTAGTCAGAGGGCAGTGAGGCCCTGGCACAGCTGCCCAGAGAAGCTGTGGTGCCCCATCCCTGGAGGTACTCAAGGCCAGGCTGGATGGGGCCCTGGGCAGCTGAGCTGGTGGGGGGCAGCCCTGCCCACAGAAGTGGGTAGGAACTTGATGGTGTTTGATGTCTCCTCCGACCTAAGCCATTCTATGATTCTATGACAAGGACAAAATTAAACAGCAAAGAAGCTGTGTTCTGCTCATTAAAAGATCTCACACGTTTTCAAATTCATTATATCAAACTCATTGTGTTATTCTGAGATGTCTTTTAAGGAAAGCTAGTTAATGTGGGGATGGGAATGTTTGGTAGAATTTCTATTTTCTTTAGCAATAAAATCTGTTCAGTAGCATTACTCTGTGTTTATTTTAATGCATCTCAGATAGGAAATGTTCCTTTACTGACATTATGGAACTACGTTATACCAAGTTATAATTCCTGTATAATGCAGTGATTTCTTTTGGATGTCTATCCATCCTAATTCAATTTCTCAGCTTTCAGCTTTGTAGTAGTAAAATTGCACATTGCTTGTTTAATGGCCAATAGCTATGGATTAAAGATAGAAATGATTGTATGCTTTTATTTTGCTGTGTCTGAGCAAGACAGAAGCTTAAAACATTGCTTTTCTAAAGCTGCCAGTCACAGGGCACCTAGTACTCTCTTACATGCAGACATCATCAGAATTTTGCACTCCTTCTGGTGTAAATCAAACATGGAAATTTATACAAAAGTTTACATTCTCACAGCAGAAACACTGTCATGTTATGTCAGGTGTCATGTCTGCATTATGACAAAATGGGGAAGAAGAATTCAAAGAAAGTAAATTCCCTTTGGAATCTTGGCTTTTATGATTAATTATGCTAATGTTGTTTGGTTTTTGTTGTTGTTTTGTTTGTTTTGTTGTAGTTTCCTTCCTACCAGTTCCCATCTGTCTTGCTTGGGAACAGTCTAAGCTGTTCTCACAGTTCTTGCCTACACCACTGCAGAGCTGAATTTGGAACATGAGTATTAAAATAGTGCATTCTAAATTAATTGCTGATCCTGGCCTTGGTGACTATTATCCCCATTCTTTCCAGTCTCTGATGTAGGTCAGAGGTAAGTGACCTGATTACACTGTGGTGCAGTTTGAAGCAGAATGGGTTTTGTCAGCTTTTGTGGCAAAACCATCATGGAGATGCTGAAGAAGAGCCTTGTAAAGGGCCCTGTGGGACACAGTCATGTAAAACTAAAACATGTTAGCAAGAATATGAGGGCTTGATTTAAGCATCATGTTGATGTTTTAGGTATCTCCAGAGAGGGCGATGTCATCCCACAACTTACATCCTTTTCTCCCTCGCTTCCTTTCCTCGCACAGCATTCCTTTCCCTGCAAGAAGCAGTGCTGTTTTCACCTTGTCCTTAACCAGATTTCAGCAGTCACTGCAGATTAGGATTGTATAAACAGATGTCAATGCTGGTGGTCAGAACATGAATGATATTTACACTGAATGCAGAATAAAATCTCTCCTGCCTTTCTTTGGCCAATATGAGATAGAAATATATGCAAACACAAGATAACCATTTTTGTACTGGGACAAGTAAACAGAGAGGTTACATGGCCACCAGAGCTGTAAAATCACTTTTTCTTCAGACATCTGAATGCTTTAAACCTTCTCACCTTGTCCTAGCAGCAATGAATAAATAAATTCTCAGAGTTGAGTCACCCTTTATAAATGTTCCAGTTCTTAATTATTTTCAATGTGTCAAAACAAACATGTATGGGAGGCCTGAAGTTGCTGCCACAGAAACAGCCATCTACCATTTGTCTGACAGTGTGCTGAATGGGCAGGCCAGGCAGGCAGGCAGGCCGCACTGGGCTGGGCCTGCCCCGAGGCAGTGGCATGGAGCAAGGGAGCTCTCTAGAAAGTCTGCTGATAAGAGGGTGTTATTCACAGGATCTTAAGGGTTGAAAGGGACTTCTCAAGTTCATAGAGTCCAACTGAGTTCTAAAGCAGGTTCCCTTCAGCAGGTTGCGCAGCAAAATATCTAGGTATGTTTTGAATATCTCCGGAGAAGGATGCTCCCCAGCCTGTTGCAGTGCTGTATCAACCCCACAGTAAAGAAGTATTTCCTCATGATTTTATGCAGTACATATTTTCCAGTTGTGCCTGTTGCCCCTTGTCCGGTTGCTGGGTGCCATCTGCTTCATATCCACCCTTCACATATTTTTAAGTATTGTTAAGATCCCCTCTCAGTCTTTTCTTCTCCAGGCTGATAAGTCCCAGTATCTAAATTTCATTGCCCACGTGAAGCTCTTTTGCATGCTCACCACAGAACATTTCCTCCTGCATGTGCAAACCGAGGCAAGCAAAGAAGTTACCCTGAAGAGACAGCACAACTGACTCAGTGGGCTCCTGAGTACAGCCTGTGGATTTGTTTTTTGAAATGTCCTTGGTGGTGGATGTAGAGGGCGCCTGTGGCAGCACCAAGGGGACTGGCAGGAGGAGTGGGGCTGGGCATCCTGTTGTCCAGACAGTGACAGCTGGCCAGACATCCATCATTCCTGTGCTTGTAATGCTTACAGCACCTGCCAGCTCATTTGTCAGCCAAATATGCCTAGGGGGCATGCCTTCAGATTTCTATGGACATTAGAGCCACCTGCAAGAAGAAAGAAGATTCAGCGAGTTCAGCAGCTTAATACATGACCTGCTGACTGAACCTACTGGGCTTGCCCCCGCTTTGAGGAGAGAAGAGGCCAAAGGCTTTCCTTCCTGCTTGACCTTCTGGCCTGTTGCAGGAAGCCCAGATGTTGGCTGGAGGGGCCCAGCTGAAACACTTGGCCCTTCAGCTCCTGCAGGAGAAGGCAGGCTGGTGGCAGAGGGCCTGCAAAGGGACACTGGCCTCCAAGCCCTCAGCACGTTGCTGCTGGCACAGCACTGCATGGGCTGTACGCAGCCGTCTGCTGCCCCTGAAAGTCAGCTATAATTCTGTGGGTGGACAGAAATAGAAGCATTTAAAAAGTTGGCAGGAGTGTGTCTTAGAGAGCTGTGGTGAATGCCTCAGGACTGCATTTATAGCTTTTAATCAAAATCCAGTTGTTACCTGAAAGATTGCCTTTATTTACACCTTTTGGGATTGATGCAGATTTTGAAACTGAAGCCCGTGTCAATAGTAAATACAATTACCTCCAAGTCTCCCACTTCAAAAAAGTTACGAAGAGTGAAATACAGCTTTATAGAAAAGGAAGTCAAAGCTATGGAAAATATTTTAATAGTACAAGCTGAGAAAAAATTTCTTTGAAGAACAGTAAAGGAACTTTCCTCTTAAATAACTGGAGATGCAAATTCATCCAGTTAGCGGTACGGTAGGAAATTACCTGAAATACCAATGTTTCTGATATTTCAGAAGTCAGAGCTATTTCCTTTCAAAGCCATATGCTCAAAATTATACTTTCAAATGAGATAAAAATGTAGTCCCTGGGGCTGAATATGATGCACTCGTTCCAGGCCCTGGAATGCTGACCTGCACCATGAGGTAAAACCAGAAGTCATGCCCAAAACCTTTACAAGCCTAAAGCAACATTAAGTGGACTGCAAAAAAACTAGCTCTAAGTATTATCTGCTTGAACTCTCTAGTCTGCCCTCCCCTCTTCCCTTTCCAAAAAGGCAATGGGCCTGTGTGACACATCCCACGGTTTCCTACTCAACTCTTGGCTCTACTGGTAGTTTTTTGGGAGCAGAACATGGTAAAAGCACAACGGAAGCCACCCCAGGGGCTCAATTCACATTCTTTGGCATCAGTACCCAGCTTATAAAAGTTAACCAACTTGTTCCCAGGATTACTTCTGATTTTTATTTCTTCTTTCAGTAAAATGCATACAGAGCAATAGGAAACAAAACAAAACAAAACAAAAAAACCCAAACACCACCACCTTCTTCTGTGGGAATTCCCTTGTTACTGGATTACAGATCCATTCTCTTATAAATTATTTTCCTGTAAGAAATCATAGAATCATGGAATTGTAGAATTGTTTGAGTAGGAAAAGACCACTGAAGGCCATCTAGTTTAACTTCTCTGCAATAAACAGGGACACCTACAGCTAGATTAGATTGCTTAGAGCCCAGTCCAGACTGACCTTGAATATCTACAGGGATGGGGCATCCACATCTCTAAGCAACATGTGCCAGTGCCTTACCACCCTGATTATAAAATTCTTATATCCAGTCTGAAACCATATTCTCTTGTCCTGTCACCACAGACCCTGCTAAAAAGTCTGTCCCCTTCTATTTTATAGCTCTCTTAGGTACTGAAAGGCAGCTATCAGCTCTCCCCAGAGCCTTTTCTTCTCCAGGTTGAACAGCCCTAGCTCTCCCAGCCTGTCCTCATAGGAGAGGTTCCATCCCTTGGATCATTTTTATGGCTCTCTCCTGGACGCGCTCCAATAAGTCCACATCTCTCCTGTACTGAGGACTCCATATCTGGACGCAGTACTCCAGGAGAGACCTCACTTGCAGAATTTCTCGGCTTCTTGGAGCTGAGTGGATGACAACTTGCATCATAATGAGAATTGTTTAAAAGGAACTAGGAGTTTCTCTGACACACTATATTAAACACATCCGTTTTCCAGGGTTATAGAGCAGTGGTGCTGCAGTAGGGAACTATTGAAACTGTGAGACCATCATGATTTGAGAGAAGATAAATGCAAAATAAAGCTTCTGCCTGGTGTTACGAAATCACTGTCATGAAATTTCCTGGGAATGTAGTACAGCCTCTTTTGTCAAGTCTTGTCATGAATCTTACAGGCAGGAGGGAGTGGGGAGGAGGGGCTACTAGTAGACAATTAGCTGTGTAACAATTGCTTGCTATAGCAGTGGGGTTAATCAAATGTGCCTTAGCTGCAGGACTTCAGGTTGAGAGAGTGGAAAATCCTGGAAGAATGAAAAATTAAAGGTTGACTCACAAGGAGAGAAACAGTGGGCCTAAGACACCCATTTCTGAATCCAGTCTAGAGGAAAAACATACTGAGGGCTTCAGAGGATGCAGAACACCACATCAGAGTGATGAATGTCTGTGTGTGCAAGGGAGAACAGGAAGGTGGAAAGTCATCCCAGAGAGCAAAAGAAGGTGCTTCCCTCTTTCTTTATCTCTGTGTAAAGCATGAGAAGCCAGGTTGTGAATGGGTTTAGAATAGTCCCCGTGGGAGTGTGGGTTTCTCTGGTTCTGTACATGGGTGTCCACCAAATGACCATCTCTGCATTGTGGTAATCTAGACAGCAGCCTTTTTTTATCTGTGAAATCATATTTTGTCCTACAAAGTGCATGATACCATGGTCCCACGATCCACAACATTAATCCTGCCAACCACAAAGCAGTTGGCAAAGTTAGACTACTAAAATAGAAGATGCTTCCACAGGAAAATCCACACTGGGCAGAAAGAGAAAGATAGTTGGCATTTGAGCTTCAAATCTGTTTTCCATATCAGAAATCTGAATGAAAAATGAAAAGAGAGTACTATCACATATTTCTTTCTTGATCTATGGCAGGATAGGATATCAAGAAACACAAGTTCTCTTTAAAGATAAGAATGAATGACATCCTGTCACCCTTGAATATTTGGCATCTCTGTGTGAGTGTGTGTGGTTTTACCTGTTTTTAAGTAAGTAGAAACTTTGGGGGAAAAAACACCTTACATTTGGTAATGAGTCTATCTGACTGACACACTGAAACTGACTTTATTTTCCCAGGGGAAAGGAAAACAGGAACCTTCTTGCTTTTGTTACTGTTCCTCAAAATAAAATGCAGCTATATCAAGGGCAGCTTTAGTAGGTGGAAACAAGAACGACTACCAGGGCAAAAATCTCTAGGTAAAAGTTGAGCAGTAAATGCTGGTGAGTATGTCACATTGTAAGGTCAGTTTATTTTCTAAGAAAATGCACCATTGGTATGCATATGATCCACTGAAGTTTTACTAAGTGTTAATTCATGTATTTATAATTTATTTTCAATTTATAATTTACAACCGATATGAAAAGGTTAATGTATTTCACTGAATATCACAAATTGTCACCAATATGGAGACTGCCTGATAAAAGGTGAGTTTACTGCCAAAATAAAGAAAGATTACTGACAACAATCAATACAGAATAAGAGAGAAATAATAGCAGATGATACCTCTGATTTTGCAAACATGTGAGAATATCCCCTCCTTTTTTTTTTTTTTTTTTTTTGGTACACCTTTTGAATGTTAATGTTCAGCTGAAGATGGTTTCAGACAGCCTGCAAGGCTACTGATGTATTCAGTGAAGCAGAATCCACAGAAGTGTTGCTGAGGCAGAACTGAAATTATAGCTTCCCTTTAAAGAACTACGGCATTGTCAGATAATTACTTCTAACACACAAATATGATTCTCATTCCAGTTTGTTTTTATTTTTTTGGGGAAAAAAAAAAAAATCTAAGCTTTTAAAAGGCAGATTTTGAAGTTGGGTGTTCACCAATGCCTTTGCAGTCCTGATCCTTTATGCTTAGAAACAGAAGAAATGTACAGAAGAATGGAAACTAACAGTACAACTTGTAACTACCTGTAACTGCTGCAGTGGGAGATGGGTCAAATTTCTTCTCAACTAGATCAAGGTATTTTTTTCGCAGAAATTGCTTATCTAATTTTTCCTTATTCATTTTAAAAACTTACAACTTTTATATTATATGTGCATGATTAATACCATCTAGATACAATAAATCTTACAGAGTAGATCAGGAATAATGACATTAGACTTAAAATTTACAATAATTAAATGAATGTGTACCAATGTTGATGCATATTCTGTTTTCAGAAAGCGTATTACAATTTATCATTAGCTATTTCATGTCATTTTGAGCTGAAAATGATTTTTTTTGAGAAGGGAAGTGGGGAGGTGGTGTAAGGATTTGTGACTTAAGGCAAGAAATTGTTTACCTGCTGATTCATGTACAATAGAGCGTGTAAGGATTTTGACTGTATTACTACTTTTAAAGGTTTTAGCATGTTTTATTATTTTACTACAACCATACATTTAAAATACTGTTTGTGGAGAAGAATTCCTGCACTGATGCCTGAGTATCTGTATGCTCTCTTTCTAAAAGAAGAGGGCATAGACAGGAAGGAAAGGAGTCTGTCATGCACATATTTGAAACCACTACACAGGTTCCTGGATGGTGTAAATACTTGGCTGTTTCACAGATTCTTGCTTTCAGATTTTCACAGGTAGCATTCATAAAGCTAACAATTACTTCAGCAAACACAGTGAGTAATTCAGTATTTTAGACTAACGTTGGCTTTTTTTCTGCATAAATCATCCTCACACAGCTTATGGTATGTGTAATCCTTTAAAGGTGAGGTTTCTCTTTCTGTCTTCCATCATGCATTAAGTAGAAGTGCGATACATCATAATAGAGATGGTCTAGAGAAAAAAAAGAACTGATTGCTCTCTAGCTTTGCCTTATTGCTAAAGTTAACCCCATCAATTTGCTTTAACAATGTCAACAGCTGAAAGGCACACCAAGACTGTCATTTATCATGCAAAGAGCTGTTACCAAGCTGATGAAGATATGTATATGCAAAGAAAGCAATGCCAGTTTGATAGCAAATATTTAACAAGAAGACAAAATATAACAATGAAGATAGGTGTTGTTAATATACCCGCTTAGAGTGTGCGGTGATTGATTGTTGCAAAGTACAGTTAAAATGTATGTAAGGCAAATTTGAATACAAGGGTAGGGAATCTGTAATTTAATTTTTAGCCTCATACCTTTCTGTAATCAAGTTTTGTTTACCAACAGCAGGCTTAAAATGTCTGTCACAGCAACTGAGCTGTGAGCACATGGAAATATCTTTGCTCAAATAGTTTGCGTACAGATGTTTGAACCTGAAGAGACTTGCCATGTGTTTTTGTAGCTAAGGAAGTGAGTAATCAGTGAAACTAGTATGGGTGGTATAGGAAAATCATGCACATGGGCTTGGCACAGTTGTGTGCTTGCTACATTCCATGCGATATTTCATAATGGAAACCCAATTGCTCCACTAACATAGGATACCTAAATGCTGTGCATACATTGTGAAGCACCTAGCACAGTCACAAGACCATATTCTGCCCTTGCAGACTATTCCAGTGATTCTCAAGTGAATGAGAAAAGGGCAGAGAAAATTCCCCAGGGGTTGATATGAAACAGGGAGAATACTCTGTTCAGCCTTGGTCTTGATGCAATCATTACTTAATTGTAATCTTTATCACTTAAAATTTACAAGGTCAAAAGTGTAACTGGGCTAGATGATAATTAAGTACGGTAGCTTGCTGCAGTAGCACTGTATTTGGCCTTGGGTCTAGTTAGCAGCATACATGCCCATGACTCAGGAAGGGTTTTTCAAACTGGTCATTTCAAAAGCCTTTTTGTTTTACGTGATATAGACAGAACAGTGCTGTGAATGATCTGCTAAGAAACAGTAATAGACAGTTGGTGCTATTCTGTACGGTGCTTTATTCTTAACCTTTTTTTTTTTTTCTTTTCTTTTTAATTAAAATACCTGCTTTAAATCCAGGTTCATGTAGACCATGCATGTTGCATTTTAATTTGGATGTCTCTAATAGTTTCTTGAGTTACCACTTCCTCATTGCTTTTGGAAGATGAGGAGCCACTAATACTAATCAGAGTGATTAGTCTGAAGGTCATTTGCAGAGTCTTTGCTGTGTCTCTGAGTATTTGTGCCATACTGCAACCACATGCACAGGATCCCTGAAGAGTTTATGAATGGGTAGGATAGCAAAATTCATAAAAAGTGTAGAAGTGAAATTACAGCACAATTTGAATATGATTTCTTACAGTCTCTTTGTCTGTGACTTCTCACGAACATACAAGACTTTCACAATAAGAATGTACGCATATGTGTATTGCTACAAAATGCCATTTATGTTGCATATGGTAATAAGGGGGAGGGCTGCTTAAACAACAGAGAAAAAGCCACATTTTGTGGTTTATTAATACGTATGTTTTTCCTATAGGTGCAGCTCTTGAAATCATTCTTTCCATTGTCCTACCATTTTAAAAGTAAGAATCTTTAAAATTTCCCTAAGGAAATTCTTTTATTCTAGAGCAATTTTCAACTACAGTCAACTTTGAGACAAATGAGATGCTGAAATTCCAGAAACACTGGTCAAAGTTGCTCTATTATCTAAGTCAGTGTCATTTTAACTTCAAAAACCATGGTGGCTCAACCAGAAGAAGTTGCCATTTGGTGACACTGACCATGTGCTATGCTAATAAGTTATCTAGCGGGTTACGGGTAGGCACCTGAATCTATATGAAGTTTACTAAGTTTTGGGATGTACTAAAAACTCATATACCGATTCAGTGCTTCTGATAATATGCAGGTTCAGTTCTATTCCTTTATTTCTTTAAAAATTTAGTATTTTAGAATGTAAGCCCCACCTCAGGAAGGTCCATAATTGAACTACATAATAGACATGTGCACACTGGCAAGGAGAAATAATAAGAAGAACCTGATATGGATAGAGTGATGTGCAGCTGTGTACTCATTAAACAATGGATTAGTCACATCTGCTAGGAATCCATTATAGAAAGTAACTGAATAGCACATCTCTGCTTAAAAAAAAAAAAAAAAAAAAAAAAGGTACTTAAATAAATGAAGGATAATCTGTTTGTTCTATCATTTTAATGTTTATCTAAGAAATGAAAAAAAGAAGGTCTGCACCTAGAAGAATCCACCAACTCATTTTCAAACAACCTTGAGATTTTTCTACCCATAGCATAACTTGCCTCATTTCTTAGTGACTGGAACAAGCTGAGAAACATAGAATCAAGAATATTGGGAAAGACCACTAAGAACATTGAGTCCAACTGCAAACCACTCACCATGTCCCTCAGTGCCACGGTTCTTGAACAACCCTGGGGATGGTGACTCCAACATCTCCCTGGGCAGCCTGTGCCAGCCTGTGCACTCTTTCTGAGAAGAAATTTTTTTCAGGTCCAACCTGAACCTCCCCTGGTGCAGCTTCAGTCCTATTGCTATTGAATGGGAAAAGGGGCTGACCCCCACCTCACCACAGCCTCATTTCTGGGACCTGTAGAGAGCAATAAGGTCTCCCCTGTGCCTTCTTTTCTCCAGACCGAATAATCCCAGCTCCCTCAGCCACTTCCCATAAGACTTGTGCTCCAGACTCCTCACAGCTTCATTGCACTTCTCTGGACACACTCCAGGGCCTCAGTGTCTTTCTTATAGTGAAGACAGTACTTGAGGTTCTGCCTCACCAGTATCAAGTGCAGTGGGATCTCCCTAGCCCTGCTGAATACACTATTTCTGATACAAGGCAGGATGCCATTGGCCTTCTTGGAAAGTTCTTTTCTCTCATGTCAGCCTTCAGTCAATGCCACAGAGGTGGAATGGAGTTCAGGAGGCTGGAGGGATTCTTCTGAGGATTGCAGTCATTCTTATACAAGAAAATACAGCTTAATATTATATTGCTATTTCTGTGTGGTCCCTAGACAGAGAACATTTTCAACAGGAAGGAGTAACTTATGCCTGGCTCCGGTGAAGCTCTGCTGACCCAACTGGCACTGGCTGGCAGGGAGGGAGATGTCAGGGTCTCCTGTGCAATGTTCACCAGCTGCTGCAGACAGGAATAGGAATGTGGTGGACCACACTGCTGTGGCCAAAGTGCCAAGGTGCTTCCAGGCCAGACTGATTATCTCTGCCTATAAATAACACTCAATTAATGTCATTAGTTAGTTACATTCTTTCAAGTACTTGTGTATTTGTATCACTAGGGACAGTTAAACACTATTTTGGTGCATGGAAAATGGACAGCAGTCTCACGTTTTAGCTTGCAGTAGAAATGGTCCAAACGGCAAAGGATGTGGTTATGCCAGGTACCATGCCATTTTGTGGAGGCAAACCACCTGCCTTCTGAAACCTTGCAATCATACAGTGTAATGACTGTACTCAGAAAATTGTCTGCAGCCCAAAGCCTAGGAAGTACATTCCTTTCAGCTTTGCAATGCAGTCTTTCTATTTTGCTGCATATAATCTATAGCATAAAGATCAGCATTCAGAGTGTGAAAAGCCCTTAAGTGTAAAATTATTGGACATTCTGCCCATTCCTGTATTCAGTGAATAGCTTTTAATGGTATGAAAACAAGTATCTGGCTCTTTTCTGTATAATCAAGAATAAGTGCCTACTCAGAGCCTGAAGAAAAATATTGAACTGCATATGCTTGTTGCTGAGTCATTGATTGCATATCTCTTTCTGAAGTTTGCTTGAAAACTGGAAAGATAATGTGTGCTGAGACTGAAGTGTATTCTGAGCTTGACACTTAGAACCTGTGTATCAAAATCTGGTCTTTCCTGATAGTTGCAGATTCTCCATCTTCTTCATTTTCTCCCAAAGTTACGCACAGCATTCAGATAACAAGTAGAAAAATATTAGGAAAGCATTTCCTAGAACGCTCAAATCTGTGAGAGCAAACTTGGGATGCTGCATCTTGAGACTGCAGTCTGAGAGAAGAATTTTCACTGTGTATAATAAGTGTGCAGTTGACAGCGTATTCTTAAACAACGTGGAAGTCCGTGATGTAAAATGTGTGCTGTAGAGTTTCCTGAAACTCTAGAATCTTAGAATCACAGAACCACAGAATCGTAGAATCATAGAACAATACAATGGTTTACATTGGAAGGATCCAAAGCCCACCCAGCCCCAACCCTGTGCAGTGGGCAGGGCTGCCCCCCACCAGCTCAGCTGCCCAGGGCCCCATCCAGCCTGGCCTTGAGTGCCTCCAGGGATGGGGCACCACAGCTTCTCTGGGCAGCTGTGCCAGGGCCTCACTGCCCTCTGAGTAAAGGATTTTTTAAGTTTTAGTTCTCGCTGTTAGACATTCTGCATTTTTTTGGTCAGCTGATATCTGAAACACACTTTCAGAAGACCGTATGTTTAAATTTTGGATCTTCCTATCCTTTCAATCATCAATTCAAGTTGAATTGAATTGAATCAGGGAATAACAACTGTGCAATTCCAGTATTTCTGTTGCTTTAATAATTTCTCCTTTTTTTTTTATTTTTATTTTTTTTTTAATTTTTTTCTTTTTTTGAGGTGTGCTTTTTGGAATAATCCCAGCAATATGACAGTATGACTGGCTCAAGACCAGTGGCAGAGCAGATCTAACTGTGTGGAAGTTCCATTATGTGCCTACTATCCACAATGATGTGTTCTTCTGTCCCTATTTCCTCCTCTTACAACTAGCATGACAAGATCACCTCACCCTTTGGCCTCCCTTGTTGCTTTTTCTGAGGATACATCTCAGGTAATATCGGTGGTGTCACAGGTAATAGCTGCTGACATCCAGCTGTTCTTCTACACCCACAGCAAGCAGAACCTAGCACTGAGAGTCTAGCAGACACCCAGGAAGATGGTGATGGCTGCTGAAGTGCCAGTCTGGTGGTGGTGCGGCATGTGCCCTGCTGTCCAGAAGCAAATTCAGTCACAAGTCTTGGCAATTCTTCTGGTGCCAACAGGCAGATGACATAAATACCATTTGCATGCTAACTACCTTCATAAATCTTACTGTGGTTTTAAGTATGAAGAAGAAACATTTGCCTTTAAGCTCAATTGCCAATTGACTTATTTTAGGGTGTTTTCCTAAATATTTTCCTCTCATTTCAAACACAAACAGTTTATGCACTTTCCTCCTAAATGATGCAATATTACAGAACACTGAATGGTCTTTGCCATCCATCTTGGAGACACATG
Source organism: Alectoris magna (assembly GCA_030625065.1). Lineage (NCBI taxonomy): Eukaryota > Metazoa > Chordata > Aves > Galliformes > Phasianidae > Alectoris > Alectoris magna. The sequence continues at coordinate 21,529,094 of CM060564.1, read as the reverse complement.
CATTCTACTGTGCTGTATCAGATCCTGAATCATCCCACCTCAAAACATTTTTGGTCACTGTGTTTAAAAGCCATAAATACGCTTGTCTTTCAAGCCCTCGCTTGGAGATCTGTCAGCTGTAGTTAATCTGTCCTGCAACAGGGCATGCAGTTTGCCTCCCACTTGCTGTTTCTGTAGGTAAGCCAATGGAGCTGCGTGCTCCATTATCCTGTGCAAGAAAATATGTTCTACCCTAGACTGAGTGACAAGGTAAAGCAGAGCCAGTTCAGGTTCTGGTGACATTTAGCACCAATGGCTGGACTCCACACTGCCAACAAAGCAGTGTGGGATTTCTGCAGGTCTCATAGACGTTACACAGAGAGGCAAGCAAACCTGCTGTGTAGTTCTTTTCTGTCTCTTTTTTCTTCACCAGGAGAAAGTTCCACTGAAGTAAACAAACAAAAGGGCTATTAATATTTAACGTTGCTTCTCCCCTTGCCCCACAGATAACAAAGTGCATCTAAATGGCTTCTACTATGGCCTCAGCAAACTAATGATGAAAAGGAAGAGGCTGTGGGATTATTCGTTTCATCTTCCCTGGATGATGGACGGAGAGATAATCGCTGCCACTTTGGTGCCATCTGGGAACGTGACACCAGATTCTAGCATGACCCTGGAACAGAAAACAACCTTTGCTTTTGTGATTTTATTATTTATTTTCTTGGGAATCCTCATCGTTCGCTGCTTCCGAATTCTCCTTGACCCCTACCGGAGTATGCCAACCTCAACCTGGGCTGATGGACTTGATGGGCTGGAGAAAGGCCAGTTTGATTATGCTCTTGCTTAGAGGCTGAAAATTATGGAGGGTTATTTAGCACACCAACAACGAAATACAATTTCTGGAATGTCCATTTGTTTTGCTTTTGTGTTTTATTATATCAAATGTTAGGAATTACAACATACAAACGTGCACAAAAATGGATTCAATTTTTTAAAATTAAATCTCAAAGCAGGTTAACTTTTTGAAAGTAGATTAGTGAATCTCCTCGTAGGAAAAAGAGGGGTGTTGCATTAGCAGAATGTTGCTTCAAAACACATTGGAATAATATGTAGTACGTGTGATCTCTTATAACTGAAGCAAGAGTTTTCTGGGGTATATATATTATCATTAACAAAATGCTGTGGTGGAAGGTGTCTTACGAATGCTGTAGGAATGTGATTTTATGATCTGTATATAGCAAATAAATTCTACTTTCCATGCTCTGAAGACAAATTAGGAAGTTTTCTGTTTTGTAATTTGAATTTGAGTGCTCTAGAAAATGTCAGGAGAAAAACACCTCCCTGGTTTCCCAGGTATTCAACAAGATGCTGCTTCCTAGAATTAGTCATTGATTGTGCTACTTGATACTACCAAATCACTGACTGTAGTCTTTGATGTGAACAGAATAAGTAATTATTTTGACCTATGTATTGCCTTTTTTGCCAAAACTGATTTCTACTAAGAGAGGTTCTTGAATTGTTCTTGCAGCAGCTTATGCAAACAGATTTCAGACCATGTATTTGAAGTACTCACTCATTCTGCTTATTTGGCGTGTGTGGGTCACATTGCATTGTTTGTGTTTCCTAGTGGGATGACTGAAACATCAGCAGTAAGAATCAGTGAAAATCCACCCCCCCCCTTCACTCAAAAAAGTACCTTTGAAAGTGTTTGTACAATGGCAAAACATTCCTAGAGGTTACTGTAAATAAAAACATGTGTACATGATTGATCTGGGAAATAAATGTTTAGAAGATTGCAGGAAATTTAGTGGAACAGCTTACAGTCCGTGTGGATGTTTGCACGTGCTGTTCAGCAGTACTGAAATACTACAGTGGTAACAACATCTGATGTACTGCCAGGAGGGAAAGGCCATGCTCCCAAACACACACGTGTTGTGAAAACTTCACTGGTGCTGCCCGGCTTGTGAAAAATTCCATGCCGTGGGGACAGGAAGCAGCATGCTGTTTTATGACAAAACCGTAGATATAGCTGTATTACAGTGACTGTAACAGTGACAAGCAGTTGGGAAGTTCTCCCTTTGTGCTTTGGCATGCAGCCTGTAGGCATAGCCAGCCTGTAGCTGGTACAGCTGGGGCTGTGCTGACTCATTTGCACTGAGGCCCTGTCTCTAGCTGTTGCACTTGGAGCTATTTATTTCCCTTTGCTTCTTGTCCTGTCCATTGGCTAAAGGTTGCAGCTATTTGTGGCAGAGATAGTGGGATGGGAGGTGGCTCTGCACAGTGGCTATCACAGTTCACAGGAGGGCAGCAAGAGCTCAGCTCCATGATGGTTTCAAAGAAAGAGGAGGGACTACAATCTCTGGCTGCTGATACACAAGCACAGCTTTGCCCATCTCTGTCACAGAGGCAGTAACCTGTGGTTTGGATGGGCAGAAGGGGACAGTGATGCAGCCACACTTTCCAGAAGGCACGGTGTGCTGGCTGTCACTGTTTCTCCACCAGCACCAGGGCACCTAGGTCAGAGCTAATGCAAACTTGCAGACTGTTAACTAAAGGCAATGACAGGGTGGCATACAAAAAATGTTCCTGTTGTCGTGCCAATACCCCCTAAAGCAGTGTGTTGTCTATATTTCTGAAGATGCAGTAACAGCTCCCTCTGACCTGGGATTTCTCTCGTCTATCAGGTTCTATTTTTACTTTTTTAGTTTTTTTTTTTTTTATTTTTGAAGGCACAATAAATTTGAATTAACTTTAAAAGAAAAATGCTTTTCATAATCCTTACACTGTTGTGGTTTAGCTCAGCAACAGCTCAGCACTGCACAGATGTTCACTCCCTGCTTCTCCCAGGGGAGTGAGGGAGAGAATGGGGAAAATAACGTAAAAACTGTAGGTCAAGATAGAAACTATTTACTATCACGGAAAAAAAAGAGAGAAAAGCTAGTAATGATAAAAATATATATATTTATGTGTATTTACAATGCACAACACAACTGCTCACTGTGCACTGACACAGTCCAGCCAGTCCCCCCACACAGTGGCCGCCCCCTGCAGCCAACTCCCCTCAGAGTTACAGCTTTTCCACAGGACCCCATATGGCATGGAACATCCCTGTGGCCATTTGGGCCAGCTGTCCCACTTCTGTCCCCTCCCAGCTCCCCGTGCCCCCTCAGCCCCTCTCTGCAGACGGTACGAAGAAGTGGAACGGCCTCCGCTCTCTGCAGCCCTGCTCAGCGACAGCTGAAAGAAACATCGCTGCGCTGTCAGCACCATCTTTCTCCCAAAGCCAAAACACAGCGTCGTACCAGACTTGATGAAGAAAACCAACTCTGTTCCAGCTGAAACCAGGACACACACCTGGAGAGGGAGGTGAGGTCTCTGACAAAAGGGACGTAGCCCCATGTTGAAGTGAGGCAATTTGACTCTTGCGTGGAGCTTGGAAGCTGTTAGCTGAGGACTATTTTTGGAACTAAGCTTGCCAGCATCTGTGGTATGTTTGGAAGCATTCCAGGGAGATATTTTTGTAAATCACTGGCATAAGTCAGTCTGTTAAAGGGAATTTAATACTGCTGGGCAGTCACTTTAAGTCAGTCTGTGGATGTCGCTAAGTTCACTGCAGCAGAGAAAGGAAATTCACACCAGTCCCCCCACCGCAGCAGGGAATTTTTCCTTAGCACTCTCAAAGTCTAGCAGAATTTTTCTGAAGACATGCTGGCACTTCAGTTTCACGATTGCTCACTTTTCCTTTCCCTGGAGAAACTGGACCAGACTTTGAATGGAAATATGAGCACTATTCCTCGCCATGAGGTTGTCTCTGGCACGTTGCAGGGCCTCATAAGAATAAGGATTCACTGTGGAATGATCTGAAATATTAATGAGTCTGGAAAGAGAGGATCTGTGTGCTAATGCAGCTGTGCTCAGGCAACTCTGCAGCTCTGCAACACGCTGCTATAGACTCTTGTTTATTTCATTGGTTTCCATAGAAAATCCTATGAAATTTTAAAAACTTTTTTCAGAATGAATATTTCTTGATGTCAGTCAAGCAAATATAGTTATGTACTGTGGACAAAGAAGTAATATTTGTAAACTTTTTATAAACACCACATTCATATTAGCTTGTTCAACAAACTATCCAACTGTAAGCACTTTAAGTTGAAGGACTGCTGCAGAGAAAGATAGCCAAATAAGGGCAGAGATAAGACTTTATTGGTAGACACCAGGTTTTACTCCAACCAAGATTTTAAGATTTTTATACCTCAGTCTTGAGGCATAAAGCAAACTGCTGGCCCAAATGGGGAGCTGAGGTGGAAGTCTGTCCTCAGCAATGTGTAGAGGATATGTGTGTGAAAACAGCACTGGTGCTGTTTCTTGCCTGCAGCCGGAGGTTTGGGTGCAACTGGTGTGGATGTGAACTAGCTTTAAAGTAACCACAGAAAGCTACGTCTCTCTGTACTCTTTAAGAACTGTGTAGAGGTTACAGCTGTGAACACATGTGCTGCAGCCACACAAAAGTATGTCTGATACTAATGTGCAGCTAGCAGAATCAGCTCCCTTAACAGTGGTAGGTGAAGATGCATGACCGGTGATCACCTGGTGATTCTCCCTCTCCACTCCACACCGCTGAGGCCTCACCTGGAGTACTGTGTCCAGGCCTTGGGCCTCTAGCAGAAGGTGTGGTATTGCTGGAACAGGTGCAGAGGATACCACAAAGATGCTCAGAAGGTTGGAGCACCTCTCCTATGGAGGAAGGCTGAGGGAGCTGGGCTTGTCTGCCTGTAGAAGAAAAGGTTCTGGGGAGACCTCATTGCAGCTTTTCAGTTTTTAAAAGGGAGATTATAAACAAAATGGAGACTAGTTTTTTGTGTTATCTGATTATGTGGGTTGGAGGTACTTGAGCTACATATGCAAGCTGCAGTCTCATGGAACACTTCCAAGATGTCTAATTCATTGATGTAAACTGATCTGTGGACCACTCTGTGGGAATGCACACTCAGTTTGGTGCAAAGATCAAGTCCATGTCACTGATCACCAAGAAGAAAACCATAGATCCCAAGGAGAAAAGGAAAGAAGCAAAAAATCTTTAATCTATGGCATGACAGGTTCTGTGGCCATAATCAGAAATGTTTCCAATACAAAATCTCTTTTTTTTATCCTAGTTTATTGAAATATATTTAGTCTGTAAATAGCTTCAAATGTCTATTCATACTGTTCCATCTTGCATGAAAACAAAGCTATTCCGTTCCTTCAATTTATATTCTATTATCACTGCTTCTGTAGTTCTACAGAGTTTCAGAACTATCTTCTTCAGCAACATTTTGGAGAGTTTATTTATTTATTTATTTATTAAATATATAGATTTATTTTTGCTGCATTGATGTTTCAGGTTACCATGGCTCTTGTTTTTGTGTCAGTGCCATGATAGAAGCAGCTGACACTTCACTGCAATTTTTATTCCTCTCCTCTTGGAGCATTGACTAATCAATCCCAATTATGCCCCCAGAATCTCCATTGTTGTCTGTGTGGTTTAGCAGGAGCAGCAGGGTGTGAAAAGTTAAGGGGTATTCAAAGCGGAGACAAAAAACACCACTGGTGCTAAGACAGGATCTGTGAAGCATGGGGCTTCTGAAGTTGAAGTCACTGTGCCCTATCAACAGGACAGCAGGAAGTTTATGTTTTATCGGTGGGAGAACCAATGGTGCTGCAGTTACCCCCATCTGTTATTTAGACTAGTGCAAGAGCACCAAAGGAGCTGGGGTGGAGAATTTGGTGCAGTGCTGGTGTCCTAGCATCTTGATAACCAGTTCCTATAATTCTGTGTTATGGATTTGATTTTCAATGACATTCTCCTCTTTCAGTAATCAGTTTAAAATCTTATCCAATTTTTTTTGATTGGTATTTAATATTTAAATACAGAGAGGTTATATTGATGCTAACTGTGCAGAGAACTGCTTTACTCACAATTAAACCATGGCAAAAAAAAAATAATCCAGATTTTTGGCAGTCTATTCCACTTGGGCAAAGAATGAAAAAAGGCTGGAGTAGTACCATTACATCTTAGTGCAGGGCATATTTAATTGCTCCCACTCTGAGACATTAGAAAGATTTACACATAGTAGTTCCTAATCTTTGTGATTCCATGGTTGGATTCTGGTGATCACCTCAGATTCCAATGTAAATCACAGCAGGTGTATAGGACATTGCCTATTAATCACCAAAGAACAGAAATAAAATATGACTGTGTACTTGCCAGTTGTGCAAAATGAGATGTGGATTTGGACATTTGGATTTCTCAGCGTCAGGGACTGTTTTATGACATTTCTGCTTTCATTTCCTAAAAATGATTGGAAAAAGGTCATAATTTTCTCTTCCTTACTTGTCATTTCATATATCTGCCTTAGCTTCTATACTGCAGTTCTTTCTTCTGTTTGTGATTCCAGGCTCCTATTTTTCTGCCTGCTTGTTGCCAAACTTTTATTCCCTGAGAGAGGTTCATTTCCAGGTGTCATGAAGCAAGAAGGCATACTACAGTGATCAAGGTAACAAAATACAGTGAAAGAATTGTAGCAATCAGATACTGTAACAGTTGAAATATTGTGATTTTTATCTCTGCCGTATTTCTGACTTAACCTAAGGGTTACCCCATTAATAATTAAGATGATTATTTTCAGTAGTTCCTACCAAAGATGCAGTCCAACTATTTCCATTGTTGTTAACTTCAAAAGACAATGTGACTTTGTTGTGTACAACATCACATCTTCCTCCTCAAGATGCTGGTGATGCAATTGTCTCTAACAGTTACCTTAACATGGTGCAAGATTACCATATGTCGCCATGTTTTCAAGTCTTGCAGAGCTTTCCTCCAGCAAATGGCAGTTATGCTTATTTACACAACAATTAAAATTAAAGTTTTAAGACAACTACAATCAACAGTTTTATGTAATTTGATTAATAGTAAATACTAGTTGGCTAATGTGCTTTTAGTTGCATAACAACAAACAGACATATTAAACAAATCCACAATTTGCTAAATACATCCTGGGGTTTAAGCCATAGACTTTGAAAGTTCTTGCCTAAAGCAAATGGATAATGTAGAAAAAAAACGTGTAGGATGGTATATCTAGATTAGAATGTTTACACTGTGTTTAGAAAATAGTTGTTCACAAATTCTACTTAAAGCATCTCAATTATATTAGCATACCGGTTGCTAGCTCGTATAGCTTATAATAGCTTATAATAGTTTATATGCTTTAAAGTGTTCCTTGATCTATTGCAACTCATTCTTCAAAAGACTCAGTTTTTCTGATTGCACAAACACAAACAGAATTCAACTCATTTACATAAAAACAGACATGGTTGATCATGTAAAATAAACACATTCTATTATTACCTGAAGCAGTCACTGCTTTCCATTATAATCCTGTATTTGGATTGTTGTCGTGATGTAAAAAACAAAAAACAAAACAAAAAAACCAACCCTGGGAAAGACCCATTCATTCCCCTTACAGAAAAAAACTATTTGTTTGATTAGTATGAAGCTATGCTAGCATACAGCTTATCAGGGGAACCGTCTGAGTATTCAAATGTCCTCAGAAGAAAAACATTCCGCTTGGAATCTCTTGTACTGAAACCTGTGTCAGCTGTCACTTGTCCTTGCTCCTCTCAGGAAAGTCTGTCTCCATCTTTACTATATCCCCCAATAAGATCAGCTGTGGGCAGCAGTAAGGCCTCCTTTCCATCCTTCAAACCAAACAAACTTATATTCTTCAGGCTCCTGAAAAACTCAAAATCAGCTGGACTTGCTCCAGTATAGCCACTATGGCTGTATGCCACAAAGTGGGCACACTTCACCACATATGGTGTCCCTCTTGTCTGTTAGGGAACTATCACTGTCCTGGATCTGATGGTTACACCCTCATTAATACAGCCTGGAATGTGAATCACTGCCTTCACCATGAGGGCTGACAGACAGCTTATACAATTTTTTTCCCAGCATCACCATTCAGGAATTCCAGATGCATTTTCTTGCAATGAAATGGTCACAATGGAGGCTCACCTGCCTCCAGTCTACTGTGATTTTACATGGGATTTTGTTTCACATGCACAAAAGTAAACAGTAAGTGAAATTTTTTATTTGAAATTTTCATCTAAAAGTTTGCTAATCCAGAGAGATAACTGTGGGTTAAGCCAAAGACTACTTTAACAACCTCATTTTCTTTCTCTTCTTCTGAAGAAGTAAAGCAGGGCTTATTTGGTGGTTCAGTAATGGCATAAGGAAGACAATGCAATTTTCTTTTATTTATATTGCTTCCTAAATCCTTCTTGAAGATTCTTTCCTTTTCTTGTTCAAGAGGTGTCTGGATAAGGAGCTAGGCGATATGGTTTAGTGTTTTCTGTAGGGAGGATGGTTAGACTAGATGATCTTGTAGGTCCTTTCCAACCTTGTGATTCTATGATTCTCTGATTCTATGATTCAGTACCAGGACAGCACATTTACCAGAAAGAAAGGCCATGCGTTGACTGAGACTAGGACTGCATACCTTAGTTTTAAGATATTTGAATTTCTTGCTCTACAGATATCCAATATTCTTTTTTTTTTTTTCTTTTTCTTTTTCTTTTTTTTTTTTCCAGATAAAACTAGGATACATAAATATTTTCTTGAATATCTAAAAGACTGTTTCATGCCGTTTTCCTTCTGAAAACTTTTAATAGAGGGGAAAGTAAAAGGGGTGTGTATTTCTCAAATCCTTCATAAGTTCCAGAGCTGGATTCCTGGGAAATGCCTGAGTTAGGACCCTTTTCTCCCTCATTAAAGATGAAAATCCTGCCCCTTATTTCTCAGGGGAAGAGATTATGAAATGTTAAAACCTTCTGCTGAAAAGGAGAAATCATTTCTGTAGAATCATGTCTCAAGAAGTTCAGTAAGACTGAAACAGAAGTTGTTGGCCTGATCCTTATCTGTGGACTGCTGAAGCGATGTTATTATAAGTCTATTATTAATTATGATTATCGACCACTGAACAATTTCAATTTATTTCAGTTTCCAAAATCTAGCCTTCGCCTATTGTCAGGACTAGATCTGATCCTTGCTGATAAAATTACATTGTGGTGAAAGAAATTTCAGGTAAGATCAGCTCTGTGTGGCCAGGTCTGAATGCACTCAGCTTCAGGCTGCAGCACACTGCATGAGGTTGTATTTTTAGAGGTTGAACTCAGCTGGCAGACTGCATGCAAAAGTAGGAGCATGTTAAGGACTTTCCGCAAGACGGCTAGCAAACAAAACCCACCTCCTGTCACCTGAACCCTGTTTGCTCTCGATCCGGGAGGAGGGCTGTGTATGCTGGGAATCAGCATGTATCTGGAAATCGCAGCACGTATGAAGCCTGAGAGGGAGTCTGAGAGAGTACAACATTTCTTTCAGATAGCTTTGCCTGGTCAAGTGTTGCTCTTTGTAGAGACAAAATGTCTGTATTGTTGAAAGGATTTTATGTCAGGGTTGTGGTAGAAGTGGGCGCTTTGATACTCCGTTTCATTTGTTCACACACTTGTTCATTTCAATTCCTTTCCTAGCAAAAAAATATAAGCCTGGATCCCATAATTATGCTTCTGTGCCTGATGGTAGCGAGTAGGGCAATGCAAACAATTAGGGAATTTAAACTGAAGTTTAGATAAGCTGGAAAGAGTTAAGCATTGCTGTTAAGGAAAAACAAAACCAAAAACAACACAAAACAAAAAAAACTCACAAAAACAGAACCTCATTCAAATGTAAGTACCAGACCAAGCTAGCTTTTTTGCACCTTGATAACTGTAAGGAATCAAGTATTTGATTGCTTATTTTTAACAGTCCTGTTTAAATAATGAGTCAATCACAGTAATTCATGTATAGTTCTGTAAGGGCTCAGTTTCAGTGCACCAGAACTCCCAGTGAAAGCAGGAAGTATTTGAAACAGCATGAATCAGGAAGAAAATCCTTAACACTGCTCAGATTACCCTATTCTGAAATATAAGCATTGTTTACCATGTCTGGTTAGCTATGCTTAAAGTGCAGTAGACAATCAATTTAACAATTAACAATTAAAAATTAATAACTAAACAATTTCTACTAATTTTATCTGGAAAGCGTGCAGGATGCTCAAAGGCAGCTGTGTCCAACCCACAGCCTGTGGGCTGCGTGCAGCGTGGCTTGTCTTGCAATGTGTCCCATGCTGTAAAGGTGGCAGCTCTTCCTACAAAATGGAGACTTTACAGTCAACCTGTATTAGAAGGGATGCTCCGTAAGTAATGCCTCCTATTTTATGATGTCCTATGGCATCAGAGGCAGATGCTGTTGTATGACAAAGATTGAACCTTCCCATCAATATCCTGTTACATTTTGTTGCCACGAGACAGATGGCAGCAGAGGGGCAGTCTGGCAGAGTGGTGTCTGATAGAGAAGCACAAATGAAGCAAAGGTGTGTCACTGAACTCCTCAGTGCTGAAACAATGGCACTCACTGACATTCATCAACTTTTACTGAACATTTATGGAGACCAAACAGTGAATATGAGCACAGTGAGGTGGTGGGTGGTGCGTTTCAGCAGTGACAACAGGGGATTGCTTCCACTGGTGCAGAATTTTACAAGCGCAGCTTGCAGGTTCTTGTCCGCTGCTGGCAAAAATGCATAGCTAATGGTGGTGACTATGTTGGAAAATATTTTGTAGCTGAGAATTTGCTCTAACAAAGTGTTATTTTGCTCTTTGTGTCTCATGGTTTCCATGAAAATAAATAGGAGGCACTAGTTTTGGAGCAACATATAGATAGATAGGTAGATGGATAGATAGATAGCTGCAACCCAGGACAACTTTTCTTTACTCAGTGTGGCCCAGGCAAGCCAAAAGCTTGGACACCTATGCTCAGAGATATAATTGTGGACACGTCCATAGCAAGGACAACTTCAGGTGTCTCACATATGCTACAGTGACACAGCTTGAATGTGAGAGCCCCTGTTCAGCTTGCCTTGGGTTTTGTGCTGATAAACCGCAGGGGAGCAGCTGCTCCCTTGCCATAAACTGGCACTGCAGTAGGTGAGTCTGATAATGTTTCTAGAAGGCTTTATAGAAGGCTTATCATAATGCTAAGGCTATTTGAGTAAAACACAGTGTGAAGAAAGAAGGATCCTAAGATGGATTATGGAACAAATAGACCTTTTTTACACTGTATCAATAACCTTTAACGTTATTGATACATAACGTTAAAAGAGACTACCTGCATACCCTAAGAAAAGGAATATTCAGTGTATGCTGTGAGTACTTGTATGTAATTGCTTTGATTTCTGTGTTTGAGGTCTTTAAAAAAAAAAAAAAAAGTAAAAATAGTAGTTCCCAAGGTGCATTCTTTTTAAAATTTCAAAACTGGGAGATGCGTGCTGGTTATACTGATTTCGGGACTGTATTTGAGAGTGGTACAGCTGACAGTGCAAAAACCTGAGCACACACTCACTGCAGACCTGGGGCTGGGCTCCTGTGGATCTTCTTACCTCCTCCATGAGATAATTGGGTCTGCCCAGCAACCTCACGCTTTCATTACTGGCTCCTCTTTCCCTTTGGTTTAGGGCTGCCTCAGTTAGTCTCTTTGCAGCCCCAGGGAACAAGTTTGTCCATCAGAGGCAGCCAGAACAGCGCGCCTGCCAGTGCATCACCTGCACCTTGCTGCCAAACACACGCCTTCCTCTTTAGGCCATGAGGGAAGCAGCTAGATCCCAAATGCCTGCTTCATCCTGCCAGGGCAAGGAAATGCCACAGTAGTGTTGAGGTGAACATGTCCAACCTAGTTTTGGCCCAGGAGCTTCATTGTTGCTGTTAGAGTGATGTTTCTCAGTGCACCAATTACTAGTGAAAGGAGGAGCTTGGAAATATGGCCTGAAGAGTGGGAAGAAGGGCCTGCAGAACCGGGTTGTAATTTTGGAGATGATGGAAGAGAGGAGCAGCAGGTGTAGCTCATTGGGCTTTCAAACATTGTTCTCTGCAAACCTGCCTTCTGTCATCTGAGCTCACTCTGGACTTTTTACTTTGAAGCATAATTGAAGATAAGATTAAACAAAATCACTGAAGAGGAACCTTGGCCTAAGGAATAAAATAAGTTTCCTCATACATCTGCTGCCATAGGTGGGTACTACTACCACAGGTGTGTCCATACTAGACACATTTTTTCTGTGCTATTTTTTTCTCTGTCTTGTTTTCCAGCATCTTCTTACAAAATCTAAAACTTACATTGGTACATTTGGGCTGTACACAGCCCAGAGACATTTAATGCTCACATTTTAGCATAATTTGTTTGCCAGTCACTGACATTTACAAAACTAGCTAAAGTTTAATCGTTCCTGAGCAGAAGATTCCATACTCAGACCCAAAATGGTTACATCAGCAGCACAGGGATTTAAATAAAAACATTTGGTTTAATTTATCATTCAGCTGAAGGTTGCAAGAATGAATTAGACAAAGAAAATTATTCAGTGTACCAGCATAAACTGGTGCAATTAATTGCTACTGTAACTATGACCTAAATCACTCTTGGCAGTCAGCTTTGTGTGGAAGGCCTGTAGGAAAAAGTCTTTGGCTCATGCAGGTTGGCTTGGCCACCTTTTCTGGCAGTACTATTCATGTGTTGATGGTAAAGGTGTTTGAACTTAATGAGTGAGTTAAAGTATTACCTCCAAAACGATGATGGTAATCGGGTTTGTAGCAGTTCAGAAATGCACATTTCTATTAAACAATGAGATACTGACAAGTTATGCAGTGATACAGATCCATGATGGTGTGTGAAATAGATTTCTGCATGTTGGCAGTAGGCTGATTAACTCTACAAAATTTGGAACCGCACATTTTCTGAGTACAGAAGTTAATGAGCGCACACTGTTGCCACAGGTCACTCCCTGACTGGGCAGAACTTCCTGGATCTCCCTGGAGAGGAACAGCACTTTGCTCAGAGCTGCTTTAAGGAAAAGGGTTAATACTCCAGCATGATCCCTTCTAAGGGCAGATAAATCCTTCAGTGCAAGGTAAACAGAACATGAGCAAAGGCAAAATGGTTTATTTTCTTATTCTTTTACCGGAGATCAGTGCTAGCAATTCCTGCAATTATATTAGGAACAGGAATGTGAATGGGATCACAGACTGGGATGAGTGGGCTGTCTGCAACAGGTGATGACTACAAGTTCTTGTAAAGTGGTAGATGGACTCCAAAAAGAGCATGTCATTATGGTTAAAAAAAAAAAAAAAAAAAGTCTGGGAAGTGCAGACAGAATTAAAGAAAGGGGAAACAATAAATCTCACATACTTTACAGAAGTGTACAGCAGGAAAGCTGGTAAGCATACACACACAGACACACACACCCCAAAAAAAAGTGAGAGAAAAGGCTATAACAGAAAACATAGCTCAACCCATAGAAACCATAGGAAATCATGTGATTGCAGTGAGATATCACTCCCATCACTGCACACCATGTTTCAACAACAGATATCTACTGGGGCCTGATGACCATTTTAGGCATCACCTCCTCTCTCACAATGGAAACTCAACAATTCATAATTTATTTGCCAAAAACTGCATGCACTGAAAATAAGAGATAGGATGTACAGTCTTCATGTAAAACTGGCCATTTTTGGAAGGAAAGGATTGTTTCCTAGGCATCCTCATAGAGGAGCCATTGTTTCCTGTTTTTTGGTTTGTTTCTTGTAAAAGAAAACTTTAAGCAAACTGAAGCCTCTATAGAATAAATGGTTAATTTTAAAACACAAGTAAGTGAAGCTGCTTGATGTTTCTCAAGCTACATAGACATCTGATATTGTTGTTGTGAAGGCTGCCTCACTTGGAAGCATCTTCTGGCACATCTGTCTTTATGAAGCCCTCATTTTAAGATAAAGGTCCAATTTGATGTTCTCCGGAAATGCCACCCAGAAACTTTTCAATCACATCAGTAAAGGTATTTATGTCCCTGTTTAATGTCTTTTCTGAAATATCACATTTTGGCAGCAGTTAGTCAGAAAAGTGACAAAAGACAAGATCTGTTGGTGTGGTGGGTTTCTGGCCAGAAACTGTATTGAGCTTTGCAGTGAGATATACTACTTCATTACCTGGGAGGGAGAGGGAAAGGAGGAGATGCATGGGTGGGTGGGACTGACTGGATGACTGGTTGACCCCAAATGAGGTTCCCCAGAACTCTATTGCTGTGCAAGTGAAAGTGCTTGTAAGAAAACCTGAAAGAAAGCTGTAGAAAGGTGGCACGAGAACTAGAGGGCGTGAGAGTAATGAGGAATACCTCCCCTGGAGCAAGAAGTCCAAGCTGGAGAGCCTCCACTCATGGCCTTGCTAGTTCCCAGCTGGGGTAACTGAAGGTGTTTCTGACTTGTAGTAGTTTTTGTCCTGGTAGGGTAGAGGGGAGAATGGGTGGATAGGCTGATACCCGAGTGTAACCTGAAATCTTTGGCAGTCTGAGCGACTGACATAGAGAAAATAGCCCTCTTTGCTCTGAACATGCTTGGAGCTATGAGCTTTATGGGGCTTACAGTGGGCAGTAACTGTGGAGTAAAAGAGACTCCTGCCTGTGGCACAGGTACGTTGTCAGGACCTTCAAGTCTCCCGGAGGTTCTTCACAGGAGACAGCCTGTGAGCTCCCTGCATCCTGGCTTTGCATCGAAAAAGCAGGATGAGTAGTTTACCCTGTCAGAAAGGGGAAGTAGGGGTCTGAGTGACCCACAGGCAGCATGGATGTGCCATCTCCAGAGGTGGCACTGACCCCTCTTGTTTTCTCGTGGCTTTTTTTTTTTTTTTTTTTTTGTCTCTACTCCTTCCAGACCATGTAGGAGCTAAAAAGAGTGAAAAATGCTTCTAGACGTGGGCTTGCCCCTTCCCAGTGGGCAGGTCTTCATAAGAAAGGCAGAACTGGTCTAAATTCATCTAAATTGTATTTGTTAGTTTGTTTTCCTCATAGCTTCAGCAAAAGGGATCCAGGATCTGGGAGAAATGACAGTCAGATTGGCTGCAGCTTAAGAGCAGTGAAGGTCCTAGAACATGATGCCTTGTGTTGGACAGTGGTCACAGTTCAGCTCTTTGAAAAAAAATGCTACAGGTCCTTGAAGTATGTCAAGGTTTGCATGAGGTTAGGGAACTGTGAACACAATGTATGAAGACACATTATGGGATGGAATGTAGAGATACTGTGGGATATGTTCCTTCAGACAGATCTGGAGATCCCCTCGGTAGAGACTACAAATAGTACAGTGTCCTATACTCATGTTTGGATGGTGGAGTATGCCTGATTTTATGTAGACATGTGCGCAGGTGTGCATGTATGTGTGCACATGTATAAACACACAGAGGGGTCATGCAGTGAAACAAGATAAGCTTATAAGCTCGTTCAAAATGACTGTACTGTGTTTCTCCTACAGATATGGCTAATATTATGTCCACTTGAATTGAACTAATTTTTGGCTGTTCCTTTGCCTGATCATTTCAGGTTTGTCCGCTCTTATTTCTGTGCTCTTCACACTTAATTTACAAGTGGCTAAAGGCCAGTTTTTCTGAGAACTTAGTCCCTTTGCAGACGTTCTCAATTATTTATGCCTTTCTTCAACAGTGAGTGTATTGTTCTTCTGCCTTGTTTGCAATGAATCTGTCTCCTCTATGTGAGCACTATTCTCTGTTATACAAGGATGTTCCTTTTTTTTTTTTTTTTGGCAATAGTTTGTCTCAAATTACCCAAAAGCTAAACAGCTTTTGTAGATGATGATTTAAAGTGATCTTTCTTGGATCACATAACTGTGATGCAGCAGGCAGAACAGTAAGCCTCACAGGAAAGAAGTTGAGGGAAAAGAACAACCGATTCCCCGTTGGGCTGTGAAATAGGCTAACCAGATTATTCAGGAAAAAAATATCCTTACAGTAGACAGCCATGCAATTCCTGGTTGCTTTAGGGGTAGAAACATGACGTGCATTGGTTGTGCCTCAAATGATTGTCTCTAGTTTTTTTTTTTTTTTTTTAACTTGTCTACAGTCTCCTTTTTTTATGTTATCCTCATCATTTTCTTCATAACTGACCAGATTATCTCTGTTGGTTTGTTGTTTTGCTTTTTTGTTTTGCTTTGTTTTGTTGTTTTTAATTAATTCTTTTCCTTTCTTGTGGCTTCAGCTTTCAAGTTTTGTTCAGCACAAGGCTATTCTGGCCATGCTTCCTAGCAAGCAGCCTTGCTGTGGATCAGTTCTGGTGTTCCTGCTGTGCCTTTCTCAGAAGCATCTGCTGAGGTTTTTACCTGACCCTGTTCAACACTGATTTCTGCACTTTTTGCTCCAGTTTAAATGTAGTATTTTCTTTTAGCCACTGTATTCCAATTTCTCTCATTTTTGTTATTTTTAAATGATTCTTCAATTGGCTCCTCTCCATTAAGTGCTTTCTTGTCATTTGTCTTCAGACGTCTTTCTTCAGCTACTTCTTGGCTTTTACTATGATCACTATGAAATTTCATCTTTATGTTTAAAACAGTTGTGGAAATTTTCTGTTCTTTTAGCATCAAGTAGTTTTCTGCCAAAATAATCCTTCCTTTTTCTATCTTCCTTGGTTGAAAAACTGAAGGAGAAATAATTTAACAGAGCATCCTTTACACAAAGATGGTAACAAAGAGATATTGTGTGTTGTTCTGGTGAGCAATGTTGAAGGCCACCGAAAGAAATTCTATACAAGAGATATAGAAAAAGAAGTCAGAAGATACCACAGTGTTAATAAATTTCCTCTGCATACTTAATTTTATTTAATGAACTGAGAGTAGTAGGTATGTAAACATTTTTAGCAGTGAACTTCTTATCTGGTGAATCCTCCTGTGCTGGCCAAAGGAATCTTAACTATCTTAACATATCTTAACTATCTAAAACTGAAGGAGAAAGCTATCCTTCCTGTCCACAGCCATCTAAGCTATGCAGAATTCCTGGCACATATATATATATATCTGTGTGTATATAAAAAGCGTATACTTAGTAACAGATTTTTGTGAAGCCTGAAAGCAGCACATCTAACAAAACAAAAGAAAACATAACGAAACAAAATAAAAACAACAGCAAAAAAGCAAACCTTTTTCAACCGTAGTGCGACTAATTCTCCTTCTCAGACTTCTCGTTTAACTTGTTTTGCCAGAGACGGTCCTAAGGCATGAGGCTAAAACGAAGAACCAAAGCACCTTGTCACTAAGGATCATGAATAATATTAGGATGCTTATCTAAATATTTTGAACAACTATTTCCAAAGATGGTGTGTGAATGAGCAAACACTTATAAATCACTGATTTGTTTCCAAAAAAAAAAAAAAAAGACAAAAAAAAAAAGAGTCACTGTTTAAAACAGAGATTTTCTACATGAACGAGCTAGTTATTTGTCTACATTGTAAACCAGCCACCATACTTAACTCTAGAAAATGTTTTTCATGGGTCTTTCACACATTAAAACTAACAAAATATTGGAGGTTTTTAATTTTTTTTTTTAATTTTTTTTTTTTAATTTTTTTAATCTTCACAGAGTGGTTTATTCAGTACTCATCTGTAAGTCTACAAGGGCTGCTCCAAAAGCAATGCTTTCTATGTTATTACATTGGCCCACAATATCAGTGGCAGATGCTGGTGGTATGGCAGTAGGGGCTGAACCTTCCCATCAATATTCCATTCCATTTTGTTGTTGTGTGTCAGATGGAAGCAGAGGGGAAGTCTGACAGAATGGCATCTGACATGGATGTGCAGATGAAACTAAGGTGAAAAATACTGTTTTGCAACTGAGAATTTGCTCTAACAAACTGTTATTGTGCTCATTGTAGCTGTTGTAGTTTCCATGGAAATAAGCAGGAGACATTACTTTCGGAGCAACAGCTTGCTCAATGAAATGGGATGTAATTAATTTCTAGAGCTGTAGCTGAACAATTGCTAACATTCTCTAGAAATGGAGACTTGTGTTCTAAATTTTTGTAGCTTCTACCAGTCAGTTTGCCCCTTCAATACTTTTACTTCAATTGATTTTCTCTTAATATCTAAATGCTTCAACAACTTTCCTGTTAAAATTATACTGCTAGGACTGTTTTTAAAGACACTTTAGAAAGGCATTAATATTAATACTATGGAAGTCTATTGGATATGCCTTCTCACTGCAAAGTAAAACTACGAACACATTGCAGGCTCTGTCTCAGTTTTGTTGCCCTAAGCGGTTGTGTTTTAGGTAATGAAAATCTGATGCCTAAAAAGACAGCAGTGTAGTGAAGGAAAGAGAAGGGAGGTAAGTGCTGCTTCAGCCTTAGTGAATGAAGTAACAAATTTCTCCTTTTTTACTAGTAGATTCCAGTTCTTTTATTGCTACATTTTCTTCCTGGTCATTTGGCAAATCTTTCTATCAGAACAGGCTGTTAGACAGCTGTGATTCTTTGCCAGTAACTTGGATAAAAACACTGATACTTTTTAACTACAATCTTGATTTGCTTCAACTGCAGAAAAACAAACAAACAAACAAACAAACCCAAAACATCTACCTTATGGGAATTATGTGATCCCTGTGTTTCAGGCAGGTCAGAAATGAAACTTGAAAACCGAAGGACAGAAACAGTTCAGATAAACAAGGTATCAATTGCCTTGGTCTGTGAATCTTCAGTTATGTAAACCTCTGTTTTAGAAAATGAACTTCAGTTTGATTGCCTTGAAGCTGGAGGGAGAAAATACTAGTTAGGGAGAACAATGTAACTGAGCTTAACAATATGTAAGTCAAAGAAACTGAATCCCCTAAAATGCAAACAGAACCCCTGACAAGTCATCAAGTCATTTGAAAGGGAGTGAGAAAGTGTGGAAAATAAGACAGTGTTGTATTCTTAGAATTTTCTATAAAGACATGGAAAAATAGCACGCCCAGCAAACACTTACCAGAAATTTCTTTTGAGACAGACAGAAGAAGAAGAAGAAAAAAAAACTTTCTGTTGAGCTTAATATTGCTTAATCAAGGTTTCACAACCAGCATTGCACCTTCCTATTTAGAGACAGTGAGTTTTGGCTGAATACATCTGGCTGTAGTAGAAACTGTTTTTAAGGTTAAGTAAGAAGTGAAGTTTCTGCAGTTGTGACAAAATCAGTTTTAAATTTTCGTTCACATTGAAAATAAGAGCTACAGATCTTGCAGATAAACTAGCACAGAAATAGAAGGTAGAATGGAGAGAAGGAATTAATTAGAGCATCTGAATTCGTTTTCTACCTGGCCAGTAAGCAAGACAAGAATAATCACAGATGATATAAGGATAGAACTGCCCTTCATGCATTACTTGCCTACAGAAGGAAACTGGGAAAATAAGGAAGACATGGAGAATATGGGCAAAAGGAGAGTCATGAGTTGGAGCTGCTGTGGTGCATCTAAGAAGAAGAATCTAAATCTGAAATAATAATAATAATAATAATAATAATAATAATAATGCCCACTTTGTTTCATTTTATGTAAGTGATGCATCTATTGGAGTCAATCTTCTGTCTAACAACAAAGTTACTGATGAATTTACAGATTCCAGCTCAAACATATCTATTGGCTATTAGAAGACTTTGAATCAGAGTTTAGAGTCACTTTTGGCCTATCTGATGTCAATGAATTATGAATTCAGCCCATGTGTTCTCAGCAGAAACCTCTGAACTCAGTGAACATACAAGAAACAGTGCTGGAAATCTTGCAGCTGTTGCAGATAGTGTTCAGCAATTTCTAAAACCCAACTACTTAAGAGTATATTGAAATGCTGTTTTCATTCTGGCAGCCAAAAAGAACTCAAGCTGATATCTTCTCTTGCTCTCCTTTTTCAGCTATTTACAGATGGCATAAAGACTTGGAAACATCGCTTGTTTGGCTCTTTTAAAGGACTATGATGTTCTGCCTTATTCTGGCCCACATTTCATGCCTCACTGAATTACTGCTGATCACACTTCTGAGTTTACAAACCACAGCTTGAACGCAGATTTCTACATAATACCCACACAAACCAATAAAGCTGATAAAGATGGAAATTCCAGCTGGAGACATCTCTGACTACAGCAGCATATTGTGCTATGCTTATAGGTTGGCTAGAGACCTGTGACTGTTGTACTGAAATCCTAGACTGTTTCACAGAGCTTTTCCTCTCTATGGAAGAAAGAGAGAGTAGTCCACAGTTAGTCCACATTTAGTCCACGATAACTCTCGCTATCAATGCTGATTATAAATAAAAATTTAACTGCTTCAGAACGTAAGCCAAGGAGAAAATTTCAAACTAAAGCTACTACTTATTGCTCTGCTTCCTTTGAAAGCAGACTTCTGCGCTCA
Source organism: Alectoris magna (assembly GCA_030625065.1). Lineage (NCBI taxonomy): Eukaryota > Metazoa > Chordata > Aves > Galliformes > Phasianidae > Alectoris > Alectoris magna. The sequence continues at coordinate 21,508,792 of CM060564.1, read as the reverse complement.
GTTTTCTCTGACAGCTGAAGTGATTTAGAAAGCAGATGTTTGGAGAATGGAGTGGTGTGAGCAGTGTGAATTGTTAAACCAAAATCAAGAGCCAACTAGGTTACCTGTATTATTTAAGAGCAGTTGTAACTGAGATGCTATCAAATATCACTGAAAAGGAATTTCATTTTCATTAGCAATCTGAATTACAAGGGAAAATCCTCTTCCATTCATCTCTGCAAGTTGGTTAGTTTGGTTTTGGATATTTTTTCCTTTCTATTCACTTACAACATCTGAGGTGTACTAACTTAAGTATTCTGGACTTAGAACTTCTCTGATCCAGGAACAAATTCACTGGCAGGTGAGGCACGTTTGCCTCTCTGAATAGTAATTCCTTCTTAGAAGGACTGGGCAGGCAGTCACTCCTGGTGCCAGCCGCTAGCGCCTAGTGCTAATCCTTCTGAATTCTTTCCCTGATTCTGAAATAGTTCAAAGTACAACCTCTAGAGAAGGCAGAGAGACCATTTCTTGTTTCTTTCATACTGACACCAATGAGATGCTTTTTGGATTTTCCTGTATCATTTTAGATTTTCCTTTCTGAGGTAAATTTTGCAGGTTTTGTCTTTCGTTGCTGTGTGACATAGTCAACAGTAGAATCAGCTGACTATGAAATGTTCTCTGTTTAGTCAGAGCAAGCAAAATAATCAAATCTTTCAGTATTGCTGTAATATCATCACAGCATGCTCTAGTGATTCAAACACTGCAAAGCTAGAAATTAATATGTTCATAAGCTGTTATAAAACAGAGTTTATGAAGACCTCAGAGATACTAAAGAGTCTTGAAGGATGTTTCTCTAGGCCAAACCTAACATTTATAGTTACCCCCTTGTCTTGTGTGGCCCACAGAAGGTGTCACAGGTCACCAAAACCATCTTGTGTTAGAGTTAGAATCATTATTTGTTGTGATCAGCTGGTTTTCACCCTGTCTCCCTGATAAATGGAAGGGCATTTCATTGAATATTGAATATGCTTTTCAGATAAAGCATTCTCCTAATGGAGATCAATAAAAGGCCTCTGATTAGCTTATGTTGCTTTGGGCATCTGGTATCTATATTGGAGGACATGTAGTCAGCAGACTAGTAAAATACTATAAAAGGACATTCAAAGCAAATCTTCACTTCCTTTACATATTGTGAAATTAAAGCTATACTATTTCTAAAGGCCATTTAGTATGACAGAAAATGTATATCATTGCGGTTGTAACCCACAGACAAGATTGGCACAACACTGTATATCATAACAGGTGCCTAAGGAAAACAGGCAAAATGAATACTGAAAGTTCTGACATCTGTAGCTGCTGGTGTGCTGTTAAAATAAGACTAATCTTCTCACCAAAGAAGCCACAAGGACTGGATTCCAGGATATTGACTTTATGGAAGATTTCTTCCCTGCATTCAATAGGAGGAAAGAATAATATTGCTGACAGCTTGGAGTCTTTTTCTTTCTTTCAAAGGATGTTCAGCAGTGTTCAGGTGCTATGAGTAAAGATGAGAAACATTAAGAGGGGAATCTGAATTCACAGTCTGAAGTAGAGGAGTTATGACTTAATGGTCTGTGAGATGACTCTGTAAATTACTACCCCACCGCAGATGAGGACATGATAAAATCCTCTGTTGCAGGCGTGACTAACTTTGTTGTTGCCTACTGTTTAATGTAAAAAAGATTAGCCTCTCATTTTAACTTCTTAGTGGATATCGAGACACAGTCCTATCTGTCACTGGCTTCCCCTCAGTTCTGAAAGCGTAAGATGCACATGTTCTTATTGCTGTACATTGTTCAATTTCAAAGCTATGAATTTGGTTATTACACAAAAAAAGTGCTTCACAGAATAGTCTTTTAACATGCTGTCACGTCATATTCTTGGCATAATATATGAAAATGCGTGAAGGCAGTTTGCTATCTAACACTTACCTTTGTTGGCAATATCAGCACTGATCAACCCTGGAATATTTAATCTGGAAACTGAGGTTTTTGCAAAGTGTAATGAATTTCAAAATGTCAGACATTCAGCACTTCCCTAGAGTGTGAAATCTTACTTGAGTTTTCATTACATTTTACTTGTACCTATGACTTGCAAAATACAGAAATCTTAGTTTAATTCTCGGGGAGCCTGAAAGGCTGATGTTGTATGCAGACTTCTAAACTAGAGAGATACAGAGACACAGCTATCTGTGAGTCTTTGTAAATTCAATTTTCAGATGTACAGATTGTGATTAAATTTAATTGTACAGAAAGACGTTCCTTTCGAAATTTGATTTCCGTATATACATTGAGTTGTTCAAGGTGAACTGTGAACCTTCAGTCACAGCAAGCCATGGCACTGTGCCCTGCTCTGTCGTCGTAACACCAGTGCTTGTCTACTACTGTTGCCAAATCTGGAGTCACTTTTACCATAGGCATTGTAGCTAGTCCAGAAGAACTGCTTTGCCCCAGCAATCTAGTCCTTACTTTCCTAAAACAGATCTGATACCTAATAGCTTCTTTTTTTTTTTTTTTTTTTTTTTTTTTTTTTTTTCCCATAGAATTACACAGTGGTTTAGGTTGGAAGAGGCCTTAATGCCCACCCAGTTCCAACACTCTGCCCATGGGGAATGGAGAGCTCTTGAGTTCTCAGGAAGGTGCTCATAAAGAGGTGCGAGCTCTGCTCCATTCCTTAGTTCCAGATAACAGCTTCCCAGCGGTCACATCCAATAATTCTTTAAACAGATGATAGAAGTTCAGTCCTTTGAAGCTCAGGGTCCTGGTTCTGGTCATTGCCAGGCCTTATTCCACAAGATCACAAACTCAGCCAGGACATGATCAGTACAGCTCATACTGCCTCCAACCTTAACCTCTTTGATGAGTCCAGTTGCATTGGTGAGCACCAGATGTATTAATGCTTCTCCTCTGGGTGGTTTGTCTGATACCTGGACCAAGAAGCTGTCCTCGGTGCACTCCAGGAGTCTCCCTGATGAGGCAGCCTGTAGAAGATTTTAACCACCAGATTCTTTTTCTTGATCCAGTTACTAATTTTAACTGATAAGCTTTTAGCCTGTTCATGGCTGTCTCTCAGAGGCAGACCTTCACAGCTTATAAATTTCTTAACATAGAGGACAACTCCTCTGCCCCTTCTTTTCAGTCTATCTCTTAAAAAAAACTTGTGGCACTCAATTGCAGTATTTCAGTCAAAAAATGTGTCCAGCCATGTTTCTGTGACAGCAGTTAGGTTATCATTTTCTAACTGCACTGCAGCTTCCACTTCTTTCTGCACATTTCCCATTCTCCGTGCATTGGTGTAGAGGTACTTCAGCTGGCCACATTACCTTCTTGGGGAAGCTCTCCCTAATTCCCTTGGAACAATTCTGATGCTTTTCCCTGCTGTTTCCATGGCTCCCCTCTCTCATTCAGAAGTATATCCACCTCACCTACAAAATCTAGCCTAAAGTTCTGGTGAACGGCCCTGCCAGCTCACTGCCCAGAACACTCTTGCCTCATCTGGTCAGTTACATCCCAATCAATGTAAATTCAAAGGCAATCAAAAAGTTTTATTTTATTTTGTTTGTTTGTAATTCATCCGGGAAATAAGGCAATAAGCAAACTGAGGGAAAAGTATGTTTTCAGACTGAAGTTTTATTTGAATTTGAATTCATGAATTTTAATTCATGAGTTAAAAAAATGTGTTTAGGAAACACAGGTTTGAGAACCTTATGACTGTTAGGAACAGTTTTTTCGAAGTACAGAATATAAATACACACCAGAACTATACAAGATTCAGATACAGGTATATTAGTAATTTGAAGGAGTTAATACTTCAGGCTTGTTACAAAAAAAAAGTATTTTGTGGAAACAGATATATCACTTTCTAATTGCAGGATATTTGGAGAATCCATATTCTGCAGGCCAATGACTGAAAAAAATGGAAGGGCACTAATGGAAAGACACATGGCTCTGATCAACTAAAATGAGACTGTTCTCATTGAATATTGAATCTGAAGTATGCTGTCCCCAAAAGCAAAATAATATAATGCTGAAGCTGAATGTCTTCACCAGCTTTGTCATCTATGAGTGAGTGTGGGTTGAGTCATGGCAGTTCTTTTCATTGTTATGAAAGCTCAAAACATTTCTAAGGAAATGTTTTTCTTCATGAAAATTGATGCACCCTCAGTATCTTCTGTGTGGAAAAGATCACTTCTGGCATACTTTTAAATGGGCTGAATCTTAAATAAATCACATTTTGAAGTCAATATAGTAACCATCATCTGCCTGAGCTTTTGGGATGTCTCTTCGGAGCTTAATGTATCTTTTCTCCTAATCCTTTTCTGCAGGACTCACTCCCCAGCAGTATTATGCCTCTTGTAATGCCTAGTAGTTTCTGCTTGTCCTTCTGTTTCAGTCACCAGGTAAAGTAGAGGTTTTTTATTCCCTAGCCAGAATGAAAATACCTCTTCAATTGGCCCAGCTGTTGTTCTCTTGTCCTTTGCAATGCATGAGAGATGGGGAGCAGCTGGGACATCTGTTAGGTTGAAAGCCATAGCTTGAACTGATTCCTTCCTACTTGCGAACAGATGGGAGGTAGTCTCTGCCTTGACCCACGGGACAAAGATTTGTGCAAATTGCCTAGTATGAGTATGCTTCTATAAAATGGGAGTCTTACCACCCTCTGTGAACAATTTGTGGTGAGTCTAAAAATTACACTGTCTTAACAAGAAATGAAGTAGATTGATCACCTCTCCAAACCACTTTGATTAGGAGAACAAGCAGTAGACATGAAAAGAACATTTTATTCTGCAGGAAATGCTGAGGCAATCAGAGAAATGGAAGACATTTTTCTGGCTAAACGTTTAATTATTAATAGTCTTATCTGACAGTATAGCTGTTCAGAACTGACCCTGCTCTTAGCAGTTTGCTGCCTTCTCTTAGGTGCCTGCTAGGAGTGTAAGGCTCTAAAACAGCAAAGAAACTCAAAGCAAAGGTGACATGTGAACCAGACAACTGTTGCCTGTTATGCATGTGACACAGTCTGTGGGGGCTGCAGTACCCATGGGGACAGGCTGTAGCTGCAAGGTCACCATGACACCAACATCACAGATACCAAAGGCAATGCGATGCTCTGAGAACAAGAGGAGGTGATTATAGATTGCTTAAAGAGTGAAGTAATTATCAGATCCTGTTCTACGGAGAATGTTTCTCTTAATGTGGCATTTCAACAAGGCACTGTGCATCATAATATGCTGCTGTTTGTGATGTCAGATAGGAAAAATACAGCTATGATATAAAAAGTGGTCCTTTCAGCTCCTTGTTACAGAGAAAGGATAACCTTGAACACATGTAATGTATGTTAAGAATCTATTGTGTAAAATTTAAGTTTTCATTAAACAAAGAGAAGGATGAGCTCTGATTCCATTGGGAATAGACATGCTGTTGGAATTCGAGTATTTATGAAACAATTTTTCAAAGAATCAAGCTGGTGTACATATTCTAAAGTATCATTCAAATAAAATAGACATGATAAATGCATTTTTTCCTGTAATGCAGTAGTGACTCTGTAACAGACCACTGATTTCATTCTACGAAATACCTTATTTTTCTAGAAATTATCTGTGAGGCTGTTCGCCTGGGGCTTCAACCAAAACCCATTAAACGTGATGCAGTATTTCCCATTTGCTTCACTGGGAGAAGGCTTCTATGGCTAAAATCGTACTATTTGGTGATATGAAAGTTTTGTTATTTAACTACGTATAAGTAAAATAATTGTTATACTTATCCCTTCAAGCCCTGAAAATGCACATATTTCATCTTCTTTTATTTTATTTTTATTATTTATTTATCTATCTATCTATCTATCTATTTATTTATATATTTTTACAGAAGAAGGAAAGCTTATTTTATTAGAAGAGTGTCTATCAGAAGATTCCAATTCATAGTTCTGGTAAACGAATTTCAACTAGGGAAGGAAACATCTTTGCCTGTGATAGTAAAATATAGCTACAGGAATAGAGATCTATTCCAAATAATGTAAAAAAGCATTTTAAGGTAATAAAAAATAATCCAGAATGCAACTCTTCCGTATTAATCTTTTCATCTTCTGTTTTAATTTGCTGTGAGAATTATGGAGGAGGACTTCTCAATGTCAGCAGAGTATCGAGGTACTACAGTGCTGTGTCTCTCAGAAGCATCAGGCCACCTACCAATCCCACCTCAATCACCGTGAGCTGTCTGTTCCTTTAAATTACAGGGGGGTATTAATTTCAAGCAGAAAACATAAGAATCTTAGCTATTTGCCTGTAGTGCTGTGCTCACTGGCAGAATACCAGGCAGCTGTGATTTCATTAAATGCTTCTTCAGTTTCTTTCAGCCTTTTTGTTTTGTTTTGGATTGTGCTTTCATCTTTTTTTTTTCCTGTCATTTCAGTTATTTTATAACACTTCAATTAGATCAATCTAACTGTCAGACCCGCAGCCTGCCTTGCCTTTCTTGTTCGTATGGAAGGCTGTGACCCTGTAAGAAATGAGCCATTTCTGAGACGCTGAGTGCTCTGTCTTAACTCCCAACAGATGCTGCTTTCAGGTGCATACCTACATAAGTGGATTCTGACTCTAAGTCCCTGAAATTTGAGTGAGCTGAGGCAGAGATATGATGAATTCCTGTGTTCCTTTATTTAGCAGATGGAAGTGCTTTGTTCTGATGACTTTCTAGAGCAGCCTGAACAAGGAGAAATCCAGGAGTGGTTACCCACGAGAAGAAAACATTTGGATTGAGGGTCCTCATTTGTATCAGAGGTTGTGTCAGAAAATGGAATGTATGCATTTCATGCACAGTTTTAATTCTATTGGTTTTCTGGTGGTTCCTCTCCTTCTTACCCCAAAGGCTCCAGAATTATCATTCAGCAGAAGTTCTCTTTCTTATTTTTGGTAGTAGTTACAAATCACGTAAGAAACACACAGTAACTACACACCGTGTCTTGTTTAGAAGCATATTTGAGAAGGTCAATTTTTAGTCCCTTTAAGACTCAACTGCAGTTTGCATGAACTTGTTGAATCAGGAGCAGAAATGTGCTGTGGAGGTATAGAATGTCTCCCCACATGTTTCAGATTCTTCTGAAAACACCTTCTCAGTCACACTGGTGAGTCATGTCAGTGGGGTTTACACCACGCACCACCAAATGCAGAATATGCCCGAGTTACTGTAGGATTAGCTTAGGGGACATTTTAAAATGCGTTTGGAGTGAAAAACCCACCAACAGTAAAATGCAAGTACCCATTTGTGAATAGGTAATTATTCAAACACTTAAACTACATTATTAAAAAAAAAAAAAAAGCTAACAGTCATAATACTGTCTCTCAGTGAATGTGATGGAAGCCTTCCTACTGGTTTGAAAGGAAGTAGAACTGAGCCCATCTCAATCAGGATGTCAGCTGAGTAAGGAGGAGGTGTTACAATAAAATATGTGGGAGTCTGTGGGGGTAAGCAACACACAAAGGTTAACCAATTTAGAACGGTAAACAAGTATGATTTTAATTACCAGTTTGTTGAGACTGTGGGTGATTTTTTTTGGTTTTGCATTCCTCCTTTGCTCTTCAGGCATTAGCCAAATTTCAAAGAGGCTATTGTTCATGTTTATTTGTGATTCAGTTGCTGACAAAAGGAACACTGTATTTCTCTATTTCTATGCTTATTCACACTCTGCAAATGCGTATTTTTGTCTTAGCTGTGGCACACCAGGTCAGTTGAGTTGGAATTTCAGGGTCTGCCTGGAGGTGGAAGGAATAATGAGCAATAATCATCCTGTGTTCCTTCTACTTGCTCTAGCAGCTAAATAGCGCACTTTGTACTCTGCTCTCATGGGCAGCTACAGAAGTAAAAATGCACTTTCTTGCCCCCCTCCCAGCCCTTGAAGTTTATTCCAGAACCTGAGCAGAAGGATAAAGCTTTGGAAGGTCCAGGGATGTGGACTATTTTAGGCTTTTTTTGCAAGCTTTAAAGGATGGGAGTTGTAGAAATCTAGATTTCAGGGAAAGCTTGTGGTGCTTGTTCTCAAGCTCAGTCTAAGGTCTTCCATACTTCAGACCAAAGTTTATTTTAAGTACAACTAAAAAAATGCATTATTGACAGTTCTTACAACTTTTTTAATACATTGCACTTACTACGACAATCCATTGTAAGTTTTCACCAATTTAACCTAAGGGATAATTATTTTCAGCGTACAAGGCGTTACAGCATCTACCAAATTTATCTGAAAAAAAAAAAAAAAAAAAAAAGGATGTGCATTTTGGCTCTAAACGTACCTTGCTAAGTACAAGCAGACAGAATCCTGCTCCTTTCCACTCTTCTCTCTGTGTGGCGTGATATCCAAAAAGAAAGCCGCACATGTCCAGCTTACTCTCTAGTTTCACACCAGTCTTTTACAGTAGCTGATCACGTTTCAGGCAGAAAACTTAGCCAGCAAATCATTTCTGTAGCACCTCTTCCCTTGTAGAAGGCTTTCTGTATAACTTGGTGTATGCTTCTGAGGGAGAAAAATGTTTGCACCATCAAGGCAATGGAATTCATGTCTGCAAGGTGTTGCAAAAAGCTCACTGCTATCCTGTTTTTGAAAGATAAAAGTATGGGTAATTATGTCTGATCTGCTGTCTTCCTGCAGACTGGAAGATATGCATAGATCCAGTACTGGGAAATTATGTACAGATGTCTACTAAAGACATTGTGATTACAGCAGAAGGCTCAGGTTTTTAATTGGATGCATTTAATTTCTTCGTTTCCTGACTACAGTCTTTCATTTTTTTCCTGAAAATAGTATTTGATTGAGTTGTTAGTAGTACATGCATAAGACAAATAGATTAAGAACTTCAAAATTGTTCACACCAGAGAAGTATTTGTATACAATATCACAAGAATGCATTTAAAGCAAAACCTCACGCACTGGGATGAGTGACATAGACTATACTGATCGCATACAGAAAGTAACAATACATTAGCTTAAAATAACTTAGTAAATGTAATGCTGAATTCCTTAATGGAAAATACAGTATAATTTGGAAGCGCAATACAAAGGGAAAACTAGTTGGCATTCCTAGTGTGGAATCTCTGCAGGTTACCTACTCACCAATTAATTGCATCAAGTCCAGTTGAAAAACACTCATCTCCCTTCAGAATTACTTTGATGGGGTTATGAAGTTGTGCAATGACTTGCAAACAGGCAAATCACCCTGTCCTGGGACAAATTCCCTGTTCTCTTGACTTAGACCAGCACAAGACAAACTCCTGAACTGCAAAGGACCTCATTCAGAAGGCTCATAGAAGTGTGATAATCTGAAAAGTGCTTTGTAAAAGTATGCCTCCAGCAAAATTTTCCCACTAATTTCAACTCATATACAAGTTCAGAGTAGTTTAGATCTAATCCTTTGTTAGGGGTAAGGTAAAGTAAAATGCCCTTCAAATCCTTATTTTACTCTGTGATTTTCTTAGTAAAATTTTCAGTTTTCCACGAGAGCTTCACATTCATTACAATTCTGTGTGTGTGTTATGATGTGAGCATCCTGAAATGTAAGTAAGTGACTGTTCTGGAGATGCTGTAACTTTGATGTAGATTCAGTGAGGTCTTAAAGGAAAGCAACACGATACAATATTATATTATGATAATTCAGAGCTTGAAAGAGTAAATACATTGATTTATTTTTCCAAAATCAGAAAGAAAACTTTTGTTAGCTTTCCTGCTGGGGCATAACAGAGATTCAAAAAAGATGTGTTTCCAGAGAAAGCATCATTCTTGCACTGACTCTATTGGAGAAAATGAGGTGAAGGAACAGACTGGAAGAGAAGTTCTGAGTAGTCCTGGGGATGAGAAGTTTTCAACAATTTTGGCAATGCCTTGTTCAAATTAGGAACACTATAGAGTCATAGAAAAGAAAAGAAAAGAAAAGAAAAGAAAAGAAAAGAAAAGAAAAGAAAAGAAAAGAAAAGAAAAGAAAAGAAAAGAAAAGAAAAGAAAAGAAAAAAAGAAAAGAAAAGAAAAGAAAAGAAAAGAAAAGAAAAGAAAAGAAAAGAAAAAAAGAAAAGAAAAGAAAAGAAAAGAAAAGAAAAGAAAAGAAAAGAAAAGAAAAGAAAAGAAAAGAAAAGAAAAGAAAAGGAAAAAGAAAAGGAAAAAGAAAAGGAAAAAGAAAAGGAAAGAAAAGGAAAAAGAAAAGGAAAAAGAAAAGGAAAGAAAAGGAAAAAGAAAAGGAAAAAGAAAAGGAAAGAAAATGAAAAAAAAGAAAAAAGCAGCATCCTTGGACCCTGCTGACTCTGTGAGCCGTGCAGTGTTTTTGCTCTTTCCTTCTGATCTGATGCTGCATTTAATTTTGCTGCTGCCAAATAAAAGCAAGGAAAAAACAACAAAACAGTTCAAGTAAGCCACAGGCAGTCCGCAGCAAAGCTTTTTTAAGATAAAGCCCTTTAAAAATTCTCAGCCAAAGAGTGCTTCACAAGGATCTAATAAATTAACATAGCCAGTATTTATGTAAAGATTAGATTATCAATTGATAAGATTTGCACATGAAAGAGGATGCTATTCAAAGCGTATGAACCACTGCTGGAACTGCAAACTGCTAAAAAACATCCATGTGATGCAGAAATGTATAAACTCATTGGGTATTCGACTGAAGCCACATGTTCCTTGTGCAACCAGAAGACAATGGGAAAACAAAAGTTCATGCACTTATGCCAGTGCAATTCTATTCTCTTCAGATCTTCCCACAGACCTTGAACAGAGGAAAAATCATTAAAAGTTTTGGGTTATTTTTCTCTATTAGACAACTACTGTGCTATGAAATATCCAAGGAAGACTTCTAAATCTTAAGGGAGTGAAAATCCTGGGAATAATTCTGAAATACTTTTTTCAATGCATGGCCTTTCTAAAAGTTTTTGCTTTTCCGATTCACTGAAGTGGATTCTGAAACAGCTGTACTCTACAGGATAACGAGGCCATGAAGATACATGGCAGAGGCCTCTATGCCCTCTGACCCTTTGATTCATCTGTGATATCTAAAGTCTTTATCTGATCTGAAATCAGAGATCTGAGTATTAATTGACTGAGTCCTTTCACACTGGTTACTGCTTTATGCACAAACAAGTTTAGCTCTTGTATATGTGAATATGAAATACTATCTCAGTGTCTATCATTCACCACCTTTTAATTTGGCATATGAACTTTCTAATAATTTATAATTAGAAAACACTATCCTAGGTACCTGGAGTGATCATTCTGCTGAACAATGAAATAAAAAAATTACTGGAGACTCTTTGAACTACTTATGTTACTTATCATATAATCACAGCATGTGGCTCTTGTTATATACATACCCCTCATATGATATATATACTATATATGTGATATAAGCAGCATGTACAATATATACAATACATACAGTGAGTGTGTGCGCATATGTATATTCCTCATATTACATAACCCTAATTCAATCTAAATTTTGTCAGTTTGATATTTGGCTGGACAACCCACTTAGAGAAGCAGTTTATAGTGTGAAAATATCCATCCTAATCTGCAAAACAACTGAGACTTTTGTGGTTGGACTGAGCCGGGTAGAACTGCTACCAAGGTTTATAATCAAGGTTTATATTGCATGTTGTTCAAAAACGGTGGAAAAGACCAACCTGAGTTTTCCCCTTGAATATTCAGTTGACTATTTCAGGCACATCTGGAAGGTAGTCCTCATTTTGCACAAGTGAAATTTCAGAGAACAGTAAGAGTCGATATTGTAAGTCTGTACAAACTGTGTATATGTCAGCCAAAAATCTGCTCAAATGCATTTAATTTGGATGGCATACCAAACTGAACTCTTTCTGAACAACAGGAACCTGTGGAAAGAAGGAACTGAGACCAGCTGCATTTGGTGAGTGCAGATACTTAAGTAATGGAACTGGTACTCAATTGCTAAAGACAAGTTCCTGCACTTAAATCTATGTTGTACTGGTACTGCTGTAGAATCTCTGTCTTTAAATGCCAGTATGCCCTTCTCTGATGTGGATAAGTCAAGGCCTGTGATCAAGCTAAGGTAGTTAGTGTGAAGGACACAAAAATAACAGGAATTGTATTCAATATCTGACATTTGAGATTCCTTAACAACACAGCCTGGAGCTGTTATTAATGAAATGCTTTTGGTGCATCTTCTCTGCTTTCTCACATTTTGAAAGCGAATGCTCTCCTCGGAGGAGAGACGCTACTCGGTCTCCATGTTCCTGTTTGAAATAAAGTAACGTCCTGCTTTGTAAACAGCCTGTACAAATGAATTGTTGTCATGGGAAAAGGTCAAATTGGACAGCTTCATGACAACCAGGCCACTGGAGGTTATGGGAAATATGGCTTGTAACGACCCTGTGATATGTCATTAAAGTTTTAGAGCTAGCCCACCGCTGCTGCAGAGCTGATGTAACTCTGTTGACCTCCAGAGGGCAGAACTGATTGACATCAGCTGAAATTCTTACCCTAGATTTTCCTTAGGGTGCAATGTCCTACGTCTTTAATTTTGTTTATGATGCTGCGTCTTGAAGACCACCATTTTCCTATTTCTACTCACCATAACCCCCATGTTTTATTTCCCATAATATAAAAAACACCTTCTTGGTGGTAGAATCTTCTCCTGTGAAATTGCTCCTTATGGAGAGTTCAAAGAAATGAGAAAGCACAAAAAGCCTTGGCTTTCACCTAAATGTCCCTTTGCCTTCTGTCTTTAAATAACAACAATCGCCAGGTGTCTCCTACTATCCAGCAATCTTTATACAGGTGCTTCACACCACCAAGGACTGGCTGCATTGAGAAATTTTAATTATTTTTATTTTCTCAGGGAGTGGCTCTTTTTCAAAATTTTTGTTTGTTTCTCCAGGGGAGATTTTAGTAATCAGTTATGGCACAGCAGTTCGGAGTGACTTTTAGACTCTCTTCTCCACTCATCCCAGCAATTTCCTTGTATGGTTCACTGTCTTCTAAACATGAGGTGATGACTATGCTTAACAATTATCAGTGCATTTCCCATAGTTTTGCTCTATTCTATACTGGTTGGCAGAGAAAACGAGGTACCACAATGTCCATTCAGAGTACATAATGATTTGACACATTATGAGGGCAGTAAATGTCTCTATAACTGGCAAAATATCCCAGAATCTCATTACCTAATTATGATGGAATGTAGAACAACATTAAAGTGGCAGAAGTAATTTTAACTAGGCTTTAGACAATATGTGGCACATCTCCCCCTTCATTCCATGGCATCGGAATCTGATGTGTAACCCCAAAAAGAGTTATCTTGGAAAAAAAAAAAAAAAAAGGGAAAAGAAAAAAAAAACCCAGAAAAAAAGTATGAGTTGTCTGAGACTTACTCTATTGTCTGCCAAGCTTTATATACGTCCTCAAGTTCTTTTTTCTTTCTTGCTGTTTTCACTGTCAAGCTTGAATTTGCATTTAAGACAATGAAGTTTACTTTGATGCCTGAAGCTCAAGAGAATGAAGCAAGTTTCCTGGAGAAAACTAACATTTAAAGAAATGGCTTGTAATGTTCAGAGATTGGTGCATATACAGTAAATGGTGTATCTGTGTAGGACAGAATGCTGTCTGAGAGTGAGTGAAAATGAATACAAAAGCAAAAGAATGGACAGAAAGCTAAATGCTTCAGAGGGGAGGGTTATGTATTTAAAGATAGGATCAGGAAAATGAAGGGTGCCACTTCATTTCCATGGTTTTATGTGACACTGAGCCTTTTTCTTTTTCCTTTTTCTTTTCTTTTCTTTTTTTTTTTTTTAATGGTTTAAGTGCAATATACATTATTTCATTGTATTCAGTCACTCAAGGAGATGTTGAAAGATATGGAGCTCAAAGGTAGAAAAATAGTCTTGTTATCTACCTGCTCTCTACCATACAAAAGGAAGAAGTCAAGGAGTAACTCAAAAGTGCAAGTTAGGCTTTTGTGGTGAGACTCTGGGCCATGTCAATATAATACAAAAATTGCTCCCAAAAATCACACAATCACAGAATTAAAGAATCATAGGGATGGAAGAGACCTCTGGAGATCATCTAGGCCGACTCCCCTGCTAAAGCAGGTGCTCTAGATATTACGGTAACACAGTGAACAAGAGAAACGTTCCTCTCCCAATAAAAACAGAATATTAGAAGAGATCTGAGCAAATAACCTTAAAAAATAACTACAAAAATACCCTTAAATGCATTATTTCAAACAGCAATGTGAAAGTCTACCGTGTTTTGAAACTAAAGTCTGGAGTGATACAGCTAGAGAATATACTGGAAGTGTACCTAGGAAATCTAAGTAAAACAATTTAATTTCCAACTGAAAAACATCTCACAACAGCAGCAAAAAAAACCTCCCACAAAACTCGTTAGATATGGATGCTAAGTACAGTGAAGTACCAGAGGAAGAAAAGCTAGAATTTTTTTCAGAGCTTCTCAAAGGTAAAGAGGGCATTTTAATGAAATGTACCGCTTTTGAATCAATTCCACTACAAAGTACTTCTCTATGCCATCTATTCAGAATGATTCCGAATGCTGACTTTTTAATACAACAGTAGAGAATGAAGACTTTACTTTTCTGTGTGGTTCCTAAATTCTGTGACAAAAAGACTCAGAAACTTGCTACTGCAGGCAAAATGTGAGGCATGTTGAAAGTAACCAGCATCGTGCTTAAAGTTATGCGAGGTGATGTGTTAAATACATGCACACTACACATACATGTGGGTTTTCAGAAGGGGATCACTGTTCCATCATGCTCAAATGCATCCCGTGACAGCAGATCCTCCAGGCTACAGAGTCATGCGGGGAGGATGTGGTGAGGAGGGGTGCAGCCTCTGTTTTGTTCCAGGTGGTACTTATGTCATTTCTTGTGTAGACCTGCCATACATCAGCCTCTATCTAGACACTTGCTCAGTTTAAATGTTAACACATAAAGCTGGTGGGACTGTAGAATGAGACTGACAAAAAAGGTGAATGCAGGGAATTACACCATCTCTTATTCACCAACTTTTATCTGCCTTATTATCTGTTCTGAATGTAGGGGTATGCAGACAGACATTTAAAAGATCTTTTTTTGTTGTTGCCCCTTTGGCTTACATAGGAAGAATGGATGATTGCTAACATACGGGAATATGCAAACACAGTGGCTATGTACTACAAATGAAGTTTGAAATCTAATTAATGATATCCTTCCTGTATTTCCAGATATGGTAAAATTGCCTCCTTCCTAGTTTATCTTACTTATCAAAGATATTCTGGTCATATGATTTTTAAAAGGTACAAAAGGTCACTGGTTTCTAGGAAACAACGCAAACTTTCAGCCCACTGGATGCTGTAAAGAGTGAAGTGTATAACTGTCATGCAAATATGAAAAAAAGAATGCCAAGTGTAGAAGTATAACCTGAATTATCTGACAGCAACTCATTTACAGTTTGGTTTGCCAGGAACATTAGTTTAGAAAGAACTGACCTGATTTTTTACTTCCAGAAAAACTCATAGTTGTTTAGGAAATGTAGCAGAGGGCAAGGTCTTTAATGAGGAACCTATTTGGAATTCCATCAGCTGAATAAACACTGAAATTTTTCTTTTCTTCTTTTTTGGGAAACTTTTGTTGTGAGATACTTAAAAGAAATGGATACAATCCAAAAATGAGGTCCCTCATGTGCTCATCACTAGATAAAAACACAGGCATTCACAAACACATGATAAAATGTGAACTTGTCATATGCTCCTCTAGACAAGGTTCTTGATGTACTTATGTGCAGATCATGTTACCAGATGTGCATATGATTACAGTTACGTGATGAGATGGATGAGAGAGATGGATAAATGACATGACTGTGAAAGACAGCAGCAGGGATTAGTACATCCAAAATACTTGTGAGACCTGGCCCTGGCTGGCTGTGAACTTTTGAGCGACCTTCAGAAAATGGAAGTGCCAACAAGGAGCCAGAAGACAGGTTCTGCCAGTCTAGATTTAGAATAGTAGTTGGCCACTGTTCATCTGTAGCATTTTTTATAACTTTTCAGCTTTTAAGCACTGGTGACTACCATAATATTTATGATAATGTAGTTGATGAGCTATTTCATATAATCAAATGCAACATTCAGATTTGTCAGATCTAATCATAATATTTATGATAACGTAGTTGATCAGCTATTGCATATAGTCTAATACATCATTCAGGTTTGTCAGATTAAAATGTATCCAATAAAAGAGTAAAAATGCATGACATTTCTAAAAAGCAGGCTAGGAAAAAGAAAGGTGTCTGTATTATTTTTAAGGCAGCCAGAAAAAAAAAAAAAAAAAAAAAAAAAGAGCAGAATGAGAAAAATCAACAGGAAAATATTATATTTGTAAGATGCACCAAAGGAAATTTGAAGGGCAGGATGAGCCATTTCAGGCACTTGAAGAAAACTCAAGAGAGTCAGATGTTCTAGTGCACAGAAGATGGGCGAGGTATGTTTTGACAACAGAGGAACTGTCCTGGGGTTTTCAGTCCTATCAGCTTAGTTATCTGATTATACCTTGGAAAGATTATTCATCTTTCCAGTTTGCAACCACTTAGGGGAAGAAAGGAAAATAAAAAAAAATAAAAAGGCAGAAAAGAAAATCAGTGCCTATTTCTCAAAGAAATCATCATATTCAATGCTCTTCTTAGGCAACATATGTAGCAAAGAGCATAGGAGAACATTACTCTGAACTCGGCAATATTTTCAACAATTCCACATGACATTTTCCTAATTAACTAAGGAGATAAAACTTTATGAATTTATGGTAAGACATAAATATATCTGATAGTAAAACAGTACTCAAGCAGTAGGTGACATTAATGAAAAGTAAGCTGCATAGTACATACCATGCAGTATTCTACTTAGGAAGCACATTATATAAACAAAAAATAACTGGCCACATAGGAATGCTGTAAGAAAGAATCTGTATGTTGTAGTGGATTACAAAACATATGAATAAAGATGCAAGTGTTACTTTAAAAAACTGTATGTATTCCCTACATATTAATGGTATTGCTATGTGGAAAATGTGAGGGATTGCTCTGCTTTGTTCTGGCAATACCTTCAGTAGGTAGAATGCCCAGCTTCAGACATCGTATAGTGAGTTTTACACTGAAGAGAAGAAAGAGTGATTGATAGTGTCAGAAAATATGTGGAAGATGCCTTTTTGAAGGAACCAAATTATCCCCATCAAAACAGAAGAAAAGAGATACAGAACACAAGTTTGTCTATGACACCAATAGCCAGGGACATAGAGAAAAAGGAAGAGAATGTACTGCCTTTCCATTATCCATCATGGTTAAGGACTTGGCTGCCCTACAGACCAGATTTATCTGGATAATATGAATACTGTCTGATACACACTGAGCATCCACATTCATGTCTGCTCTAATGCAAAACCCAGAACTCTGTCTCTCATGAAATATACTGGTCCATATGTAAGGCAGTAAAAATCCAGACATTATCCAAGTGCCACCTTCTGTGTTGTGATTAACCAACCTTCTATACCACATAGCAGGGGAGTTTTGACATACAGTGAGGGGCACAGAAGAGGGTTTTCCAGATACTCCTGACTGCTTGTTTTGGGGTTTAAAAATCACTGAACATCAGAGTTGATTTTTCAGGAAGGCTAGCTGTGTTGAAATAGCAGTAGTGAGCATCATTTTTTTCCAAGAATAACTCTTCATTAGACTGGCTTTGGGGTGATTCCTAGCTAACTACCCCTACGATGACTGATTTTACAGAGCATGGATACAAATTTCAAATTATCCTTATCTATATGCACATAACGCCTATGCCAGAGACAGCCATTCTGCTTCTTCATTTCTGTTTCTTTCAATTCTTCTTTTCCCAGGTCATCATTTTTCCAAATATCATCTGTCATGCCCTACAAATGCAGAACTCTAACTTTTTCCTCTTATTTGTCTCCATTTTAACTAATGCAACTCTCCTCCACCACGCTTTGCTTCCACTTTCATAACACTGAAGTGTATTAACTGTCTCAGCTCAGCATTAACAATTAACTGTCTCAGCTCTCTCTAAAATATGATTATAAAGAAAGATAACCATGCTGGGATTACATTATACTCAACAATCTAAATCAATACTTGAATGAATCTTCTGATTTTGCTCATAATCATGCAAAGGGGCTATACACATTCCACTCTGTATATGGTTTCATACAGCTTCTGTGTATGTCCTTTAAACACAGCCAAATTCCTTCTACCTCAGCTGATTCCCAGATAAATCAAACATCTTTGTTGTGAAAGTACATTCCATCTTCTTGTCTCCTTCGGCCAAATTACTGACATCAGTAGCATTCCTGTTTCTACTGGGTTAGCAGCCTTAAAGAACAAGACTGAAAATCTGAAATTCTCTTTACAAAGAAACTTTAATGTTCCAATCAGCGATATGAAGAAAAGTGGAGAACTGGAATGGACTTGTTCCTTAAAAATCAATTGGCTTGTCTGTTGGCATTTCCCACTTAAAATATTGTCTTCATCACCACAATAAGGGAATAGATGATGAAATTTTTACAACTTCTCTACTTACGAGAAGATTTCTCTGTGATCTTCACGCAATAAAATGCAAACATATTCTTCACCAGATTCTTCTCATGTCCAAACTGAAATATTAGACTTCATACCAAGAAACAGAGATCTGCAATTTTAGCACTAATAATTACTTTAAGTAATACCCTTCTCATCATTACTTTGTGATTTTTGTAATGCAGGTTGTTTTTCAAGTCAGAAGTTTTAAATAAGATCAGGATGTTTAGGATTTATTTGGCAATTATGGTAAGATGGGGAGTTGTTTACAGACTGCCTTTTCTGTATGTCAGCCTTTGCTCCACTGTGTTATGAAATGGTACCACGAAACACAAACAACATAATGCAGAACTTGGAAAAACTTAAATAATGATGGATTTAAAGTTTAATCAAATTCTCTCAGTAATCATCCTCTGCTGACAATCAGTGGAAGATCTATTTGATCTTTCTGCTAATGCAGATTAGTCCATGCTAGCTTTTTCCAGCATTTTTATCAGTACTGTGCTCTGGGGCTTCCAGTCTTTGCCTTATTTTTCACTACAGATTAAAGCACTGCTGACTTTAAATCTGCTGCACATTTGTCTATCCAGCAGGCCTCCATACTTCACTTTACTCATCCTTTGCATGAAATATAGCTATTTAATTGTATTATAATACTGATAGCCTTATAGAGAATCGGATAGGCTCCCTCTTCTTGTCATGCTTTCCTAAAAGCACTAAGACTTCATTTTATTGAACTTTTAGCTGTGTTGTCCACACAGCATGATCACAGCCTATGAAACTCTTAGTGATGAAAGGTCTATTAAGGAGTGCTCTCAGTCTATCTTAATGCTTTCCTTGATTTTGGTTTGGCTTATATGTGTCTTTTCAAATACAACTTTATTGATTTGCCACATTTGGAGTATTAATTCTGTTCAGCGCTGATAGCATTGTACATCCTATATTTTCTGAGTGTATTTGATGAGAGCTCTGAATAACTCAGGGCCTGTGAAATCTAAATGTTTGGAACTGAGAACCAGTGTGGATTCATTGCTATGTAATTGATGAAATTAATATTAGAAAAGCTTATTATCTGATTTTTATCAATAAATATGCCTAAAAATCCAAGACAATTTATTCATATAAACTCAAAAATTTAGCAGTGAAAACATCGGTCTTTCCAACTTAATTTTAAAGACAAACACACTTGATTGGCATCATTTATTCCTATCTCATAGCAAGCCACAATAATTTCATCCCACATGTCTGCTGTACAATACTGAGCCATTTTTGCCTGTATAACACTGCATTCCTCCTGAAGATTTGAGAAAATCAAATATTGTTAAAAAAAAGTTAATACAATATCAAAACTAGAAAATGACAGCATGTGTTCCCAGATCATAAGTTAATATTTAATTCTGTAACTATTAAAAAAAAAAAAATTGTGTTGCTTATATACTGACCTTCAGAAATTAATTGTATAAGTATATCCCACTTTTTTTCTGGGAAAAAGCCGTGATCTCACAGATAGTACTTATATGAGGGATTTTGCATATATACAAAAAAAAACGCACCAGTATCTGAATCTTTCATTTCATTATAGAAAGAAACCTCCAACAGTGGCATTTAACAATCTGATACCCAAGGTCCTTTACATCTACTTTTGCCCAGATTAATCTTTCTGTCCATAGTTTTGATACGCATCTTGGCTTGGAAATTAATTCTCTCTAGCACTGATGCCCTTCACTTCAAGACCTTGCTAGTAGTACTCATTTGTTTGCATTTCGCAGATGGAGGGGAATTGCCTAAAGCTGCATGTGGCAAGTATCCCCGAGGGTAATGAAGAATAGCAGCTCCTGGCCTTTCTGGAAGCTGGAAATCTGCCTGAGCTTAGCAAGACTTCCAAATGCACAACTGGACATCAGATTGCCGAGGAGAACTAGGGGAATATTCTCATCTTTCCATTAAACTCTTCCATGTTAGGGGAAGTTCTCAGGGACCTTGTTTTCAAGGTTCTCTTTTCAAAAGTAGAAAACTGGAGCATATCATGTATTCCTCAGGCTTGCCATTTGTTACCTTTTTTGTCACAACAGTGCTTGGTGATCATCTTTCTTTTGAGAGCAGTATGTTACTGAGAGATAAGAAACCTTGATTTACTGAACTGCCAACATTTTTGATGTTAATTTCCACAAAGAGATTTGCTGGGTTGGACATAAGTGTTTCACAGCAGCCCTAGCCAGAACTGCTGGCATCAATTAATTCACACTGACAGGAGATTACAAATTTTAGACTGTGAGTGAATTTCATTTTGTTTGCTTCTTAATCAGATTTTAGTAATTGGGGTCAACAGCACTGCTTTCTTACAAGCTGTCAGCACAATTAACTCGCAGTTGGTGTTCTTTACAGCAGGGCAACTGACATCGTGTGTATTTACAGTTCTGTATAAGTAAGAGATAGATCTTATACGACCGATTGCAAATATGTGACGTATCTCTTCTTACTCAAAATCTGGTGTTTTTCCTAAAGTGCTACTGTTTAGAAAGCGAGTCTAATATTTCAAACAAGCAAAGAACTACTGAGTTACTATGCGTGCTGTATGTGCTCTGCAGAACATAGAAGCATGTGGCATATGAGGTAGAAAAGGCTACAATGCTTTGAAAGTTTTGAAAGATTGCTTTACCTAATCACGCAATCAATCATAAGAACAAAAGCCACATTTGATATGCGTTTCACATGATTTTGGTAATTAAATCAGATGTAACTAACTGAAATCTACTAATTCGCTAAGAGTTGGTCTGTGCACGCTTCTTTGACAGGGCCTGATAATTCTCAGTGGAAGATCATGAACAAAGAGCATCTCAACTTCTCCTGAAAATGCTGGAAAATTGAAATAACACTCTACTTAAACAATGTGGGTATCAGATCACAGGGCTCTAATACCTATTTTGCTAGATGACAACGCACCAAACAAGCTGCAGTTAAACCAGTGCTCTGCTTAGCTTTCTTTCCAATTCACATAGCCACTTCTTTTGTGATTGTTTTTGGAGAATGAATCTCTCTGCAAAAAGGCTGCAATGTACTGGTGGAGTTGAGTACTCTTCCCTCTGCCATGCCTCAAAGTAGTCATTTGCTCAAACTTGTACATACCAATATAATCTTCTCCATTTTATCAACCATTTTTTTTTTAAACAAAAGGCTGCAACCACGACAAAGCCATTAACATAATAAAAAAAGTATTTACATTTGCTCCATGATCATTTTCTCCAGAGCTTGCTGCTCACTTAACCAAGTTTTCCTAACTTTCCGTCTTTCCATCAACCCAGGAATTCTCTTTCCTTTCAGACCTTATGCCTCACTCTTATCCCACAGTCCTGCAATGCATGTTCAAGCATGACAGGTCTGCCTTAGGCTTCAGAAGTATTCAGGTCTACATAGCATTTTTATAGGATACCCATATGTTAGAGAAGAGCCTGAGAATGTTCTGAGGCATTAGTTCTGAACTGTCCAACCACATAAATTGCTGTAATTTCCTCTGGAATATTTTTGGCACATCCACTTAACCCTTCTTAATAACATCTGTCTGTGCTTCAGCAAGGCCTATGGATCTTTCCAAAGAAGTGCTTTGCATGCAGTGCCTACATTTTAAGGACTAAGGCATTCAACAGCATTTAGAAGCTTTCTGTTATCAGTTTGTTTTAGTATCAGAAAAAGCCTAATTACCTTTGAGATAATAGTACAGTTACTGAGTTAATGTGATGGCCACAAGTGTTGAGAACACAGGATCTCCTACAGCACACTGGGTAACAACTGGAAGAAGCTAGGAAACATTCAAGAGAAGTTTGGCTTAGGTAAATTAGCTGAGAGAGAGGACAATCTGCATCATTTTTTTAAGTGATTGCCAAATACCTGTATGTCTGGGTGAATAATGAAAACCTGAAGTAAGAATCTATCCCAAAGAGGATTTTACTGAAACAAAATTGGCACTGTAATGAGGAACCATAACTGTTGTTTTAAACAACTCTTTGCAAATTTGCCAAGTTTAGAAAGAAGAAATGTGGAAGTGGAGGCTCAGCTTCCTGTAGAATAAATTAAAACACTTTAGCTATTTATTTAATGAAATAAAGTAAAAGACAGAAATACTGCCTGCACTTAAATATTTAACTCGTATTACAAGGGCTTGTCCAAAAGTTGTAACTCTTATTTTGTCATGTTGGCCCAGAGGTCAGAGGTGAATGTTGGTGGTATGGCAGTAGAGACTGAACCTTCCTACCCAGAACCTGCTACATGTTGCTGCGTAACAGATGCCACAAGAAGGGCAGTCTGACAAAATGACATCTGACATGGAAGTACATACGATTCAAAGGGGTGTCAGCAAATTCCTCCAAGCTGACAAAAATGGCACTCACAGTTAATCACTGACACCTGGTGAATGCTTATGGAGTCTAAACAGCAGATGTGAGAACAGTGAGGTGGTGGGTGATGTGTTTCAGCAGCTGTAACGGTGGCAGTGGGTAACCTCCACTGGTGCAGATTTTTACAAGCATGTCATGCAGGCTCTTGTTATCTCTGGTGAAAATGAATAGCTAGTGGTGATGGCTATGTTGAAAAATGTGTGGGGTTTTTTTTTTTTTTTTTTTAATCTGAGAATTTGCTCTATCACACAGTGTTATTATGCTCTTTGTATCTGTGGTAGTTTCCACAGAAATAAATAGGAGGCATTACTTTTGGAGCATCCTATGTATTACCATTTTTAGGACAGTTAGTATAACTGCTACAGAAGTGGCATTATTCATTTATCTAGCAAAGTCACCTTAAACAGCCTAGATAAAGGGTTTTTTTTGTTTGTTTGTTTGCTTTTTCCCCCTAAAAGGTAATTCATCTGATTGTTTACTTTCTTTTAAATTAACACTATTGCATCGTAGTCACAGGTTCCACCTTTCTCTTTATGGGCATGTGCATGTATATGCGTGCAGTTGCATAATGGATGCACAGATGTCTGTATTTGTGTAAACTCATTTATATATTTTATGGGAATAAATCTTAAAGAGAACATATTTTTGAAAAGAAAAAGCAAATCGCCACTGGGTGCCACTGTTCTTCCTTGCCAGCTATCTTGTCTATCACTGCAGAACAATTTTAGCAGTAAAGACTGGATCCAGAGCCCATTCAGTCAGTGGCAGAATTCACAAAGACTTCAGCAGCAAATGGTGAGAATCTAAAAGAAAAGAGCCTTGTGTCTGTTGCGTAACTGTTGTAAAGTATGGCAGTTGCCAACACAACAGAAATCTCTGAAATTTCATTCCACTTCTGTACATGATTGGTGAGAGCAGCAATTTCTAAAGAATAAGTTGGCACGTATTTGGTGTATGAAAAATATTCATGGACTGATAAGAATTCCTTAGAAGGGAGATAATTCTTCTGCTCATTTCATCAGAATCATGGGCAGACTTAGAAACCAGTTCTGCATATGTCAAATGAAGGTACAGAGACACCGTTCGTCTGGAGATGTGTAAATTTCAGAACACCTAAAAAAGCTGTAATTCTATTTCTCCTAAATTGCAGTATTTGCTGTGCAGTAACAATAGACTCCCCTATGAAGGAGGATGTACGGTGGGTGCAATTTAGCAATGCTGGCGTTGTTTTTCTGTTGGCTTCATTCTCCGGTTGTAACACTGTTGATTTATGAAAGACTCAGAGTACTTAGATAAGCTATTTCCTGGCTCTGTGCCTTCCTTCTCTCTGTTTCTACAGAGTCTCAGGTCATAAAGGAGAAAGGGAGAGCATTGTCCTAAGCTTTTAAAGACAAGTTAATGCTAAATGCCTTTGGCATTTGTGGAATCTTTTCTGGATACATATGTTATATAATATTACCAAAATCACAGAACATAGCTAGAAATAAAATGTTCAGAAGTACCTTAAGTAAGGAAGGAATGTATGGGCCAGGCTTTGTAAGGATTTCCAAATGTTTAACAATCCAGATGATAGGTTTCGTACATGCTTTAAAGTCAATGGGAGGTGGATGCATCCAACGAGTGTTGACACATTCGACATTTGGGAATCCTGTGCCTAAAGAAATTACCTCTCCTAAGTGACATACTTGTTACACACAGGAGGGAGTCTGCACTTAGTGTGGGGTTCACAGATGTCAGTAAGCTGAGGAGAAGGTTGTTTAAATTCACTGCTGGGAAATACTGATAAGAGCACTCAGCTCACAAGAGTAGGTGGGTGCCTCAGCCCACTCAAAAATACGTTTGTATGAAACAAGGTCTGATTCTTAGAGAGCAAGTATTCATAGAAGGACTTTTTTAAGATCATCTAGTTCCAATCCCCTGCTATAGGCAGGCACACCTCCCACTAGACCAGGTTGCTCAAAGCCCCATCCAGTCTGGTTGGTCTACAGCCTCTCTGGGCAACCTGTTTCAGTGTCTCACCACCCTCACTGTAAATAATTTATTCCTAATTTCTAGTCTAAATTTACTCTCTTCCAGTTTCAAACCATTTCCCCTGGTCCTG
Source organism: Alectoris magna (assembly GCA_030625065.1). Classification (NCBI taxonomy): domain Eukaryota; kingdom Metazoa; phylum Chordata; class Aves; order Galliformes; family Phasianidae; genus Alectoris; species Alectoris magna. Next base: position 21,483,713 of record CM060564.1, on the reverse strand, counting down.
TTGCTACATGCCCTCATAAAAAGTCCCTCGCCTGCTTTCCTGTAGGCCTCCTTCAGGTACTGGAAGGCCGCTATAAGGTCCTTCTCCTCTCTAGACTGAAGAGCCCCAGCTCTCACAGCCTGTCCACACAGGAGAGGTGCTCCAGCCCTCTGATCATCTTCATGACACTCCTGCGGACCTGCTCCAACGACTCCTTGTCCTTCTTGTGCTGGGGACCCCAGAACTGCATACAGTACTGCAGGTCTTATGAGAGCAGAGTAGAGGGAGAATCACATCCCTTGACCCATGACACAGCTCTGCCAAAAACACAGGGACACTTCAAATAATTGGCAATTGTAAGAGATTTCAAAACTCTTAGTGTCTCAGGTTGGGCATAGCTATTTCATTACGTTTCTTAAATCCAGGATCATTTCTGAAACTAGCTGTTAGTATAACAAAATATGATTTAGGCTTTCAAGTATCAGGAATAATAAAAGATTTTGATGTGTAACCTGAATTAAAATTCACATCTGAAAAGTGCATACTGGTTGATGTGTATGTGTACAGTATGTGTACAATGTATATTTTTGAGAAAGGGAATGCACTTTGTCATTTCTGCACATATATTCTACTTACTCCTAGTTTTCCAAAGATAGAACACCTCCTCAACACTGTCTACATGACAATGGCTCAGATACAATTTCAAATACAATTCAGATATAAGTGCTCCAGACTTCATTGTGTCTTTTTGTTATTCTTTGTTTATTCCACTAAGGAATGTATAGGAGCCGAGTTGCTCCTTGCACTACAATAACTGCTGAAGGCTTAGCTGTATTAATTTCAATTTAGCCTGATACCATTTACTAGAATCCTCATCTCTTCTCTTGAATGGAATAATAGATGCAGTTATGCAAAACTGATTCATTTAAAATATGGGGAGAAAGCAGCAATTGTATGGCAATAAAGAAAGGATTGTTCTAGTTTTTATAGAGTGAAAGGGCTCTGATGAAAGTGTACATAATAGGGTTCACGTAAATAAGGTTAAATATTTTATAGACTGTTTATTTTGCAAGACTAAATTCTACTAGGAACAAAGGGACAAAAAAAAAAAAAAAGAGAGAGAGAGAGAGAGAGAGATTACAAACAGCAGGACAAAAGTCCATACAAAATTTATAGTTCTGCACTTAGGATTTCCACATTGCACAAAAACAAAGTGGGCACTTTTGAAATTTTATTATAGTAAGTAACCTGCAACTTGATTTCAGCTACTCATCATTTGTTTTTTGTTGTTGTTGTGTGTTGTTGTTTTAATATAGATATTATGTCTAAATTCTCATATAAAATCATTCCTTTATTTAGGTAGGGAAAGTTTTTCGTTATGCATAGATGTTTGGGAGGTTTTTAATTAAACAAAATAATCTGTGGGAGATTTAATCTGAAAGTACTTTGTTGAGTATTAATGTATTAAAATATACAGCATTTCTAGCTGGAGCCAGAGAGAGCCACTTGTCTTCGCCTTGCAATCCTTGGTGTCACTTGAACTGCTCATGTGACAACATTCTAATATGAAAAGAGACAATAGGCATTGTTGGCCTCGCATATTAATAAATAAGAGCCACAGTGTGTGCAAACAAAGGCTGCTTCCTGGAACATTGTGTCACAAGATTCCCAGGGTCAATCCCGAAGGCTTTATTCTGATGAGAAGCTCTGTTGAAATCAATGATTCTCTTCAAATGAGTTTTACACCACTGTAGAGACATTACTATTACACAGTCCCAAATTCTGATCTCAGTTTTATTAATGTAATTCAGATCAGAAATGACCTACCAATCCCAGAGTTATATCTGGTGTTGTGGGGCTTTCTCAAGAGACTCATGTGGGGATTAAAAATGGACCAAGCTGGCACTGGAAATCTTTGCAGCTTTGTAATTACATAATCAAAATCTGTGGGAGTAGAATTGGTGAGAGAAAAGCTCTCGAGGATTTTAAGCAAGTGTCCTCTTTTTCTACTGAGCATGGAATGAATGGGAAGAATACCTAGTATTTTACTAGGTATTATCCCTGGGGCATGAAACCTTACTGCTTTTCCTCTTAACTCAGACCTCAGTTACACTAAACAAGAGTACTTCACTTTTCTTGTTTCTGTGCTTTTAAGTGCCCTTCTTGAAAGATCACTTAGTTTTTGCACTGCGAAATTATAAGAGATAAAAGGTCATCCTATAAAAACTAGGCAACTAGCAGTAGGATAGTTCTCTTAGAAACAGGCAATCTGAGTCTCGTGCCTCTAATAAGTACTTGTTTTGTTACTATTTAAATGCTTCTAATTATTTTCTGGACTACTAATACCTACACATTTAAGTATTACTCCTCCAAACAGCTGTTAAGAGCAAGATCTCTCATGGCGCTGACTGGTAAAACTTCAATCTGGCTGATCAATTCATGTTCGTGTAAATGTGGGGAGTGAGGGTTTTGTATATCATACTACACTGAAAACAGCTTTTTCAAACTCTCTGTATTTTGCCATTCTCCACTACTCACCACTACAGCTCAGTTCCCCTCTGTGGCACTACCTCTACAGCAATATCATTTCCCTACATAATATGGATCTGAATCTAGTACAGAATGCAGCACTGTCTCACAGGACAGTTCTCTCTTAAAAGCAATTTGTGGAGAAAAGTAGTTGGATCCCTAATCTTGATAGACATACTGAGGAGAAAAACAAAGGGAATGTCCCCTCAGGGGTATAGAGTATGAGGAAGAAGGAAGCTTGGAATAAAGCATGTCTTAGTCCTGAAAACCTTCTTTGGTTTTATACTTAGAAAACTGCCAAATGTGTAGGTGAGATTGTAACTGAAATATGCTATATTACTGTAGACAGCTGGTACTGACTGATCAATACCTGGTATTGATTTATTTGCAGTCTGCTCACTCTTAGGTGACATTTAATGATGTGAGACTGCTCAGACAATCACAACATTTTTTAACATATGTCACTAATGATCCATCGCTGTTTGGGGCAAGAGAATAAAAAGAACAAGAGGACTGAGTTCTTTCCATGATTCTTATCTTCTTTCAGAATGACTAAATACTATAGTTTGCATTGTCTAGTTTGTCTCCAGCTCTGCCTCTAAGTGCTTCTGAGAGGACAGTTTTCGTTTAAGAAGTTCTGTTGCTCCAAGAGCCTTAGAACATTCATCCAACAAGGTTCATTTCCGTTTGGTCTTTAAGCAGTCAAGCAGACACAATTAATGCTAAGAAAAGTAACAGTGGAATCTCCTTTACCACTGATTTTGTCATGAATTTGGGCCTACCTGTATCTGTGCCAGAGACTTCTGAAGACTTAACCAAGCCCCCAGTACAAAATAGCTGTTACAGTGAACTAATATCTACACATGTAAATTTGTATAATGCATTTAATGTATACAATATGGTCATGTACACATATATTACTAATACTGTAACCATATCCATGTTTGTCTACTTCTGCTTACGTATTTTGTCTTTTTTGACAAAAGATTATATCCTTGAGAATGCTGCATGTTATTCCTAAAATGCACAAATACAAGCACACAAAAAAGAAAACTGAGCATTCAGCTGTAACTTGAGAAGTACCTGAAATAAGATTTGTTCAACTGATTTTCCCCTGAATCATGTTGACTCCTTTCTCTGTGTTAGTACAAACAGTAATGAAGTTCAAGGTCAAGTACACAAAAACAATCAAGTAAAATCACTCCTCTCTTTACTTCTGCTGATATGAATTCATTCCTTAATTTCAGTTTTTATGAAAAAGAAGGTAACTATACAAATGACGAATTTATCTCATCATTTCAACAAGACTCACTTCCAGCCATCAGCAACCATAGCTCTTTAATGGAGAACTTTGTAAGGTTATGGAATCTGTGCAAGTATGGACCAGCTAAAGAAATAAAGTAAGATTTTTGTGCCATGTGCCTATCCTGTTTAACTAGTTCTGCTACGGAGATTACTGAGAATACCTTGGACATCAAATTATGTAATAGCTCCGCAACACTTCATATAAATAAAATTTTGTCTGCTTGCCTGTGATGGTACCCTATTTAGGTCAGTGCCCATTTAGACTGTTTTCCTTCTATTTCTTTGTGAGTTCAGGTCTATAAAAGCAGTACGGTATTTCATCTGGTGCATTTCTAGGGGATTATTGTACTTGATGGGTGGTTAAACATCATTTGATGCATGCAATGATTGCCCAAATATGCACTGCCTATTGTGTTTTAATGTTTAAATGGAACACTGGATCTAATGAGGATAAGTTTGTTTGAAGTAAGGTAGTCTTAGGAGCAGTGTTTATATGTGAAAGTGCATAAGCACTATTATTTCTGTAGAGCTCAAAGTGAAAATTCTTTCTCTGTAGCTAGCTCTGCCTGAACACGTGCTTAAGTTTTATGTCATACCCAGCTGATCACAGAGTCACAAAATCCTAATTATTAGTGACAGAGAAACCTATTAGGTAAGTCCCGTGGGGACCAGCACAGCATCACTGGCACAGTAATCTCTCATAATAAATGTAGTTATAAAGCTAATGTCAGTAATTGGAATTTTCTATCTCTCTATCCAGTTACTTCTGCCTGAATGCAGGCTTAAGTTTTGTGTTACATCCACATGATCAGAGAATCACAAAATCAGAATTATTAGTGATAGAAAAACCTATTATGGTAAGTCTCCTGGGGGTCAGTATGGCATCACTGATACAGTAATCTCTCATGATAAATACAGTTGTGCAGCTAATTTTAGTACCTGCGACTTTCTGCAAACAAATGTGTTACTTCTAAGGCCACTTGTATTTGATGTCACTGCAAGATAATTGTTCTGCTGCAGGACTTCAGCTTTGTTAGCAAGGAAGGAACACAAACACTGGTACAGCAGCGCTGTATTTAGAGCAGCGTACAGGCTTAAAGAGAATGGCAAAGATATAACAAATCAGCTTTTGTTCTTGTTTTTCCAGGCAGGATGTTTGCCTTTGCTAACTAATTACATAACTGATGGCTTTGCTTAGGCTTAAATGTCATGCTCTAGGTGATGTGAACGGTGCACATAGATAACAATTGTGCTTTCAATAAATAATATAGTCTGCTATAGTCTCTCACTTTTCCAGTGGATTTTCAGGATTGGACAAACAGTTGATAGTATCTTTCATCTGAAACTTTTCCAAGAAATACACAGACTTTATCTTCATTGGAAATAAAACATAGGTAAAATGACTGGCAGTTTGTCAAACTATAACAATTCATCATGCAGCAGAAGAACCACACATTAGTATCAGTATGTTGCTATCATGAATCATAGGATCACAGAATCATAGAATCCTTAGAATTGAAAGAAACATTTAAAGATCATTTGGTCCAACTCCCTGCATTGAACAGGGTCACCTACAGCTAGATCAGTTAGCTCAGAGTCCCATCCTGTCTGGCCTCGAGTGTCTCCAGGTGTTGGGCATCCACCACCTCTTTGGGCAACCTGTTCCTGTGCCTTGACACCTTCACTATAAAAGACTTTTTCCTTATACCCAATGTAAATCTCCACTCCTTTAGTTTGAAACAGTTTTCCCTTATCCTATCCTATCACAACAGACCCTACTAAGGAGTCTGTCCCCTTCTTTCTTACAGTCCTCCTTGAGGTACTGAAAGGCCTCTATCAGATCACCTGAAGCCTTCTCTGCTCCAGGCTAAACAGCCACAGCTCTCTCAGCCTGTCCTCATAGGAGAGGTGTTCCATACCTTGGACCATTTTTGTGGCCCTCCTCTGGATGTGCTCCAACATGTCCACACCTCTCCTGTACTGAGGACTCCACATCTGGATGCAGCACTCCAAGGTGAGGCTTTGCCAGCACAGAGCAGAGGGGCAGGATCACATCCCTCACACTGCCAGCTGTGCTTCTTTGGATGCAGCCCAGGATATGGTTGGCTTTCTGGGCTGTGAGGGCACATTGCTGGCTCATGACCAGCTTCCCATCCACCAGTACCCCCAAGTCCTTTCTGGCAGGGCTGTGCTCAATCCTTTCATCCCCCAGCTTGTATTGATAGTGGGGGTTGCCTCAACTCAGGTGCAAGACCTTACACGTGTATTTGTTGAACCTCATGAGGTTCTCCTGGGCCCACTGCTTAAGATTTCGGTATCCCATTCCTCAGGCATGTCAACTGCACCCACAGCTTGGTGTCATCAGCAAACTTGCTGACAGTAAACTCAGTCTCACTGTCAATGTCACTGATGATGATGTTAAAGAGCACTGGTCCCAGCACTGACCCCGAGGGACATCACTTGTCACTCATCTCCATCCAGACATTGAGCCACTGACTACCACTCTGAGCACAGTTTCGCAACCAGTTCCTCATTCATCAAACAGTCCACCCATCAAACCCATATTGTTCCAATTTTGAGAGAAGGAAGTTATGTAGAACCATGTCAAAGGCCTTACTGAAGTGCTGGCATATAACATCTGTGGCTCTTCACTTGTCCAGGGATGCAGTTATGTTATCAGTGTATACTTGCCTCATATACACTTTGGCCTATCTTTGGCTGTGATCAGTAGAACAAACAGCTTCAGGATTTCTGAAACTGTAAATCATTGTATTATTCCACACATTTCTGAAGTTGATGGACTAGCCTGCCTGCCAAATCAAGAGATTAAAGAAACATGCTCAAGAGCAGAATGTCTCTGCCTTCAGCAGCCAAGGGTGTCTGAATTCATGTGAAATGCAAATTCCTCAGGAGCCCGCCAGTTTAGGTGGGAATCACATAAACCATGGTGCCTTGCTTCTCAGTATTAGGGATGACAAAAGCCACAGACACAGGAAATCATGCTACCTGAATTAACAGTTGTTTTCCTCCTCTTCTTGGTGGAAGGGAACTGGCTGGAGAAAATCAAACAAAAGGCTTAAGCTGACCCCCAGGCTGTATTTTGACAGGCTGAGTCTAAACTCTGAAAATATGGTGTGACCACGTTCTGTTAAATGCTTACCATTGGGATCTGTTCTTCCCTAAACAACTGACAGCTGCTGAACTTTTAGGCAGCAATTATCTGATTGTGCTTCTGCCAAATGGCTGCTATTATAAAGCTGTATCTGCTTGGCCTTTTTGGTACTGGCTATGGAAGAGATGCCTGGGTTACAAGCAAAGGCAAATTAATCCCTCTTGACTGGAGACATGCAACAGCTTTTGAAGGTGTCCATATTGACTGGACTGTCATAAAAATGTGGGACTGCCAGTGGCACCTATCTCTCATTGTCATTCATGGCCTTTTTTATCACCTCTGTCCACAGCCAGCTGGTTTGCTTGATCCTGTTACCAGTTCCTGCTGTTCTGACACAACAACACTGTACAGTTTAAAGTGTCTCTGTGGGAGATTAAAGCCCTTGTATCAGGCTACTGCTGAATCCAGATTCTGCAATCCTTTAGACACGAAAAGAACAGATTAATCACCATCTTACTTAGGCTAAAGCATGCATTCTGTTTTATTCAATGCCAGAAAGGGGCGCATGCAGAGAAACTGACTGCCAGGTACACGAGTGAAAATGGTGTATTTCCATATGAAGCTAGATCTCTACTGGCAAATTGGAGTGGAAGTTTGTGGTGACCACCAAGTGGGTACATGAGGTATGTGTGCTTGGGAAATTGTATCTGGAGAAGTTCATGGAAGGGTTTGAGGGAAAAATAGATAACAGTTTCTGTGAAAGCAGTGTCAGCACATTTTCACAGCAATTACCTTTATTACCAGATTTCTGGAAAGGTAGCTTGAGGTCTACCCTAGACCTCGGGGCATGGTTGATAAGCAGACATAGATCATTCTAAGGACAAAGGCTGAAGTGAAGACAGAATCATAAAAATACCAATCCATTCTCATAGCACCTGGAAGAAGTAAACATCACTTCACTGTATCCAGTCAACTTTTACCTAATCTAAAGGCCATGTGTGTTCCCCAGTAGCAACTGAAATGTGTTAACAGAGTTAGGAAGCCAGGACAGCAGGCTTTACAGATACGTGTCTTACAGTGCTGAAAACCAACAACAGTGAAATCTTATGCGTCCACAATCAATAAAGACCTTAGTTTTTTTCGTGGTCTGAAAGATGACCTAATGTATAATACCCTGTGATGCTTAGCAAATGGTGTTTTAGCATTAACTTCAGAATACGACCACTTTTTCTGCATTCAGTGACCCATAATGCAAAAGTGTTTTTAAAGTGCTGCACTCTGACTATATTAAGATACAAACACGTGGCCTTTATGTAGGCTAAAATGCAAGCCACAGAACATATTGATTCAAGAATCACAGAATCAGAATCATAGAATGGTTTGGGTTGGAAGGGACCTTTAAGATCATCTGGATCCAACCCCCTGCTATAGGCAGGGACACCTCCCTCTAGACCAGGCTGCTCAAAGCCCCATCCAGACTAGCCTTGAATGCCTCCGGGGAAGGGCATCCACAACCTCACCGGGCAACCTGTTCCAGTGTCTCATCATCCTCACAGTAAAGAATGTCTTCCTAATTTCTAGCTTAAATCTACCATCTTCCAGTTTAAAGCCATTTCCCCTCATCGTGTCTCTACATGCCCTTTTGATAAGTCTTTCCCCAGCTTGCCTGTAGGCCCACTTCAGGTACTGGAAGACCACTATAAGGTCCCATCAGAGCCTTCTCTTTTCTAGGCTGAAAAGCCCCAGCTCTCTCAGCCTGTCCTCATAGAGGTGGTGCTCCAGCCCTCTGATCAAAAGGGAGTGAAAAAAACTGTACCAGATATCTAGCACCTAACTTTACCAAGTAGCAGTCCTTTCCCATCAACACCTACCCCTCCCACAAAACAAACAAACAAATAAAACAAAAAAACCAAACCACTAGGCTTAGAAATTTTAAGTAAACAGAAAATCTGAATAAAGTTTTTCTAGATTAACTCACTGAGAAGTTAATATAATCTCACCTAACTCTTGCTGCTTTAAAGGTAGATTATAGAGTTTGTTGTTTCTCTGCATGCTCTATCTCTGGCCAGTGGAAAGATACAGATGCAGCAAGAGCTGTGTTCAGTTTATTCCACTTTTAGGGTTCAGGAACTCTACTCACCAATTACAAACAGAGACAGATTTTGATTTTACGCTAGACAGCAGTTGTTCATATGTCTCAAGTAAAGTGAGAAGAATTCAGATTCCAAAGCTGTAATGATAGCAGAAGACAGAAAAATATTGTCAGGTTTTAATACTCCAAATGAGATCAAATATTTTATGACTTAAAAAAAATAATAAATGCTTACAACAGTTCATGTGGAGCATGCATGTTCATGTAATATGAATTTGAACACTGGATGTGTGAAATACAACATGATATAATATGCGATAAAGATTTGTAACATTGACACTTCTTATGACTGCTAGCAACATTAATATTCTTAACGTATGCTGGCACCTTTTGGCTCAGTATGAATGTCAGAAAGGACGTGTTTAGCACCCAAGGCAAGAAGTGGCCTTGTTTCCAGATGGGTAAATTAGTACAGTTCAAATAGATCTAATATAGGAGATACAGCATTCTTGAGGATGTTCTGCAGATTTGCCATGGTCACTGTGAAAAATGCATTGCTAAAAATGTTTTCCATAGTGAAAACGCAATAGAGATTTTCACTCATAAAAGATAGCATTAAAAATAAAGAAAATACCACTGTGGCTCAGGAACATTTAGAAAGAGAACTGTGGAGGAGCTAAAATGAAAAGTTAACACGTAGTAAGAGCTTTTTATTTAATATTAAATAAGTAACACATTGCAGTAAAAAAGCCTTTTATTTGGGGGGGGAAAAAAACGTCCCATTAGAGGGATTGTTCATGTACTAGGATCTTGACTGCTTTTGTTTTTGGGTCCTGACACCACATTGAGTGTGACATTTGGGATTCCTAATGGGGCATCCTCGTAGAGTGATTAGAAGTTTGATTATGACTCTCAAAGGCATAACTCAAAGGCTAGAAGACTTTTCTACAGCTACTAAAATTATTTCCAAAATGGCTCAGTCCTCAGTCAAAATGCAACCAATACTCAGCTATTAATGCAATTAATGGAAACTGTGCTTAGCAAGACAGATTTTTATTAGGTTGTACTTTGTCCATTCTTACTTTGATGTATTTTAATCTAAAACGTTTAGGAAGTTAAAAGTTTACTGAAGGAAAAATAAAATTGGGGAGGAGGACAGCTAGGGGGAGGAAGGGAAAGAAAGTCTTTATTTGCCCTTTTCCTAGGTTAGATGTAACACCTAAACTAGTCTGACCAACCCTGCATACTTCTGTATCCAGAAATACCTGTTCTTTTGAGGGGCTCAGACAGTATTTTAAAAATTCTTCTATTAGTTACACTGCCAGCAGCATAAGTAGATACCAATGTAACTGAACCCGGGAAGAAATTTGTGAACTCTGAATGGTTTAGCTGGGGCTTTTGTTTGTCTCAAAAGTCATCCCCTCCCTTCCTGTGGTGTAAAATCTAGACTTGCTTGAAGCTTTTTCTTTACCTGATTTTGAAGATAGTATGGATCGCATTTTTGTCTGCCAGTGAATGAAGAAAATTATACAAATTGGTGTAAGAAATGAAAGAGAATTTGATACATAAATGTTCTTTCTTCCTTTCTATTTAGCAGTGTTCAGTATTCAGTATCTGAGGACATCTACAAACCTGTATCACCATGTGAATTGCAGGAGATGTAAACAGTTAATCACATTAAGCTACAGTGACTTCTCCAAAATTAAAAGAAAAATGCAATTATGAGAAAATACACCCTGCCTCCCTTTTCTCACCACTTCGTAGGCCAAGAAATGCAAACTTTTTTTTTTAAACATACAAGTCAATTATTCCAGTTCTCAATGTGAAACCTTCCGAACAGAGAGGACATTTGTATGTTTATCTTGTTGTAGCACAAAGATTTATTTTAAACTTAAGGAACCATGGAAGTTGAATCCAAAATAGTGGCTGTGCTTTTGTGAATTAAAGCTCAATTCCAGGAAGCTAATACACTTTTTAAGTCATAAACTTCATTCAGTGTTGTTAGAATCCTCTTACAGCAAGGACATCTTCGTTCTCTGAGCTTCTCAATAGCCCTAAAAGTCTTGTCCCACAAACAGACAAGTTCCCTGCAAGGATTGTTTTGCCCAGACATGTTTTGAAAAAGCAAAACTAAAAAGAACGTTTTTAAAATGAAATAGATTACTGTAATTCTTCATTAAGTGACACCAAACTGGGGGCAGCAGTCAATATGCTCTGGGGCAGATCTGCCACATAAAAAGAATTAAACAAACTGGAAGAATGCACTAGCAGGAACCTCATAAAATTCAATAAGAACAGATGAAAATTGCTGCCCTGGGAGTAAATAACCCCTTGCAGTGATATGCCAGACTGGGCAGCAGTTTTGATGTGAAAGCCCTGGGGGTAGGGGTGGACAATAAGCTAATCATGAGCAGTGTGCTCTGACCAGTACAAAGGCCAGCAATGTCTGGGGCTAAAGGGATGGAAATGCAGCCAATCAGTCAGTGGATGGAACTCCCATTCTGTTCTGACTTCCTTAGACCATACTGAGACACTGTGCCCTTTTCCATGCCCGACAGTACAGGAAAGACAAACTGGAGCAAGTTTGGCAGAAGACCACTGGGAGAGATGGGGCTGCTGAACCTGACTTATAAATGGCAGTTGATGGACTAGAGCTGGTTCAGACTGCAAGGAGTGCTGGGTTTATGAGCACATCACAGCAGCCAGTGATGACTAGGATGATGTTCTGGGGTAGCTGAGCTGGTCATGGCAGTAGAGGGAAGGACAAGAAAGTTTAAGAGTGGCTATAAGGAAACCTTTGCAGAAGGACAGGTAAGAATTGGCACAGGTTTTGCTGGGGGATTGTGTAGGCTACCTCCTCTCTCAAAGGGTTGTACATCGCAGACAGACAGCCCCACGACACTCTATCCTACCTTGCAACTGACCCTGCTGCTAGTGGAAGTTGGGACAGAGACCTCCAAAGCTCACTCCCAGCTTGAATTATGTTATTGGCCCCTGATCCCATGGTCCTATGATAATTTTGTTTCTTAAACGCATATACATAGGTCTCTCCAAACATAACACCTCCTATTTATTTCCATGGAAATTACAACAGATAGAAAGAGCAAAATAACATTATTTGACACAAGAAATTCTCATGTATAAAATACAGTTCTTCAACACAGTCGCTACCCTTAGTTGTGCATTTTTCCAGCCATGAACAAAGCCTGCATGCTTGCACTCGTAACAGTCTGCTTCAGCAAAGGTGACCCACTGTTGCCACTGCTGAAACACACCACCCACCACCTCACTGTGCTCACATCCACTGTTTGGTCTCCATAACTGTTCAGCAAGTGTTGATGAATGTCAGTGGGTGCCATTGTTTCAGCACTGAAGAATTCAATTTCACACCTTTTCTTCATCCACACTTCCGTGTCAGATGCCATTCTGTTAAACTGCCCCTCTGCTGCCATCTGTCACACAGCAACAGAATATAACAGGGTACTGGTGCAAAGGTCCAACCTCTACTGCTGTACCACCAACATCAGCTCCTGACGTCATGGGCTGACACCATAAAATAGGAGGCATTACTTTTGGAGCAGTCCTTTTGTTTCTGGGGGAAAAAAAAAGGCTAAACATATTTTATCATTGTGTTTCATTTTATCTCAGAAGTCCTATAGTAAAATATCCTAATTAGAAATTACATAGGATCTAGTTCTTCTTGATCATGCTTAATATCCCAGTTCACTTGTCTCCAGTGTGCTGGCTGTGCAGGCCAAGAAACCGAAGGTTGTGCTCTTGTTTTCACTTTCCATCTCTCCTCTGATGTGAAACCTGCAGCTTTAAGTTAATATGCACTGAAACAATTTTGATTGCAAGCCCTTTATAAAAGGGAATATCACATTCACTGCAGCTTTTTCTGGTTCATCAGTCAACTGTGAGCCAAAGGAGCATGTTGCCTTTTCTGGCCCTGCTGTGTTCAATGACATTGGGCTGCCATTAATCAAATACAGCTGTCAGAACAAACTTGCAAACTTCAGAGAAAACCAGTCTCACAGCTGACAACAGCCTGACCGCATGCCTTAATAGGAAGCTGTTAACAGACTATGGGAAACTGTTAATAAAAAGGTGAAGAATTTGAGGCAGATACTGAGTGGTCATGCAGAAAGCCACACCACCATCACCATACTAAGCTGCCAAGCCTGAGTCTCACTGGTACAAACCAGTTTTCATTTAGTTTTCAACTTTCATAAAAGCATTATGTCAGCCTTTTGCACACTGCTCAGGGGAACAGGAAACTATTGCAACACTTATCTCACAGCAAAAGCAGTGAGCAAAGTTGACCACATGTCTCAGGATGGAAGCAGCAACCCCAGAAAACTCCCACAGGAGCAAGTAACTCCTCTTGAACACCAGAAGTTTTAAAGATGAACAATCATCTGCGAGGCCTCTCTCATACATTCCCTCTCCACCAGGTTGTGTGGCGGCCTCTCCCTGCCTGAAGGCACAGGCAGGCTGCTGGTGTTGCATGGTGACATGCAGGCTCAGGGTTCAGGCCCTGATGAGGTGGAATGAGGCTCTGCTCAGACGCATTTTGTGGCAGCCAGGGGAGTATCTGTCCCTGCTTGGCACCTTCTCACTGCAACACTGCTGCCGCTCCCTCTGGGCTGCAGTTTCAGCAGTTCCCAGCTGTGAAAGGCTGTACCTGTTTTGTTTTGTTTGCTGTTTATTGTGTGTGCTTTTGCAAGGGTGTAGCTTGGCAGCAGAGGAGGCCACAGGCTAGTCTTGTCCTTGCAGGAAGGACAGGAGGATTCTGAAAGAGACCCTCCCAAAGAACTTTCCGCAGGAGTGTGTGGATGTGGGGAGAGAGGTACAAGGAAATGACCAAGCGAGGAGTGAGCCCTCTGGGAGAGCAAAGCTTGCCAGCCCATGGGAGACAGGAGAAAGCAGCCAGGAACCTCTGAGGGGAGCGGAGACGGACACGGAACCTGGCTGGGGCGGCACCAAGTCTGCTGCAACCCAGCCAGCCCCTGAGCTGGTGAACTGGAACCAGCCTGGGAGAAAGGACATGACCGCTGAGACAGAGTGAGAGGATTTGTTTACAGTTCTTTTACTTCTGTTTCCTCTCTGTTCGAGTCACCTGGGGCCCATGGGGCGGCTTGCTCCAGTGTGTGCCTTAAACAGATCAGAATGGCTTTGGGGTGTGGTGGGGAGGGAGGGTGCTTGGCCTGAGGGCAAGGAGCAGTGCCACAGGCTGCAGCTAGGCCCTGGAAGTTGCACACCAGCACATATGCTGGCACCCCAGGGACACACGGAGCTGAGGCCTCACCCACCTCCTAGAAACAAGCTTCATTCCACTTGGTGAAATGTGAAAGAGAAGGGCAGTGACCTGTGGCAAACGCTACATCTTTTGACCATCAGGAACAGAGCTGGGCATGCAACTCCAGGAGGTTATGTGCACTACATTTCCATTTAAGTAAATAAGCTCATACTTAGGAATTGCATGTACCGCCATCATGTGACACATGGTGAAAATTTGAGTGAATAACCAAGACCAAATTTAAGTTTCTCACCTCTCTGCCCACAGCCTCTCATCCGTGTTCACAGTATGTGTGAGGAGAAGCACACTCTTTGTAACCAACAACAACATCTTCAGAACAGAAGCTATATAGTCATTTTACAAATAATAATTTAAAAAAACATGAAGCCAAATCTAAGCATAGGCTTAAGAAGTAGTTTATGGGAATCCCCTAAAAAAGGGAAGTTCAACATGGGAAAAAATATAGGGTTTTGATGTTGCTTACATGGTGGTGATTATACTGTTCTGCTTCATACCTATCTGTAGTTGTTTTGTTCAGGGCTGAATCCATAAAAAGGAGAGTACCAGAATATTCTTCTTCTGCAGCTGCACAGAGCTTCAACTCTGCATTCATACCTTAGCTGACAGCGTGTTTCAGGAGCAAATGGAAAGCTGCTTTTACAACCCACTAATTCAAGGCAATTACAATTGCTGCCGCATAGAACTTCATATGGATGCTCTGCGACAGTCTGTGTAGGTGCAAGCAATTAGCAAATTCCCTGCATGGTGTGAATTGCTTATGTCTCCAAGGGCTGTAAAATGGAGTGTGGAGAAGAGCTTGCTTGAAAATTAGGTTTTAATTGGATGCATGACAGAATTCGTAGGGAAAAATCATCGACCTAAGTTTTTAGCAGTTCAAATAACCTTAAATTTTAATGAAGGTCTGTATGGGGAAAGAGGGTATCTAGAATATTAGTTATTTGTATAAAACTGGCTCTGAATTAATGGGAAGTGATTTCAATGGATTTTAAATGAGAATAGGTATCTGAAAACAGTTTTTGTTTATATCTTTTTAAAAATGCCTTGCAGAAATTTAAAATATCTGTCACATTTTTAGGCTGTTAGCTCTAAGAAGAGCAGAGTTGTAAGACCGATTGCCACAGAAAATTGGAAAGAGGTCCCATTAAAGCAGAATCTGTGAAACATTTGAAAAAGTAGTAGGTGCCAGAAAGTAGGTACATTCCGGCATAGCTAGCTTAAAAGAACCAAGACCCCATGTTTTAAAATACTCAAGCACTGTGAACAAACCTCATTTATAGTAGCTAGAGAAAAATAGAGAGATTTGTGCCAAATCATTTCTGCCTAAGGTACATGTAGTCATTCAAGGACAGTGTTGCAAAAACTAAATATTTGTCTTCCTTGAGACTAGCTATGTGATATTTCCTGCAGAACATTTGCACAAAGAATCTAAAGATCCACTGTTAACTAAAAAATGGTATGACTAATTCTACATATGCAGCTTTTTCTGTCAGGAATACTCTTTTAAAATGTTAAAGTAATATTTCACAGCTGCAGATGCAAGTATTTATGAGATTTCCAAGGAAGACTAACTTAAGCTTCAGAAAGAGAGGCAAGAGAGGGGAGAGAGAGAGGCTAGAGAGAAAAAGAGAGAAACCATGCTTTTAAGCAGGGCTCACAACCTGGGAAAGATCAGCAGGACATGTTTGAGAACAGATTAATTTATCCTTAGCTAATTACCCTGTGAGGTTCAGTTGAACTGCCAGCACCACTAACAGTCAAGACATATCACAATGGATTGTTCTGTCTGCTTGATAAACTCATTTACTAAACAAGTAGATTTCTGGCGCTGTGTGTGCAATAAAATCTGACCAGTCAATAGTGCTGTTACTGATCTCATTCAGATAATTTTCTTCCTTTTTGTTATGGCTTATCTTCATCCTGCTTCTTGCATCATTCTCTCTAGTTAGAGGAGAAGCCTGGCAGTCAAGCCCGGTATGTCCTTGTTCTTGCTTTTCTGCCCATTATTTATATTGTTTTAGTAACGCTGACTTCAGTTTACCCATCTGCAAAACTGTAATGGTATTCGGAAGTCTTGGGGATCTATTAAAGTAGAAAACAGTCACAACAAAACCTATACATAGTCAAAAGAGATTTAAGAAATACAATGTTTAAGAAATATACTGCATACTCATTAAGTTAGTGTAAAGAAAGTTTTCCAGGGTAAGCATGTAGTTTAATTCTGATTTCAAATGTGTGCAAGAATTTGGTCACTCAGAAAAAGTCAGTACTATCATAGAATCATAGAATTCTTAGAGTTGGAAGGAACCTTTAAAGGTCATCCAGTCCAACTCCTGTGCAGTGAGCAGGGACATCACAGCTAGATCAGGTTGCCCAGGTCCTGATCCAGCCTCACCTTGAAAGTCTCCAGGAACAGGGCAACATCCACCTCTCTGGGCAACTTGTTTCTGTGCCTCACCACCCTCACTGTAAAAGACATTTTCCTTATGTCCAACCTAAATCTACCCTCTTTAAGCTTGAAGCCATTTCCCTTCGTTCTGTCACCACAAACCCTGCTAAAGAGTCTGTCCCCTTTCTTGCAGTGCCCCTTTTAAATACTGAAAGGCTGCTACTGAAAGGTCACCTTGCAGCGTTCTCTTCTCCAGGCTGAACAGCCCCAGCTCTCTCAGCCTGTCCTCAAAGGAGAGGTGTTCCATCTGTTGGACCATGTTTGTGGTCCTCCTCTGGATGCAATCCTGCAGGTCCATGTCTCTCCTATACTGAGGACTCCACATCTGGATGCAGCACTCCAGGTGAGGCCTCACCAGTGCAGAGCAGAGGGGCAAGATCACCTCCTTCACATGGTCAGCCATGCTTCTTTGGATGCAGCTCAGGATACAGTTGGCATTCCGGGCTGCAGGGGCACATTGCTGGCCCATGTCCAGCTTCCCACCCACCAGTACCTCAAGTTCTTCTTCAGCAGGGCTGCATTCAGTCCTTACATCCCCCACCTTGTACTGGTAGTGCGGCTTGCCTCTATCCTTACACTTGCATTTGTTGAACCTTATGAGGGTCTCCTGGGCCCACTGCTCAAGCCTTTCTGGGTCCCTCTGGGTGGCATCCCATCACTCTGGTGTGTTGGCCACAGCCTACAGCTTGGTGTCATCAGCAAACTTGCTGAGGGTGGACTCAACCCCACTATCAATGTCACTGATGAAGATATTAAAGAGTATCAGTCCCAGAAGTGACGCCTGGGGGACACCGCTTGTCACCAGTCTCCATCCAGACATTGAGCCATTGACCGCCACTGGACTCAATCCTGCAGCCAGTCCTTCATCCACTGAAAAGTCCACCCATCAAATCCATACCTTTCCTATTTGGAGTACCAGTTTTCTCTGTTCAGTTTATAAAGAGATAAAGAGAACTGAAAGTTTTGTGGAAACAGCGTGAAAATTATGTGTGCTTCTTTTTTTTTTTAATTATCTGATTATGTGTACGTACAAGTATTAAAATTATTCATATAATCAATGCAGGCATTTATGGACATGACCATGGACAAATCACAATGTTGCTAAAGCAGCTGTTTTCTTCAGAATCAGAGCAAGTCTTCATTGGTATCAAGCCTTCAGTGCTTACATTAATGAGCACCAACTCAAGCCCTTTATACTTAAGTGTGCTGAATTTAAGTCAAAGTATGGAGACAGCTTGCTTGGGGGGGGAGATGGGAGGGGGGGGGGGGGGGAGAAGCAAGCAATTAGGCTTAACTGGTTTATTTCTTCCTAAAAAACCCACAATCCGTAGATTCACAGCAACATAAAGCCTTTTCAGGTTATTTTTTGTTCTTGTTGACTATAAGGTAAAATTTAAAACAATTTCTTTAGACTTGAGATAAAATATAGCTTTCTAACCGAAGAATAGAATGGGCAATATGCTGTCTTTTTAGGTTGGTGATATAATAAAACTAAAAAGAAAACATGCTTCGTGCTACAAGCAAACAAAGAAGGATTGTTTTTTTATATCACAGAAAAAAGGATACTTTAGAGAGCTAGTTTAATCTGGGCAGTGTTGAGACTGAGAGTAGGAATCTGACTTCCATTCACTCATGACATGACTAGAACTATACTTCCAAAAATGCAAATGAGAGAGAATTTGAGAGACCTGTTTATTTACTACAGCAGACTTTGGCTGTTAAATGGGTAGAAGATGATAGAAAAATTTTCCACATCAGTGAAAGAACTTCAGCAGTTACAAAAGAGACTCCACCAGTTCCTTCTTTCCTCATTATCTGCTAAAAAAAAAAACAACAAAAAAAACACCTTTTAAATAGATAAGAGTGTAGTGCAACGCAGAGTTGGAAGAGATCTCAGGAAATAGTCTATTGTTGTCATTAAGTTTCTGGCCTATCACCATCTCGTGACTTTTAACAAGTGCATGTTCAGTGTGCCAAGAAGAGATGGAGTATCACAGCTGATAGAGCAAAGTATTTCAGATGTTCTCCACTGGAAAATTTTAGTGTGATAGGTTTTGTAGGCTATAGGTTTCTTAAAAATTGCTCTTAGTATATTGGGAATAAAATAATTGTGCATTTAAATGAATGTGCATTCCCGGATTAGTACATTTTTAAAAAATCCAGCTAATTATTGTTCAGTGAAGTCTGCTCAAGCTACATCACTTTAAGCTTGGAGGAATGCCAAGGAAATCAGTCCAATAACTCAAGTGTCATGCAGTGTAGAAAAGAGCAGAATATGGTACATCAGGTTCTCTCTTTCCTGCAAGGACACCTATTTATAGCTCCGTTTTCATCTAGCGGTCCCAACTATCATTTCAGTCAAGAAGACCACTTAGTGAATATCTTTCCCCCAAGCAACACAGCATTCTCTCCAAAGCTAAAGATGAGAAGAAAGGCACAGACAAAATAGCAAGTACTTTCTGTAGTCTTCTGATTTGCAAATTGTCCTAGTTTTATACAGGCAAAGATGGCTGTTCAGAAAGAAATAAAAACCTAATGAGCAGCTTAAAAAATTCTCTATGTAAAAAGATTGTAATCAGACTGCTGCTTGATAGCAGAAGAATGAACATTTGAATTCATAGTTTGGTTGAGGCAGTTGTGTAAGGGGTGGAGCCGTAATAAACAGAAGCCCTCAGTTGTACCCACCTACACTACATCAGTTTGATTCACAGTGAATCTGGTATGCACAGATCCCGGATTCTTTTCAAAAGGAACTAGAATGTAAGCTCAAGATGCACCCCAGCCTAATTGGGATGTTCAGATTCAAATTAATAACTGTGTAACTTTGTGAAGCTTATTGCTTTCTGTGTAGTGTGAACATTAAACTCAGGCAGCCAGAGCAAATTTAGTCTGAAGTAAAAACCCCAAACTCCATACTCTGTTGATGTTGGTGCTCTCTGCAGCATCTCTGAGCTACTGCTTGACACCTGTTGTGCCAAATTTCTTGCCTAGAAATAACACAATTATCCGTGATTCTGGCTAATCTCTAGTGTTACGGAGTCACAGTGTTATGCTGCTCTTACAAATCCTTCAGAATTGTGGTAGCTCACACGAAAACTCACTGTTTAGGCTCAAATTATGGTCAGAGTCTTTTGTGACATTTCAGTATGCCTTGTGCAAATTTCTTGCTTAGGCACTGCTGGAAGCTAGTGTTGACTGTTTTAATATTTTTATTTTTTTTTTAGGAGCAGAATAGTAGTGTTTCATGACATTATGGGACAACAGTTGCATTTCGTTAGCCTCCGGAGCCATTATCCAGTCTGTTGACATTGTCTTTTAGTTATATATAACTGATTTCATATCAGACAACAGTGTTACATAATACGCATGTTATATCATTTCTCTTTTGTTATTAAAGTTCTCATCTAACCTTGTAGATGTGAGTAGTTACCTTTCAGCAGGTACAAAGAAAGCTCTCAGTTGAAGCTTTCACCACATTCTCGGGGGCTGTATCTTCATTGCTGTATTAATGCAGCTGATATGCCACTGGGCTTGGACACCTGTGGTCTGCCACAGTGCTAAACTGTAGGGAAGTCACAGTATCCAAATGGCGTTATAATCATTCTGTTAGGGTAAAACATGTCGACATTGTATCAAACCATACAGGCTCATTTAATCCAGAGTCCAGTGTTCAGTAGTCACGATCAGGGAAAATATAATGACATTTTGTATCCATACTTGCCTAATATTTCCATGCTACCAGAAATAACTACTTCAGGTGCCGTTTGTTCAGATGCGCCATAAAATATGGTATTTTTTCACTTAATACTTTTCCCCATTGGTTTTTACTCGCTTTTTTGACTAATTTTCTGGCTTGGATGCACAGCATCCTCTGGCAATGAGTTCCACAGCTTCAGTAAAAACACAACAACAAAAACAAACAAACAAGCACAAAACTCTACTTCTTTTTAACTGAGTACATTATTGTTAAATTTAATGCACCTTCATTCTTTTATTAGGGATAAAATTTATTTATTCTATTTGCCTTTTCTGATGCATGGCTTTATATTATTCAATCCCACCCCTTCTCAGTCATTTGTTTTCCAAACTGAGCTATCTACACAGGAAGATTGTTACATATGTTTGGTCATCCTTTTGCCCATTTCTGCATGATCTTTAGTACTACTATATGCTTTTAAGATTATAATATCTTAAGATTTTAACAAATCAACATAATATGCCAGCTTTAAGTATAGTAATATTGCATTATATATGGTAAAACAGTGAGATTTTTTGTTCTGTTCCCCACTTTGCTTTTCTATTATGGAGAACTAATACACTGTTTCCATAGAACTAGATATCATTAATTTACAGCCCCAGTCCTGGCTGCTATTGTTCAAATTCCAGTCTTTAATACATGTATAATTTTAGGATTACTTTTCTTCACATGCCTTACTTATGTGCATCTATTCTGAATTTCCTTTGCTGTTTCATTGCCCGATCACTGTTTTCCACTTCCTCATAGCTTATTGTTACTGTCAAAAATAACCATAGATTAAAGAGCAAATTTTGTCACCTCAATACCACTGTTTTTCTCAGATCATTTATTAACATGCCATGAAGACATACCCTTCTTAGGAATAGGAACCATCAGTAACTGTTCACCACTTCATTATTATGTACATCTCTGATGTCACATCTCTGGTGTCACACGTTCTTAGTAGAGGAAGATACTGGAGTCCTCTCAGCACTGAGTAATTTACACAGGAATTTCATTGCAAAGCCAGTGGTCTCCAGACCTATTCTAGGTTTCACTTAGTCCCCAAGTAACATTGCTTTCTGGGCTTAAACATTCCTCATATTGCCCTTGAATTGTAAAGGAAGATTTACAAGACCTGAGGCCTTATCTTGCTGTTGTAGTTTGTTATACTATCAGTATAATGATTCTGTGAATCAGCTTTGCCTATAAAAGACTGGCGTACTTCAAACAGTCTCAAGCGTTTAAGTGTTTGATACAAAGCACACTTTGAAGTTTTATCATGACAGTAAACACTTATTGCTTTCCTTACTGCATATGTGTTCAAAGATCATGTGTTACATATACAGTGCAGTGGAGAGAATGGGGACTTTTTTCCTCCCACACTTGTTTTCAGTCTATCACCTGCAAAAATTTCCTGCTTGTTAGGGTATACTCATTTATTTTTGTCTTGGCCTTTGAAGGTAGAAAGTAGTTTGGCATCTAGAAACCAATGAGCTTAGAAATGAAAAGCGAACTAGGAGACCAGAGTAGGCATGGCATACTCTCCAGAGTAGGAGAATGGGGAAACCAGTTTTTATTTCAGAATGTTTACTTAAATATTTTAAAACTTATAAAATCCTTTAAGTAGTCTAAACAAACAGTAAACACATACAGTGGATGTATGTACAGGTGATTGAATTAGTTCTTAAGTTTTCTTTCAAATTTGCTATAGATGAACTTGGAAAATGACGATTTAAACACAAGAACTGCACAAAGCTGTTTTATTCTCAAACATACAAATTAGGAGTCTTTAAGGGGCCGTGTGCAGTGGAATAATGTATTCAAATAAACTCTCCAGTAAATAACTGGATGAATTTTAAAACATACAAACCATAATAGAAGAATCCCAAAGCTAGGAAGCTTTCAGTAAGCCTCAAAGGCAGAAAGTGAATTACTTATTCACAGCACTTAGTAATTGCTTATCTTTATAAAGAGAAGACCTAGTTCAGGGCTGAAAAGATTTGTGAAGTGGGAAAGACACTGCCCACAGACAATTGAGAATATGTATAGAACAGCATAAGGCTGAAGTCACTTCAGTTTCAGCCGCATATTGATTTGCCCAGAGACGTTATAATCTTTACATGTTATGTCTTAATATCTCTCTCTTTTATGTGACAATCCCTAAGTATAAAACTAGAAATATTTTAAAATTAGATCTCCCTCCTTCAGAAAGATGAGAGAATTTTCACACACTATTTCACAGAATCAAAGTTGACTGAGGCCTGAAATATTTTTAAGGGTTTGCCTTTATAACTTGTTCTGATTAAAAAATAGAAGCAGACTAGTTAAAATCAATAGTAACTTTGAATCTATGGTGCATACAACTAGAACATGTATTTTGGAGCTGAACAGCACAGTTCAGTTGCCTCATCCACGAAAATCTAGATCTTACTCCTTCATGAGAACTCCATATATCTGAGCCTCTGAAACTTAATGATATAGATATAGATTTAGATATATTTGTATTTTTGGCTTTAGGGTGTGCAATTATGCATGTTATTGTCATATTAATTCTATTTTTAAAGTATTAAAAACTCAGAATTGGAAGTTGTGTTACTTTATGTGTTTTGTTGTTGTTGTTGTTTGTTTTTACAAAGTTTTTTATTAGTTAAAATTTCATATAAAGACTGAGGACGGAATAGCTATATGTCTAACTCTAAGAAATTAATTTTTTTTTTTTCCTTTTTACTCCATATTCTGAAGTTCATCTTTCAGTACAGTTGTACCCATCCCCAGCTGTCCCATAATATGCATCACTAATGAAATCATCAAATACTATAGAAATTTTGAACTAAACTTATTGGGTGATAAACCATAGCCATAAAATATTTTGGTATTATAGTGGTGGTAGTGCAGACTGATAAAATTCTGTCATACAGAAACTCCTAAATGAAAAACATAAAAGTCTGGATGGTAGAGCTTTTTAATGCAAACTATAAATGTAGGCTCCACTCTCTGACAGGCAGGTGGCCATCTCCTTTCATTTCTATGGCGTATTCATTTAGAAGATAAATGAAAGTGTGCCATTCTGAGATATAAATGTAGGACATTTTTCACACAGTTTCTCACTTCAGAGAGTTAAGAGTGTTCTGACTGAGAAGAACGGCATTTTGATTTGCTTGCAGATTGTACCCTCATGGTCCTTTGTCATATCTACAATTTCTTTGAAGTCCTAAGGGAAAATTTACCTTCTGTTTTACAAGGAAACAAAATTCACATTTTTTCACTGAAAGTTCAGTAAGAACACTAACAGAATTCCTAGAGCTGTGCAGATCAGGAACACAAATGGCTCACTTTACATCAGAATCAAAACAGGCAGCTGAAATATCCTAAAGATGGGTTATCTGTGTGGCTAAACTGCAGTTCCTTTCTGGCTTAACTATCCCTGTGTGCCACAGTTATATATGTAACAGAACGTACAGGTCAGCTGTATCACTCACAAAAGGGAAGAATATGAAAATAGTAAACTTGCTTGCCAGAAGCACTACAGGAGCTTGTGCAAAAATAGATTAATATTGAACTTTCAGTTCAAAACATAGTATCATAGAATCATAGAATTACTCAGGTTGCAAAAGACCTCAAAGATCATCAAGTCCAACCGAAGCCTAACCATAGCACCCTAACTCTAACCACCCTCTGCTAAATCATATCTCTGAGGACCACATCCAAACGGCTCTTAAACACATCCAGGGGTGACTCAACCACCTCCCTGGGGAGCCTATTCCAGTGTTTAACTACCCTTTTTGTAAAGAAGTGTTTGCTAACATCCAACCTAAACCTACCTTGGCACAACTTCAGGCCATTTCCCCTCATCCTGTCATCTGTGAGAAGACACCAACCCCACTCTTGCTGCAATCACCTTTCAGGTATTGGAAGAGAGCAATAAGGTCTCCCCTCAGCCTCCTTTTCCCCAGCTCCCTCAGCCTCTCCTCATAGGGCTAGCCTTTTCTGGACCTGCTCCAGTACCTCCACATCCTTTCGGTACTGAGGTGCCCAAAACTGAGCACAGTACTTGAGGCGAGGCCTCACCAATGCCGAGTACAGGGGCAGGATGACTTCCCTAGTCCTGCTTACCACACCATTCCTGATACAAGCCAGGATGCCATTGGCCTTTTTGGCCACCTGGGCACACTGCTGGCTCATATTCAGCCGACTGTCCATCAGCACACCAAGGTCCCTTTCCATCAGGCAGCTTTCCAGCCACTCCTCCCCAAGCCTGTAGGGTTGCCTGGGGTTGTTGTAACCAATCTGCAGGACCCAACACTTGGCCCTATTGAAACTCATGCCGTTAACCTTGGCCCATCAATCCAGGTCCCTCTGTAGTGCCCTTCTCCCCTGTGGCAGATCAATACTCCCTCCCAACTTGGTGTCGTCTGCAAATTTACTGAGAGTGCACTCAATCCCCTCATCAAGATCATCAGTGAAGATGTTAAACAGAAGCGGTCCCAGCACTGAGCCCTGGGGGACACCACTTGTGACCGGCTACCAACTGGATTCAACTCCATTGACCACAACTCTTTGGGCCTGGCCATCCATCCAGTGCTTCACCCAGCAGAGCATACACCCATGCAGACTATGGGCAGCCAGCTTCTCCACGAGACTTTTATGGGGGACAGTGTCAAAGGCCTTACTGAAGTCCAGGTAGACCACATCGACTGCCTTACCCTTATCTACTGAGTGGGTCACCTTGTCATAGAATGAAATCAGGTTTGTCGGACAGGATCTACCATTCATAAACCCATGCTGACTGGGCCTGATCCCCTGGTTGACCTTTAATTGGTCCATGATGGTTCCCGAGATTATCCGTTCCATAACCTTCCCTGGCACCGAGGTGAGACTGATAGGTCTGTAGCTACCAGGCCCTTTTTGAAGATGGGCGTCACATTTGCCAGTTTCCAATCCACCGGGACATCCCTGGTTAGCCAGGACTGCCAAAAAATGATGGAGAGTGTCTTGGCAACCACATCTGCCAACTCCCTCAGCACTCTAGGGTGCAATCCATCCAGTCCCATGGACTTGTGAGCATCCAGCTTTCGGAGCAGGTCCAAAACTATCTCATCATGGATCGTGCAGGGCTTATTCTTTCCCCATCCCCATCTACCAGTGCAGGGGGCTGTGTTCCCAGGGAGTTTTACTATTAAAGACTGAGGCAAAGAAAGCATTAAGTACCTCAGACTTATCCCAATCCTTGGTGACCAAGTTGCCCTCATCATCCAACAAGGGATGGAGATTCTCCCTAGCCTTCCTCTTGCTGTTGATGTGTTTATAAAAATATTTATTGTTCTCCTTTACCTTAGTGGCCAAGCTGAGTTCCAGCTGCACTTTGGCTTTTCTAATTTTCTCCCTGCACAGCTTCGCTACATACCTGTAATCCTCATAAGTAGCTTGCCCACTCTTCCAGAGACCATAAGCTTTCCTTTTGTTCTTGAGATCCAGCCAATGGTCTCTGTTCAGCCAGCCCAGACTCCTTGCCTGTCAGCTCATCTTTTGCGACTTCGGGATAGCCAGCTCTTGCACCTTTAAAACAGTTTCCTTGAAGTATTCCCAGCCTTCCTGGGCTCCCATGCTCTCCAAAGTTACCTCCCAAGGGACCCTCTCAGCCATGGTCCTAAAGAGGTTGACTCCCTCCAGAAGTCCAAGGTGGCAGTTCTGCTGACTCCCCTCTGTGGTTCAACAAGGATTGAGAAATCTAGCATCTCATGAGCACTTTGTCCCAGACGCCCTCCAACCTTTACATCCCCCACAAGACCTTCTCTGTTAACAAACAGCAGGACCAGGATTTTGCTTCCCCTCGTCCCTCACCAGCTGTGTCAGGAAGTTATCTCCCACACACTCTATGAACCTATGGGACTGTTCCTTGTCAGCTGTATTGTAATTCCAGCAGATGTCTGGGAAGTTGAAATCCCCCACCAGAACAAGGGGGAGTGACCTTTAAACCTCACCCAACTGTTTATAAAGCATCTCATCCACCTCTTCATCCTGGGTGGGTTGCCTGTAACAGACTCCCACAGTAGCATCAGTCTTGTTGGCCTTAGCTTTTATTCTGAGCCATAAGCTTTCAACTCTATCATCACCACCATTGATTTCCACACATGCACAGTCTTTTTTTAACATAGAGAGCTACACCACTGCCTTTCCTACCTAGCCTGTCTCTTTTGAAAATCTTTCTTTCTTTCAGCAAGCTTCCATATAAGCAAGTATAGAATCATAGAATCGTTCGAGATTGAAGGGACCCTTAGGGGCCATCTAGTCCAATTCCTCTGCAGTGAACATGAACATCTGCAGCTTGGTCCGTTTGCTCAGAGTCTGGTCCAGCCTGCCCTTGCGTGTTTCCAGGGATGGGACATCCACCACCTCTCTGGGCAACCTGTGCCAGTGCCTCATTACCCTGATTGTAGAAAAACTTATATCCAATCTACATCTCCCCTTCTTTAGTTTGAAACCATTTCCCCTTGTCCTATCACAGCAGACCCTGCTAAAGAGTCTGTTCCCTTTTTCTTTTCAGCTCTCCTTTAGGTACTGAGGCTGTTTTCAGGTCTCCCCAGAACATTCCCTTCTCTGAGCTGAACAGCCCCAGCTCTCTGTCTGTCCTCGCTGGATAAGTGTTCCAATGTTTGTCATTAATTTATATACTGAATTCAGTGTCAATTCAAGGAAATCTGCTTCACAAATAGTAAAAATTGAAAGGTGGGCTATTTGGAAAACAAGGGAATAAGTCTTTTGGAACATAGAGTGATTGAAATGGTGCTAATTAGAGGACTGGAATTTGCATTATTTTTTATGCCTTAGCAGTGGCACAAGTTTGGAGAGTGCTGAATGCAGGATTTTTTTGTAAAGAATGCAACTATACATTTTATCAGATAAAAGTCAAATTAGTTTCAACCAGACATCCTTAAAAAAAACTCACTGTCCATAGATGAAGTCTGTAAACTTAGCCTCTCTAATTCAAGCAGGCAGTGGCAGTGATTTTCTTCTGCATTTTGTGCAGTACCAGAGATATAGTCAAGGTTAAAGGCTATAACTTCAAGCCGCTGTGAGGTTATTAACAAGAACAAAGAGTAGTGTGGATATTACAAACTCTGCTGTCAAACTCCTTTAGTTTTCAGAGTGCTCTAATCAGGAACAGTTGTAAGAGGGCAGTTAAAGCTGTTGGACTGCAGTTTAAAGCCTTGATTAAGGGAGAGAGAACTCAATTCAGTGCTTTTGTTTATCCACTTTAAGCACGTTTAGAACAAAATGAATGCAAATAAAGACACAAATTAGATGAGCTAGGGAATGAACACATCCTGCAATCAGATTTATGTGTGGAATTATCCACCTACTGCACCATCTCCTTTAGTGTATTAACCATCTATATTGCCAAGAGAAACAACAAAATGTGATGAATAATACTGCTATATTCATTGGCAAAAGAGCTGCACAATTATTTATATTACTGATAAATTCTTTAATCATCTTTTTTGTTGTTGTTCATATTGCTTTGACATACAGTGCATCTCCTGGATTCTGTAGTTTTCATTGCTGAGCCATGATGTGAGAGATCAAGAAATCCATTTTCTTTTAACTGATCTCTGCAAAGGGCTCTCAGACAGAACTAAAGTGAGCCCTGCATTTGCTGTTGCTTGATGAGATTTGTATGGTCAATTCTGTAATTAGTCAGTATTTATTTCTAGTTCTTTGCTTATTTCTCCAAAGAGATATTATGGAGTTTTGATTTAATTAGTAAAATGTGAATACAACTGTTTTGCCAGAATGTCAGTCATGCAGAAGTGCTCAGGAAAGGATTTAATTAAACATGTGCAGTGCTACATATAATTAATACTTTTCTACTGCCACTGGCTCCTGACCAAGTACATGAAGCAGAGGGGTACATGTAGTGTGCTTGGCCTTGTTCTGTCTGGACTGCTATTATTTGCAAACACTTGCAAAGTGTATGAATCCTCTCCTGGCTCCAAAATATACATGCTCATAGTGGAAGGGGAGCCTATGCAAATAACAAGCGCGTTTTTTTCGGATTTTTTTTTTTATGCTGACACAATTAATTCAAGTTGCTAAAATCAACTAGAACTTTTCTGGAAAAAAAGCTTTGTCACATATACTTCAATGTCACTTGGCAATTTCAGCATTCTATCTATCACAACATCCTTATCAGTGGTTGGAGCGGCTTAGTGGTTGAAGCGGCTGTGCCAAAAACTATGGAATGTTATCTCTACAAGATTTTTACAGAAGATAGCTAAAGTGTAGATCACTTCCTGTCATAAAAAGTGCCTCTCTGGGGGATAAAAACAAACTTTCTGATTGTAGTAAGCTTAGTTGAGAAAAAAAATTATGGTATAAGTGTGTACTAGAGTTTCTAATTTAATGTTTTGGATGTGTACTTTCTTTGTGTCTCACACACACCCTATTATGCTGTAGTTTGCTTAAGAAATCCTGTTTGTCTTCTGATGTGGAACTGCACACCATGACTTGTTAAACATGAAGAGCTATGATGCTGAATCAAGGAAATTCCAAAGTGTCTGGTTTGGCTGTTAGGGAGTTACCAAGCCATTTCTGTGTTGCTTGAAGATAATGGCATGCTATTGTAAAACACTTATATTATACTTATTTGTAGCACTGCTGACATTTGATTTAAAGCAAAACTTTTGTTAGAGTTTGGAGTGTCTGTGTAGCATACAGCTTTTCCCAGACCCCAAATCTTCATCATTTGACATAGAGGGTATCACAAATACAACTTAATCACCACAATAAATATACCCCTGTCTACTTAAAGGTACTTGAGCCACTAGACTAGGAACATTTGTAGGCTTCAGTGTTTCATTGGGCACCTGCTACTTAGAAAATTCTGCATAAGTGTGCATTACACAGAAGCCAAGTCTGATTGATCACATTATGTAGGTCCCTTTAACACACCAATGTCAGTAGGATGTTTGCAACATATCAATATGTCAATCCAATATGCAACATATCAATATAGAAAACTCTGCTTTAGTAACATGATTCTCTCGAAAACACTGGTCAAAGAAACTCTTTGCTTTGTTGAAAAGGGAGGAACTGTGGGAAGGCACTGAAAATCTGTTAATACCTGAGTGATAAATCCTCCATTTTCCCTGTATATTTGACTAACGTACAGAGTTAGAGCACTATTATATGGCCAGTGAGACCAGTTAGCCCAGTCTGCAATGCCATTTCACCTTGACACGAGACTTTTAGTTGAGACCGGAGAGACAGAAGGTCACTATCTCTGATTGTCTCAACAGAATGAAAAAACTCTTACCCACATCCTCTTATTGGACCATAGTTTACAGTGTCTGTCTTTGATTAAGCATAACCACAGCTGAGCAAACAGCAAGCAAAGTGACAGCTAGGAAATTTTTATCAAGCAACAGTTTAGTTCTACCAGCACATGAAGGGGAGATTTTGGGAAGAGAACAGTTGGTCAGAGACAGCTACCATACATTTTGAAATGAAATTAATCACTGTGCAGATATAGTGATGCAGGTAGTATAGTACAGGTACTATTAAGCCTACTTCTCTAAAACTGCGTCTAAGATATATGTTGTTTTTTGTAAATGTGGGAACTTTGCTGATTATGGGAGAAAGCCCTGCTTTTTGCAATGAAAAGTGAGAACTGAACAGCATGTGACTGGGAGGAGACCACAGAACAGGATGGTGAAGTTCTTCTACCTTTGCATTTTCTTAACTTTAAGCAATCCACTCCATCTATGTTTTTAAAACTGAAAACAAACAAACAAAAAAACGAACAAAAAAGTCAAGTAACTATGGGGAGTTTCTCTTGACAAATATTTCATAGCCATCGGCAGAATCCCTGAGAGAAACTGGCAGCAACAAAATCATAGAAACCGGTCTGCACTGCACAAGCGCTGTAACAATATTTTGTAATTAAACTTCTACGATTTTAGGAAAGGGCTTTGATTGATCTTAATTATTTCTCTTTGAAATCATTGGGAGTCTTATACTGATTTTGATGGGAGACAATCTGTTGCTCAGAGTAGCAACCAGTTTTTGGCAATTAGTTTTTAAGAAGTTGTCCAGTTATTGAATCATGGCCTCTCGAACATCCTTCTGTGCCCTCAACTTTTTTTTGACAAAACATGTTAGGCCAACCTGGTTTTTGAGTACTACTCTACAAATATAATGTACTGCATTATTTTCTATATTCCTTTTTCAACATAGAGAACTACAACTCGGGATAATTTCATTAAAAGTTTTTGTTTTCTGACCCCAACATACACGGATTAAGTAGACTTCGAACATCAATTTTTATCACAGTTAAAAGTGTATGGGAACTTAACTGGGGATTTTTTACAGTGTTATGATACTGAGAACACTATGTGGAGTGAAACCTACTGCAAGTAAAAATGTATCTCTTCAATTTACAAACATTTTTGATGTGTAGTTTAGGTTAAATGCCACCATGACTTTTCCATTGTTGACTGAAGTACAAGGATAGCATTTTTGCTGGTTGAGATAACTATAACTTTCCCATTCTTGTCAGCATGACAAATAATCAACATCTTCTTTGTTCTAGCAAAGGGCTTATGCACTCAGGTCATCTGAAGAATGCAAGTTCCATCAAATTAAACTATTTACGTTCTTAAAGTACCACAGATGTGAAAGTGCTTTACAGAATTGGACTGCAGTAATTACTTTTGATCTCTACCATCTGAAAGAAAGAAGGGAAGTCTGTAACCCCCCATCCAGTCCACCAAAGTATCCAGTAAACTAGCAGCACCCTTGCTTTTGAACCACTTTCTGTTTGCTACTATTTCTCTGCTAAAACAAGTTCATAGTCTCAAAGAAAGCAGAAATACATCAGATGAAAGCCTTTGTTGTTTTGTTATATTAGACTTAAACACTATTGGTGTTACCAGTTATCTCATGTCCTCATCTGTAGCAGTACTCACAGTATGCAAAAGATTGCATTCAGACTTTCAGTATAGTCAGCATTGTAAGAATCCACGATAAAACTGTTACATGAAGAAAATGGGTGCAGTAGTAGTTTCTGTACCCTTCAACTCATTGCAACACAGCATGATTAAAGATTGGCTTAAGTGTAGAGACAGTAATGCCTTTATGGAAGGTTCAGGGACGTTGCTGTATACTTACACGCCTAAGGGCTCTGTGAAATAAGGTTAATGCTTTTTTTTTCTTATGCTAACTCAGGACCACTACAGGACAATTCTTTGCCAAAATAGAACTCTGCAATCCTTTCTCTAGTCTATAGCACACTATATAGTAAAACTCATCACATCAAAACCAAGTCAAATGACATGATAACTTTTAATTAGCCATATTAGTCAGTAAAGTCTGGGTGTCACAGGCAGAATACGTAAGACATAACTTCCACACAAATAGCTTAGTTCGTATTTACCATTCTGATGAGGGACTTGATTTAAATTATTTGAGCCTTAGCAAGTTTTAAGGTGTCATGTAGATGGGACACTTTCAGGTTACCAGGACAGTGGATATATTACCCTTCTACTCCTAAAAGTTTAATCACTGTAAAAGAATTAGGTGAGGCTAGAAGAACTTGTTTGGCTGCAAAGCATCGTCAACACTGCTTGTCTTGTTATTTTCCATACTGGACACAGACAAGCAAAGGTAGATCAAATCTTTCATTTTATAGGAATGTACACAGTAGTACAACAACTTTTATCAGTGGTCTGTTCTTTTCAGGTCAGTTTCTCTCTTCATTTGAAAAGGCACTAGATATTTTTAACATTTGCATTATTTTAATTGTGTCATTTTACACTTACAGAGAATCTGTACGGCCTTTACCTTTACCTTCTGTTTACCTAATGCAGTGTCCTAGAAATGGCATATAAGCATGGGGCAGTTGAATTAAAAGGAAGAAAGAAAGGAAGAAAGGAAGAAAGAAGGAGAAAAAGAGAGAGAGAAAGAGAGAGAGAGAGAGAAAGAAAGAAAGAAAGAAAGAGAGAAAGAAAGAAAGAGAGAGAAAGAGAAAGAAAACAACAACTCTCAAAGAAAACAGCAACAGCAACTCTCATTTTGCTCACAGTTTAAGGAGAAGAGATGAACTTATAGTTACTTGCTTAGTCTCTTTCTGCTAAAAAATTATATTTGAAAGGTGTGAACTGTAACAATTACTGGAGATTAAACCACATGTATGCTGGTTTTGTTTTTTTTTCATTTTTATTCCCATCATTCACTGAATTGTTTGGTAATATTTTGTTCAATAAAGCAAAAGAGATTCAGTTCTCGAGTCCCAAACATTTTGTATGTACCTGATGCAGGCTTACCTGTCTGTCTCACAAGTTTTAGTTTTTGAAATGGCATTCCCTCTAGGACAGTGTCAGTAGCTTATGCTAGATTCATATCCTTGAAGTAGTGAAAAGAATGCTATCCAAGCAATTACAGGGCTGCTGATGAAAAGGGTTCAGAAAGAAACACTAACACCCTCATCAGCATAAGAGGCTTTTAAATTTGCTCATGATGCCACAACTAATACTTGGAGTGATTGCCTTTCATGTTCTGTGCTTTAAAATAACTCCCAAAAGATTTTGCTAATGTGGGGGAAGAGTATTCTTTGCTATCTGTTGCCTCCAACTCTATATAAATCATAGATGCCAAAGCAAAGAAGAGGTGGGTTGAACACTAAGACTATAAAGCCCTTGATTTTCACTCACTACATTTTAGGGCATGTTGTGGAGTGCATCTCCCCGGACACAGCATCATTCCATTGTTATCTGTATGTCTGGTCTATGGATCAGGGAAGACCTGTGAAGGCATCATTCCTCTTTTATCTACAGAATACAGAGAAGTCTGACCCTGGATCTATCCACGGTTAACAGTATCCTTCAGGCATGGAACTGAGTCAGGCCTCCCTCTGCCCACATCTGGAGTTCTTGTGATGTAGTTAGTTGATGAAGACATAGTAATGTGTTAAAGTCCTTGATCTCTGGGATGCCTCTTGGAGAAGACTCCTTGAAGTTCATTGACAGCTGACATAACAGGAAGGAATGAGTATTGCACTCTAGTAGGGGGAAATCCTTAGATGTGCAACTACGTTGCACATCATTCCAAAAGTAATGCCTCCTATCTATTTTTGTGGAATCTACAAAAGATAAAAAGAGCACAATAAAGCTTCTTGATGGAGAAAATTCTCTGATACAAAACATGATTTTTCGTACAGTCACCACCATTAGCTATGCATTTTCACCAGTGATGAACAAAAACCTGCATGCTGCACTCATAACAATCTGCATGGCCATCCAGAACACAGCTTGTTACTGCTGAAAAGCACCACCCACCACCTCACTGTGCTCACATCCATTGTTTGGTCTCCATAAATGTTCAGCATCATTGAATGTCAATGTGTGCCATTTTTCTACGTGGAGGAATTCAGTGACACAACTATATCCTGGGTTACATCAAGAGAGGCGATGCCAGCAGGTTGAGGGAGGTGATTCTGCCCCTCTGCTCTGCTCTCCTGGGACCTCACCTGGAGTACTGCTTCCAGCACTGGGGCCCACAATGCATGAAGGACATGGAGCTGTTGGAGTGGGTCCACAGGAGGGCCTCAAAGATGATCAGAGGGCTGAAGCACCTCCCTCCGAGGACTGGCTGGGAGAGCTGGGGCTCTTCAGCCTAGACAAGAGAAGGCTCCAGGGGGACATTATAGCATAGCAAGATCATCTATGGAAACAATCATTCGTAGCAACTACTATTAGGGAAGAGATGGAAAAACACTACCTGTGGAAGTTCGCAGGCTAATTTATGACAGTGCCGTAGAGTTTGAAAAGGAATTGTGGTGACAACTACTAAAGATTACTTGCCATTCGAAGGTGATAATATTTTTTTTTATCTTTGTCCTCTCTATACGCAATATTTTGGTATACACTATATACCATATCATTGCGCTAGGATTGAATCACAATAAAACAATATTCAGTCCCTTAAAACATAGAGTATGTGCCCATCAGAATGATGAAAATTGGGAAATGACTGTCATGAATATATTTATTATATGGGAACAATAGTGTTTAATTTGCAAAATTAAATCCCATTATGAAGTCAGTAGAAATTTTCCTCTTTTAATGAATTGTAAAATTGGCCCCAACGTGTTATCACTGAAGCATAGTAGATAAACTACCAAAAGCAGGTGAAACATAAATTCCACTAGTATTTGCAAAAAAAATGCATTGAGTTTTTCTATATTAAATATTATCTTGTTTCATACAATTTTTTTTCCTGTCATTTCCTTTAACATCCAGTATTACTCTTTATTACAATAACTTTTTCTTGCATTGTAATTTAATCATTTAATCAGGTTTTATTGCCTTTTAATTACTAGTTTGCTTGTGCTTAGTGATTGCCCAAACATGCTGTTCTTTCTCCAGATCTGGACAGATTTTTTTCATTGTGAAACTTCTAAAGTTGATGCCAGGTTCCATACACTGCATCATTCAGCCTTGGAAGACCTGGGGTTCTTTCAGCCTTTAGTTCTATTCCTCATTCCCACTCCTACTTCACACCTGCAAACAAAAAAACTAACCTAGCACTGCATTAATTTTAACTCTTCTCGGAAGGACTTGCTGTGGAAACATCACCTAGTATTTCACCAGTAAAGTGGAAAAGTGAAATTAACATCCAAGAAGAAACATACTTCTAATGGCCACTGGCCAAAGAATCCTGTAGCCTTTGCGGCACGAAATTTATGATCCACATTTTATTCCAGTCTTAAGCAAGGTGCTCACAGAAGAGCCTTTATGTATTGTTTAAGGAATATTATTGGTCTGAAAAAGCAGTCTGGTAAGATACTCAAGCGTCATCCAGCCTAGGCTGTGCTGAGTTTGCAATGTGCTTAAAATCATAGAATACTTAGAGCTGGAAAGGACATTTAAAGGTCATCTAGTCCAGCTTCCCTGCAAGGAAAAGAGACATTCACGGCTAGATCAGGTTGCTCAGAGCCCTGAGAAAACAACTTTCATTAGGGCTTCAGACCAGCAATGCTAGAACCTGCCCTCAGCCCAAAGTTCTCAAACTGCTGATTGTTCAATAGCTTGATGGATCTGATGCACCTCCTTCTGTGTTAAAGTTCTCTCAGGCTGATGGTAAATGATACTGTAGCAATGGCTGACCTTCTCTGTCTTTGGATGGGTATATTCATCCAGTAGGACAACTGGCCTTGAAAGTTTCCAGGGTCAGGGCATACAGCACATCTCTGGGCAACCTGTTCCTGTGCTTCACCGCCCTCATTGTTAAAGACTTCTTCCTTATGTGCAACCTAAATCTACCCTCTTTAAGCTTGAAACAATGTCCCCTTGTCCTATCACCACAGATCCTGTTAAACAGTCTGCCCCCTTCTTTCTTACAGCTTCCCTTTATATACTGAAAGGTTGCTAACAGGTCTCTCTAGGCACTTCTCCAGGCTGAACAGCCCCAGCTCTCTCAGCCTGTCCTCAAAGGAGAGGTGTTCCATCTCTTGGACCATGTTTGTGGCCCTCCTCTGGATGCAATCCCGCAGGTGCATGTCTCTCCTGTACTGAGGACTCCACATCTGGATACAGCACTCCAGGTGAGGCCTCACCAGTGCAGAGCAGAGGGGCAGGATCATCTCCCTCACGCTGGGATACAGCCCAGGATATGGTTGGCTTTCTGGGTTGCAAGGGCACATTGCTAGCCCATGTCCAGCTTCCCACCCACCAGTACCTCAAGCTCTTCTTCAGCAGGGCTGCTTTCAGTCCTTACATCCCCTGCTCTTATTGATAGAGGAGGCTGCCTCAACTCACATGCAAGACTCTGCACTTACATTTGTTGAACCTCATGAGGTTCTCCTGGGCCCACTGCTCAAGCCTGTCTGAGTCCCTCTGGATGGTGTTTGGTACTTCTGGTTTGTCAACCACACCCCAAAGCTTGGTGTTATCAGCAAACTTCCTGAGGGTGCACTCAACCCCACTGTCAATGTCACTGATGAAGATCATATAAACATAGAGTAGCTTGGGTTGAAAAGGATGACAATGATCATCTCGTTTCAACCCCCCTGCTATGTGCAGGGTTGCCAACCACCAGACCAGGCTGCCCAGAGCCACATCCAGCCTGTCCTTGAATGCCTCCAGGGATGGGGCATCCACAACCTCCTTGGGCAACCTGTTCCAGTGTGTTACCACCCTCTGTGTGAAAAACTTCCTCCTAACATCTAACCTAAACCTCTCCTGTCTCATTCTAAAACCATTCCCCCTTGTCCTATCACTATCCACCCTTGTAAACAGCCATTCCCCCTCCTGTTTATATGATATTTGCGTATTCTTAGCATGAACACTTTGCAGACCAGTCCTTTACACTTTGATGTAAAGAAGCAATTATTTCAAGTTCAAGTATCTCAGTTTACATAATAGGACAAAGGCGTGCAGATGTCTTTTAGATAATCAGGACTAAACCTGCTCTTTTTAATGCACCTTAATTCAACAGGGTGTGCCACTTTAATAGTGGTTTCATTCATTTCAGAAGGTTACAGATCTCTTTAAAATCACATATGTACTAACCTTACAATACCAATTTGAATTAATAAACTGCTGATTCCAAGACCTGACCATAAGTAAGAATTCAAAGCAACGCATCTTTCTATAACCAGTGCACTGTTGACAGACTTATGCAGACCTGAAGATGTTGACAGATATTAGGATTATTCGTCTTCCAAGAGAAAGGAATGATGGCTTTCACAGGCCCTCAAAAGAGTGTCTCGTAACTACTGCATTTTTACATTATGGAATAATATGTAATGTTGGATTTTCATGCTGCAGGATGCTTGAACTTCAGAAATTCTATGCTGTCCTTGTTTTTACTGAATAGCTGAAAAACTGGGAATATTATGATGGACTGAAACAGAAAATTCACACTCAGTGAGGACTCTTGTACAGAGGGCCTGTCCCAAAGCTGAATATTGAGGTTCCCATGTGGGTGTGATGACTGAAACCCATTTCCAGACTACTGAACACAACTTGCCTGAACTAGGTCTTTCCACTCAAATGTGCTTTCAGCTAATTCCTGCTCCATGTCATAGCTGTGACTTCTCTCCCAGAAAATTTGTTCATTGATTCCATTTAAACTATGAGTGAAAGTCAATAGTGGATTAGGAAACACCTAGTTTCCTAAAGTTCAGCTCTCATTACTAGGACTAGTCTCACTAAAGAAATCTGTATTTCAGCAGTTTTGGCTACAGATGGGATTTACCTTATTTAATGCAAAAACTGAAAGAAAACCAAAACACTGCTTTGAAGTTATTCTAGGATTTACAACTGCTTGGCCTGTAATACCGTTACTCAGTTTCTTGTCCTGTGCTAATAGGCAACTTTTTTGGTAGTTCTGAAGCCTCCAGATTTCAATTCCTTTTATTATTCCTGCTGTAGTGAATCCAGGCAGCTGCTGTCATGCTTCAAATTTCACTAGAGCTGTACACAAAGAGATTTCTAAACAGATAGGTCTTCTGCTGGAATTCCACTGTACTGAATGGCCATTCCTCCAACAAGCTTCTGATTTCATACACAGGAAATTAAAGCCATGACTTAATACCACTGTTGTGGAGCAGAGAATCAACAGACTCGGTCTTTCAGAAAGGGGGATGGGAAGGAATCTTTCAGAATTTTTGTACACCATAGAGTTCAGCAGTGACACATGTATGTTTCAGTTTGTATGGCTGATGGTTGAACTAGAAAGTATGTGCCTGTGAGTGAAAGGAATTGTTTTAGCGAGATGAGCTTTTGCAGGTTGCAGATGAAATTGCTGCTTTGTGTATTTAAAGTGTTAGCCAGCCAGCAGCCAAGCCAGCGTGCCAGTGTATTTGTTTCCTTTATTGTTTAGTACAATGTTGTGCCAGCAGTGATTCTGCAGGCTGACTGAGTCAGCAGGTGCCACAAATACAAAATAATGGTGAAAAGGATAAAAAAGGACTCAAGAGTTGCCAGGCATGATGCTATCTTTTAACACTCCTCAAGATAAATTAAACAGACATGATACCTTACTTTCGCTTGCTTACCAAAGAGTCCTTTGTTTTGCTAGAAATATTTACATAACCCTCTGAAAAAAAAAAAAAAAAAAAAAAAGAATCCTAAATGGGACATTGAATTTTGAAGGAAGCCTATAGGAGTTTTCATAAGAGATTTCTGTAATTTGGACCTACATGTATTTCCTCTTGTGCTAAATACGTTGCTAATAAAATAATAATGAAAATACAATATATTCAAAAATGCCCTTGAATCAAATTGTATATGTAAATATAAACTGCTTCTCTTCAATACAACTTACTTTTATGTACCTTGCTTCTATTAGTATCTAACCAAACTCAGTGGATAACTTTCAAGGACAAGACAAACAGAATGCATCCATGATTTTAGGAAAACACATTAATTTATGAAACCTTTTGTACGTGCACTTTATGATAAAGGAGTTATCCAATAAACTAATAATAATTAAAAAAACCACACAAACAATCCTACAAACAGAAACAAAAGCAAGCAAACAAAACCACTAACAAACATTTATCCAGCAGATATTGAAGTATCCAGAGTACTTTTCTGAACAGGTTGAATTTGTAGGTAACCTGAAAGGTTACCTGTACCTAAAACTGGATTATAATCATTCAGTGACTCTAAATCTACAATGACAGTATAAAAGAAAAAAAAAAGAAAAAAAAAATAGGAATTTGAATTTGAATTATTAATTTGAATACAAAACTTTCCTTAGACAGTTATTATATTTTCTGGGAGAAGAACTCCTTGAGAGCAATGCAGCCAAGAAGGACTTGGGGGTGCTGGTGGATGAAAAGCTGGACATGAGCCAACAGTGCGTGCTTGCAACTCAAAAGGCCAACTGTGATCTGGGCTGCATCAACAGAGGGGTGGCAACAGGGAGAGGGAGGGGATTATCCCTCTCTGCTCTGCCCTTGTGAGACCCCATCTGCAGTACAGTGTCCAGGTCTCGGACCCCCAGTGCGAGTAGGACATGGAGCTGCTGGAGTGGATCCAGAGGAGGCCACAAAGATGCTCAGAGGGCTGGAGTACCTCTGCTATGAAGAAAGGCTGAGGAAACTGGGCTTGTACAGCTTGAAGAAGAGAAAGCTCTGGGGAGACCTCGCTGCAGCCTTCCAAAGCCTTGAGGCACCTTCTAAGGAGGAGGGACACCAACCTTTTGCATGGGCAGTTAAAGATAGGACAAGGGGGAAATGGCTTTCCTCAGAGGGTGGTGAGGCCCTGGCACAGCTACCCATAGAAGCTGTGGTGCCTCATCGTTGAAGGTGCTCAAAGCCAGGCTGGATGGGGTGCTGGGCAGCCTGAGCTGATGGGGGCAGCCCTGCCCATGGCACGGGGTTGGGGCTGGGGGAATTCAAGGTCCCTTTCTACACAAAGCATTCCATGATTCTGCAATCTGTGTTGCACTCAAAATCTTTATTAATAATGTTTATACTGTTGACATTTCTAGCATTAGTTACAATTCTGAGTGGAGAGAGAAATGTATGAAGACAATTATTTTTAATATGACACTTTTGACCTGCATTACTTTTCTTTTTGTTTTGTTTTGTTTTCAATCTGACATCTATGTAAACCATATTATCTTACATACTGCCCTATATTTTGTAGATATTAATTGAATTAATTATTCAATTCATCTTTAAAGTGACAATAGCAACAAATTATCATCTTCCCTTTTGTTTATTGTTTTATTTTTATTTTTTAAATCAACATATCATTCTAAGCCAATTTACAGTTGCCGTGGCTCTGGAAATCACTATGTCCCACCATCACTTTTCTTGTGACTCGGTAAGCAATAGTATTATGACAGAAGTTACAGTGCGGGAGGTGGAAGTGGTAAGTGAAACAGAGTTAGAAATTATCTTGGATACTGCAGGAACAAGTTGTACTAAAATAATTGCAAAGCATTGTGTACAATCTTCTGTTCATAGAAAACCTCTTTGAACACAGTAGTAACAAAAGAAGCCAAGAACATTTCTTGCCTGGTAGAATGACAAAGATGACCTTAAAGTAATTCTGCAGTTTGACTAAAGAAAGAGCTCTCAGTTCTCTCTCACATGGATGCCCTCTACAAGTAGGCTCTTATTAACTCTGATCTGATTTGATGTTAACGATTTGATGCATTCAGCGTCCAGTTAATTACATTCAGGCTCTTCATTTTGGTGAAAGCTTATACAGTTGAAAAGTGTAAACCTTCTGAACTAGACTTTAAAACTTTTAAATGGAGATTTGTGTATTTTCTTCCCTTTGGTTTTGAAAATGGATTGATCCAACCGTCACATTTATCGTACCTCCTTTTTAGCAAAAGAGGATAAAAGCTCTGTATCAGTTAGTCATTGTGTTAAGAATCCAAGGATTGGTTTTTGGCTCCATTATCTTGATTTTGTGATTGAAACAGTGCTGACCTATTGTGAATGCTCCACAGAAAAACTTAATTTGTCAGAAATCAGCTTTTTATATTTAAGTATGCAAGGCTGTTTTGAGGGTTTGGTCTACATAGCAGGTAGGAGAATTAATACTGCTCTTGCCAAGGCAGAATTTTTTCTCTAACATACTGAATAAGATATGACATATTTTAACAGGCAAGGGGAATTGGCAAACAAAATCTTAAAAAGAGAAGAAAAAGCAAAAAAGTGTGTGTAATTTAGTGTATAAGAATTAAGCTGATATGGGAAAAGATTTTGCTGTACCAAGGCTGTTTGTTTTGGCTACTATTACCAAAAAAATTCCAGTGATGAAATCAAAGGTTAAATGCAACTGGCAGGAAGTTATAAAGGTGAATTGCGTAAGATATTGCTGAATAAAAGGAGTTTGCAACTCTATCTATTACTTCTGTTCAGAGTTCTTTGATGTTTTGTACAACAACAGTGTATGAAAGGTAGACTTTTAGTTTGTTATGATAAACATTGAGAGAGTCAGATTGAGAGGTACTGTTTACAGGGATATGTTTCTTTTAGTTGTATGAATTAAGACATTGCACCAGTTTTAACAGTAGGCTAATATATGTTGCTTCTTATAAACCTTTTGCAGTCATCAAATTAAAGTAGCTTGGAAAATAACCGATGAAGCTTATGTATGATTAGCACACCTGGTTGCAACAATAGAAAAAAAACACCTAGGCACACTTATTGATGCTACTACATATCCGTAGTTTATATGCTGCTTCTTTTTAGTATTCTGTTCAAACTTCAGTCAATAATGATTTATTAGTATTTATATTAAAAATACAATGAATATATTCTGAATCTCTGCTTTTTTTAAACATCATGAGTACAGATAGGTGGGTTTTCTTCAGGCATAGCTAATCCATGTGCAGAATACCTACTGATATTTTTTATATTAAATGTTATCCTAAGGTTTTTTTTCCTTCAAACCAAGCGCATACACACTTAAATGTCTTCTTTTCAGTCTTAAGACATTCCGCATTCAAAATTGTGACTCAACTTCAAATGAGAAGAGGAAAGGAGCAGGGATAACCAGGTCACATGGCTTTGAAAAGAGCAAAGGTACCAGGCTGTAGCACAGCATTGGCTATTTCAGAGATGGACCATCACTGTACAGTTCACCTTCAACTACAGTATAGTGTAGTGTTGATTCATGACCCATTTGCTCTATGACACTGCTCTCAAAATTGAGTAATGTATCAGGATCAGGACATGTTGCAAGGAGGCCTTCACTTTTTTCTGGACGTGGCTAAGCTAGCAGTTGAGCAGTAAGTAGTGAGCTGAACAGCCATTCCTGTGACTCTGCCTCTCAATGCAGGGGATTTATTAAGCTCAAATGACAAAGTAATTTTAAAAATAAATGATAGCTGGAGGTTATGACATTGAGAAGAATGTCCTTCTATGCTGTGAAATGTGATTGCTCCTTGTGAGATGCATAACAGTTATTTAAGAGCTTAGAAGACCAAGAGAAGATTTTCAACTGAGAGAGGTAGAAGGAATTCTAGTAAGGAAATTCAGCATATCTACTGGTCAACCTTAAATAAATAAATAAACTAAAATTGCTTAGTGGTGTTCATTATTAATGGTAAAAAATTCACATTCATTTTAACTCTGTTAACACGTGCCTTACTTCTATCACAGTTGGCTTTCCTCCATTGTATATAACAGTTTTGTAACTCTCAGATTTTGGGGATCTTACAACAAAGTAAGAAGACAATCATTCTTACCTTGAGAGATCTCACTGAAGCTCAACTGAGCTTAATGAGATGTAATTTTGCAAACACTACATTTCCCACTTCACTTTCTTTCAAATTCCAAGTCCACTGGGTTTTCAACTTTTCTTTTGTGATTATAACATAATCTATTTTGTGTTTACAGCACAGACATTTTACAAGTTATCAAAGTAAAAAAGAAAAAAAAAAAAGAAAAAAAGAAAAGAAACCACATGTATTTACAGAAATAATTGTAAAAGGCTGCAATAAAAGCTATCAAGTCATGTTGTCAAATATTATTTCAAGTCCATCTTAATTTTAAATGTTCTTTGATGCACTCCCTTCTATATATTCATATTTCTACATATATGTATCTATCTATATATTTCATTCATATATGCTGAATGAAACTGATACTCTCATCAGTGTTGGTGGTGATGTTAACATAGCTACATTGACAAAAACTTTTTTTTTACTCAGTGGCACCAGATCTCCCTCCTGTTTATAAGCTCCCTTAAAGTACTGGAAGGCTGCAATGAGGTTTCCCTGGAGCCTTCTCAAGGCTGAGCAAACCCAACTCCCTCAGCCTTTTTTCCTAGTAGAGGTGCTCCAGCCCTCTGAGCATCTTTGTGGCCTCTTCTGGACCCGCTTGAATAGCTCCCTGTCTTTCTTATATTGGAGGCCCCAGACCTGGATGCA
Source organism: Alectoris magna (assembly GCA_030625065.1). Classification (NCBI taxonomy): domain Eukaryota; kingdom Metazoa; phylum Chordata; class Aves; order Galliformes; family Phasianidae; genus Alectoris; species Alectoris magna. The sequence goes on along the minus strand of CM060564.1, from coordinate 21,440,289 downwards.
GTACTGCAGAAGGACCCTCACAAGGGCAGAGCAGAGGACAATCCCCTCCCTCTCCCTGCTGCCACCCCTCTGTTGATGCAGCCTGGGATACTGTTGGCCTTCTGGGCTACACACTGCTGGGTCATGTCCAGATTTCCATCCAGTTCTACTATTTACTATTCATTCATTCACCATTTCATACCCAACTCCTACCCCCACACAAACAAACAAACAAAAAGAGGGAGAGAGAATTTGAACACATACTTTGTTGCATTGAAGCGTGGTTGGCTGAAGGCTGAGTTCTGAAAGGAGGCACATAATAACAAATATTACGTATTTCAAAAAGAATTAAAGAAAGATAGAGTTAAATAATTCTTAGGACTCAGATGCAGTACATTTTTTCCAGCATACATGTTGTATATGTGTAATTTATTAAGCTAAATATGCCCAGTTTTGTTCAGGACTGGCTTTGTCAACGGTCATTAACTGGAAGAGTTAGTTAATAAGTATTTACATTAAAGCAGTTTGCTTACGTAGCAAAATGTGCCATAAAAAAATATAATTTAGATAGTAAAACAGTATTGGTATTTATCATACTACAATGTGTTTTGTATACCAGTCATATCTAAAATGCTTTTATTACGTGTTATGATTATAAGCTTTTGTTCTGTGCTGTGTTTTGTTCCCTTCTCCATCAGTAACCAGCTTTCAGTTGTTTGCAAACCATAGGAGCTGTGAAAGTGCACAGCCTCTTCCTTTAGCTCCCCAGTCAGTCAAGGAGAACAGCTTTCAAGCTGCTCATTTCATTGTGTCTGTTGATCACCAATTCTTATTTGGGATACAGAAACACAGAGAATTGTTTTTAAGCAGCATCTAGTAACATAATTTTTACAACTATGCACTGAATTCGTCGTGTGTTTACAGGGAGAGTGAAAAATAGAACTGCGAATGAAATTTGAGTGTGCAGTAGTTGTGCTTCTTTCTTCTTCAGCCTTTTGATGTGTGTGAGTTTATTATACTTTACATAAAAGCAGCTCTGATAGGACTTTTGTCAAATTGACATTCAGTATAGCTGTGTACCTGTTTTTTTGCTGTTGTTGTTTTGTTGTTGTTGTTGTTGTTGTTTTTCATAGAATCACAGAATCACAAGGTTGGAAAGGACCTACAAGATCATCTAGTCCAACCATCCTCCAATCACCATTGCTACCACAGGCCACTAAACCATATCTCGTAGCTCCTCATTCAGATGACTCCTGAACACTGCCAGGGACAGCGACTCCACCACCTCCCTGGGCAGCCATTCCAGTGCCTGACCACTCTCTGAGAGAAAAAGTTTTTCCTTATGTCTAATCTAAACCTCCTCTGGTACGGCTTGAGGCCATTTCCTCGGGTCCTGTTTGTTGCCTGGGAGAAGAGGCCAAACCCCTCCTCATCAAAACTTCCTTTCATGAGGTAATGTATGGCAAGAAGTTATAGCCAATTTTCTACCAGACCATTCAGAAAATGAACATTTTGCAATTGAATCTCCTTGAATCTCTGTAAAATACTGTAAATAAATGGTTAGGGGTGCTGGTTTTCTAGGTTACTCCAATACCTTAGAAGACTTCCACAGAGTGGCTTCTGGAGTCCTTTTCTGACCAGGAATCCTCATTTGTACTTGACATACTAACATTCCTCTTCAGAGATAGGCTGTTATAGAACAGCTTCCTAACAGAGGCTTCTCAAAATTTAAGGGGCAAAATAATCTGTATTTAAAATTTATATGGGATTGAAGGAAATGGAAGGGAAGCGAGAAGCAGCATAAAAGGAACCTGAAGAGGGAAGACCAGGAATTTTAATTTGGTGAGCAGAATGAGACATGTTCAGTCCTTGTCTGGAATTCGGCATTCCTCTCTAGGTGTAATGTTCTCTGATATTACTGCCTGAGGCTGTCTTACGTGTGATTTATACAATACCTAAGAATTCCATCATGCTACCATAGTAAACTACAATTTACCTGACAGCTAAGAGTCATCCTCTCGTTTTGCTTCTGCCTTTTATTTAAATTTTATTAGTTTGAATCTTCATTAAAAAAAAATGTATATATATATATGTATATATACATATATATATATAAAAAACTTTATGTACTATATTGAGTATTACTGTAGCTAGCTAGCATGTTTTTCCACAGTGGAATTCCCTGTTAAATGAGATGAAGAATATAGGATTTCCCATTTTCCACCAATGGATTTCCTGATTACCTGGTGACTCCGCGTGTACAAGCGAAAGCAGAAACTGGGAGCATTTTACTATGGGCATGAAGCCAGTGTGTTTTTTCAAATTTAAACAGTCAAGTTTTCGGCCTGGTTAGGTTCTATCTTGTTATTGCAGTAAAAGGACTGGTGGTAAGATTTGTCAAATCTGCCTAAATATGTGCATCATAAGAGGAAGACTTAGACACAGTGAGAATTAGAATCCGTGAAGACTTTCCAGAAACTTTTCCTGATTCATCACAGAATCACAGAAGTGGGTATGACTTGAAAATTGTTTTTCACTCATGTTTAATAGCCTTGATGGGTTGCCAAATTGTTTGTTCATTTGTACAAATAAAAAGTAGAGCTCATTTGCAAAGAGATTATATATATGCCTTTGTTTAAAAAATGAATTATATGCATTTGAATGCAATGATATAATTAAACATAGTCTCGGTGTGTTTCCAAGCCATAGGTACAGCATCCAGGTCTTCATTTTCTGACCTATGGTTTTTACAGTAAATCTTGCTGCTGCAGTGTTAATATTAGGTATTTTCCTAGAAAAACTTACACTGCTGAGAGGCATTAATGCCATTATGTTTGGGTTTTTTGAATGCATTTCCTGCTGGTGCACAATGAACAGTGTTATAAACATGCCAGAAATAGTTCTAGAAACATTTATATTGTCAGGATGCAGAATTTTGGCACATAGAATCGATCTAATAGTTCAGAGGCCAATTTTGCATAATTTAAAGAAAGTGGCTTGTCTTTGTATAGTACAAATGCATATCTTTGATAATTGTCACTAAAAAGTTGTCTGGGTCCTTCTTCCTGACAAAAACTGCCAATGATTTTCAGAGGGAACAAAGGTGACATTAATCTCATGAATGTAGGAGAATGTATACAATCTACAGGAAGAAGTTTTAAGAATAGCACTGTTCTTATTATAAGACTGCTTCTACTAGGCCTTCAAGGTATACAGATTTTGTCCAAAGCTTTTCTTGCTGAAGGTACTGCTGTATCTTGTCTTACCTGATGCATCTAGGTTGGGGTAATCCCAAGCACAGATACAGGCTGTGCAGAGAATGGTTAGAGGGCAGCCCTGAGGAGAAGGGTTTGGGGATGTTTGTTGATGAAAGATTCAACATGAGCTGGCAATGTGCAATGCAGCCCAGAAGGCCAACTGTATCCTGAGTTACATCAAGAGAAAAGAGACAAGCAGTTTGAGGGAGGTGATCCTGCCCCTCTGCTCTACTTTCACGGGACTTCACCTGGAGTACTGCTTCCAGCTCTGGGGCCTACAACACAGGAAGGACATGGAGCTGTTCGAGTGGGTCCACAGGAATGACTCAAAGATGATCGAAGGGCTGGAGCACCTCACCTCGGAGGACTGGCTGAGAGAGCTGGGGCTTTTCAGCCTAGACAAGGGAAGGCTCCATGGGGACCACATAGTGGTGTTCCGGTACCTGAAAGGAGACTAAAAGAAACCCGAGGGGGGACTTTTTATAAGGGCATGCAGGACAAGAGGAAATAATAGTTTTAAAATGAAAGAGGGTAGATTTAGACTAGATATTAGGAAGACATTCTGTACTGTGAGTGTGATGAGACACAGGAACAGGATGCCATATGAGGTTGTGAATGCCTCCTCCCTGTAAGCACTCAAAGCCAGGCTAGATGGGACTTTGAGACAACCTGATGTAGTTGAAAGTGTCCTGGCCTGTAGCAGGGATGTTGAAACTAGATGATCTCAAACATCCCTTCCAACCCTAAATCACTCTATGATTCTATGGTATGAATCTGTGTCTTGTGAGCACAGTCATTATGTGCTTTTCTGAATATGTGTCTCAACATTTTTGAAGTCACTTATGTCTTATTTTTGAATGTAACTGCAATATCCAAGGAAAGTAGAAATACAGTTCTGCATCACACAACGCAAGCAGGATGCTGCCCTTGTCTCACTGTTCTGTAGCTAACATAAGGACTTTATGACAAAAAGCACACCCCTAGGGGTCAGTATAATCATTGTAACATTAGCACGCAGAAATCAAATTTTAAGTGTCTTTAAATATAAAATTAACCAGCTACAGAAAGAAGCAGACATTTCTATTACAATTTGTCCTTAAATGACCTCTCTAAAGTCATGTTGAATCCCACAAGTAGTCAGCAGTACAAACCAACACTGTACATCAGGACACAATGTCAAAAAGTTTAATGAAGTGGAACTGGAGCTCTAACCAACTTGGTCAACTTTGTAGCCATAAGAAAAGAACGGGATGAATTGATCAACTTTGCTTGGAGGTGGGGTGCCAAGGATAGGCTTGTTGATGTGGCAGGCAAAAAGCATGTTAGACCCTGTAAGGTAAGGAGGGATAGCATGGAGGGAGTCAACAGCTGGAGTGGAAGTGAGCTGGCTATGGAGAAAGAAAACAGAAAAATAAGTAACAAAGAAAATATGTTTGTCATAGTAACTTGGACAAAGTGACAAAGTTTGCTAAACACAATGATCTCCCATCCTAATTAATGGTTGAAGACTTTATATTGGTGTCAGCTACAGAACAGACGCTGTGTTTTGTCTTTTTATTTCAAACGTTGTCTCCAAAGAAGCTTTCTCATACATGAGGTGGAAACAGCTCACTTGGAAATTCTCATTCCAAAGCATTAGTGCAAAATGTACTCCTAATATTTGTAACAAATACTATAGCAAGTGTAAAGTAAGCACTAGATCCATCTAGGAGAAAAAGTATATTCTGTCATATAAACTAAATTGTTCAGAATCTTTTGCTTTCTATGCTGCATATGTTTAGGAAGTTGGTTATGAAACAGATGTAACCTAGTCTTGAAAATGTTGATGGAGCCTTCAATACTTACATTCAGTAATTGTATTAAGACCCAAATGAATTCACTACCAATCAGTGGACGTGATATGAAACAGGAGCATTGCAAGTGTCATGGAGGCTTTATCTAATTATGCAGTCGATGATTTTGACTACTGGCTTTCACATGGTTCACAACGGGGTTAGTTTTGTCGCCATGGGAATGTGCTATAATTTGCCAAATAGCATAACAAAGCATGTGGCAGGAAGGTGCTGGGGCTTCACTATTCTTATGTTCGTGCTTTGCTGAGTGTGCGAAATTCAGACCGAACAGAAATTCCAGAAGATGCTTAAAACATTTGATTTTAAATGTGTCCCTTATTAGCAAACATTAAATCTAAATTGTGTGGCAGTGAACTAGGTGACAGGATACACAGGCACTTGGGGCTTGATGCAGTTGTCTCAAGAAAGCCCTCTCGTGTCATTTCAGACACTGGACAGTTTGCATAGAGCTGTTGGATATGTCACCCCAAGAAAGTAGGGAACTCTGACGCCTTTTTGGATTTGCATGTGAATGCAGTGTGGTAAATCCTGGGGTATGTCAGATGTCACTGGATGTCTGTACTTAGTAAGCTGAACCAAGCATTTACTGTTCATATATTCCCACAACGCTGAAGTTCACTGGCAGCATATGAAATAAATAGTTCATTTTTATTCCTTTCTTGGTGTGGACACAGTCTTACTCTGTTACAGTAGTTCTTTGTGTTAAATTCATTGAGTTTTCAGCACTACCTTTGAAAACAAGGAAAATTCCAAAACAAATTGTATAAGAGCTTCGATAACAATGGCTTCAAAAGAGAGCATTAATCAAGACCTAGCCCCTGGTGCCTGAATAACTTTCAAAAGGAGACAAACAGTGTTTGTTTAGCCTTTTTTTTTTCTCAGCTCAGGCTGTCCAAACTGAACCTAAGCCTGAGGCAAAACAAGCTTTGGGAAATAAATAAATAAAATAAAATAAAATAAAATAAAGACAAGTTTAAAAAAAAAAAAAAAAAAAGGAAGAGGAAGAAAAGGTCTCTAACACTTACAAATAAAAAGATTTGTGCCAGGTCTCATATCAGCTTTACAATGACGTAATAACATTGAATTCTGTGTGATTACACTGATGTAACCACATCAGAACCCACAGAACGTGTCACAGTGCAGGAGTCACTAAATATACTTCACAGAGTGTTTTAAAATAATCTAACGTGTATTTGCATTGTTGGAAATATATTAGAAAGGCAGCTTTTGGCATTCAGAAGAGCACTGTCTCCTTTCAAATTTTTGTGACCAAAGTTATCTCCTGTTTCTGACAAAACAGTTTGAACAGCACCTTAGTGTGATGTCACTAAGGGAGGATGAACATATAAGCTAGGAAATAGTAGCTAGTAAAGTGAAAATAAAAACTGATTATTCTGAACTATGATTCAGTATTGTTAAAGTTATACTTTTGAAGAACAAACGTAATTGATGAGCCTGTAAAATGGCATTACTGAGCCAATTATTTTCCAAATATCCTGTTTTTTTGCAGCACAGACATGCAGATGTTTGCTCTTAGTACTGTGAAAACAATTTTGTTGAAAGTATTGTATATTACCCTTATCTACATAAGGAGCTGTAGGTGTCAGCAACTGTTCTGTGCGTTCATGTGGCAAAAAAAAATAATGTATTGTAACAGAATGCTATACAGAAAATTTCAACAACAGAGTGATTGATCTTTTTTTTTGCTGACAGAAGCCACTTTCTTACACAGATGTTTACGCAGGGAAACAGTGATTATTGCTTTAGAATGAAAGACATTGATTGAAGATTTTAATTCTTCATTCAGTATTGGAGTTATCAAAGAGACCTGAAAATCTTTGTAAATGCGTGCTAGTAAATTGGTGCTATCAGACAATACACAGCAGAGTGCACTTCTGAATTTCTATGTACAAAAGTACCTACTACATTTTGACAATGCAGTATGCATTTTAAAAGAGTCTCAAGAATTTCACTGATATTTATAAATCATAGGAAGGAGTTCCTCTCTAACAACATCGTGACTCATTATTTCAAATAACTAGCGTTACAGTGGTTCTGGCTTCTTTGCTGTTCCTGGTAATTATTATAATTATCATAATTACATATACATAATAATTATTGCCCCATTTTATTAAGTGAAAATTTAGAGTAAATTATGCCAAAAAGAAGTTATTGTGATGAACTCTACACAGCAATCTGTGTGTAGATACACCTGGCAAAAACAGTAACGAACTTGCTTTTGATATTGCAGCATGCAAAATGGTGCCCCAGGTAGTACATTTTGTGTCCCCATTATTTAGACTCTTATTTCCCTAGCAGACCTGCTGTTTAGACAGAGCAGATCATTTTAGCACCTCTCCGCTTGGTGGAGTTCAGGGATGATCTGAGTTGCACAGTAGGGAATAAAAGCAAGTTATTCTGTGTCATATTTGCGCATGAATAGCCTGCAAGTACTCACTAAGACCAATAATTGTCTACTTCCATAATTAGCTTTACAAAATTTTTATGCAGTGGCATTAACACAGTTTCTTATATGAAATGTTATTCCTGTGATACTCCTTTTCTCCTGTTTGCACTTCTTCCGTGTTTTGTCTGTATAACTTCGGAAGAGGTTTGCCCTCCAGAGAAGTAAATTGACTCAAAACAGATCGACTGAAAACAGATGCATTGAAATGCTGCTGCTGCTTGCCTCGCTGAAGGCCGGTGGCAATCATAATGCCTGGGAGAGTAAATTCCCAGGCCAGCCATTGGGTGACATTTCTTCTGTGTATTTCTTTCCCACAGTTTATGGAGGGATTCATAAGATCACGGAATCGCTGGGAATCTGCAGCTATCTCCTCTGTGTCTTAGGTCAATTCCCACAGGTCTCCGAAGAAAACTGCTTCTGACTAGTGCACTTTATTTCATTAAAGCACTTGCCTCTTGTGCGCTGGCAGCATGGTGTTATTGACTCATGTAGCATGATCGGGCAAACATCTGACAGCGGCAGCAGGCCAGGAGAACTTTCAGAAGCACCTGCTGCTCCTGCCACTTCCCCTGACTGCTGGTGACATCAGCTGTGACACGGAGACAGCTGCCTGCCTCCTGCTGTGTGACTCTGTCATTGCTTCTGCCATCATCCTAGCTTGTTATTAGCTGGGTGATGTAAAAACTGTCTTCGTCCCCCAGCTGCCTCCATTCTGACTTTCCTGCAATTTTCCTGTCATTTTTGTAGTACTGCAGCGGTGTCAGTGGAACGTTAGCCATATGGGGCAGATGTCCTTTTCTGTTTGTCTGTATCTACAGTGTAAAATATAGGCAGAGCTGATAGGAGCAGAGCTGGTCATCCACAGGCGCTTTCCTTTGCTTCTTCTTAGCACTGACAGAGCTGCTTAGGCAGAAGCAGGAGAATCCCAGAAAAAACCCTGCTGGGGAATTGTTATATTTCATTTTTCATATATTCTGTAGATATTAACCCGAACATAAAATGCAGGGTATCTTGGAAAGGGTAGACTGCTCAGCTAAAAACTGTGGGGTATGTAGACAGACCAATAATATAGGCAAATGGAATGGTCCCCTCATCCCCAGAACTAGGGGCTGGGTAATACTGCTACATTTTTCCCCAAGATTATTACTTTTCTTGAGGTAACATCTTTTGTCTTACACTTGTTTTGAGGCAAACATTATTTGCACTTGCTCAGAACCTCAAGACAAATAATTCTGCTGTAACAATGACTGGTGACACTCATCTGCAGTTGATCTAGAAGAGAGAACAGATCAGGATACATGATACACAAAAAGATTCCTGAGCTTGCTATTCCTTGAATTTTTCTTAGAGTAGAAGAAATATTATGGCTCTGCTTTTTATGTTTTTGCTTGGTTTTTGGTTTTTTAAAAATGAAAATTAATGTCTTTTTCTTGTTTTTCCAGTGTTTGTAGTAAGTCTCTCAGAGGAAAGGCATGAGTTCTATCTACTGGAAGGAGGATATCAAACTCCATCTGCCCCAGTTGTGATAACTGTCTTGCAACCATTCGTGGCACAGAGCAAGAGTTAGGGACTAAAACCCAAAGGAATATATTTGAAATGCTGCCAATTTAGTCAGTTGCCTCCTACTCCTGAATTAAGCTGCAAACTTGTCAACGAAGGAGCTGGATAGTAAGGAAGTACAGTAAATGTGAGCTGGAAGAGAAGTGTTACCATGGTAAGAAGCTGATGAATCTCTATTAAAGAATTTGTTTTGCACAGGATTTTTATTTATTTATTTATTTATTTATTGCTTACTTGATGTTGATGCTTTTACTTAGAAACAGTGGACTAATGACAGCTTTTGAGTCATCTCATCTAGTCCTCCAAAAAAGTAATTCTGAAAACCTGAAGAAAGGTAAAGGGAAGATAGGAAAGGGCTGAGAAGGGCTGAGTAGTAAAGAGAGCTTTCTCTTCTGGAAAGACAGCTCTGACTGCTTAGAACAGATGAAACATGGCTCCTCCTTTCCAAACTTTATTTTCCTTGGGGAAAAAAAGCTCATTGCATTTACTACTGCAATCAGAGCTCCAGGAAGTATCCAAGTGCCTATTAATCTAGGCTTTGGGGAAGTCATGTGGAGCTTTAAAATAAAAAGTTCTTTTAAAAGTTTGAAGAGCTCCACAGTTACTATGAAAGTCTTCACCGTATCTGTTTTCTGATCCAGTAAATGAAATAGATATATAGATAAGCCATGGTTGTTAAAGTAGTGGCAGTTGTTTTGTGAACTGGTACAGAGAATAAGGCCAGTGATGAGAAATGTACTTACTTTGTCCCCATTCTGGGGATGCAAGGGATGTTGCAATGGTAATAGGGTGACATGTTTTTTTAAGTTGACAAACTTGACAACTTGTCAATAACTCATCCCTGTAATAGACATTAAATTCAACATGTGGAACAGAGGTTTCTGTTTTGGTTGTGCAATAGCCTAAAGTGCTAGAGCATTACTGCATTACTGCATAAACAGTGTAAATTTAGAACTTATATTTGCAGGTGGTAATTAAACAGTGTAAACTCTGAAATCTTATATCCTAAGTCCTGCACTCTCTATGGTATCTGGGGCTAACTTAAGGAGGCTGTGAAATGCAAATGCTAAAGTTAGTGTGTTCAAACTTTGGACTAATTTTCCCAGTGATATGGTGAGTGCTCAAGAGGCATTTGGATAATGTCCTTGATAACTTGCTCTTTGTCATTCCTGAAGCAAGGAGGTTGAGGCAGTTGGATGTGATGATCTTTGAAGATCCCTTCCAACTGAACTGTTATTTTCTCTATTAACCTTGTTGTAAGTTTTCATTTTATATCCGAAAGTTGATACTTTGAGTTAGCAAAAGCTATTGGTGATTAGTAGAAACAGTTAACAGTTTTGAGGCATTGACCACACTGTCAAAACCTCACCCAGCCCAAATATAAGTGAGGCATGAGAAAAGAGGTGTGAAAGAGAAGTGCAAGTATGGTTTGAGCAGGCCTGAGACAAGAGTCATAAGGGCATGCAGGTCAAGGAAAATGTTAACTGGCTTTTAGACAAAGACCAACTCCAAGAAAGAAGAAAATGTTGGCTGTAAGATAGCCACTAGGGATGTGGCATGGCCCAAGGGGACAAATAACTAATCCCACTCACTTCAGTGGCATTTAAGCAAGTACTGAATAGTGGTAATTTTCTGAAGCAGGGGACTTTGGTTCCTATACTATAGGAGAAGATGGGAAAGAAGATAACTAAGAGAACTATGATGGAAAACGTAAGCTCAGTAGAAAACAAAAAGCAGATTTCCCCCTGGCTTAAATAGCTATTTGATTAATATTTGCTTCAAGAGTTCTGGGATGCATTTTTTTCAGGGTTGTCTTTGCCTTGAGAAGCAGTAACATTTGCTACAGTCATAACTCCAGCACATGGCTTATTTTTGGAGCTCAGAAGTCTAAGGAAATATAAGGCCTGAGCAGTTTGCTTCCAGTGAGTAGACACAATGGCATTCAGTGGAAATGTTGATACAGTAAGATGTATCCTAGGATGAAGGCATAGCATAAAAACACTGTGCTTGTATCAAAGAACACAAACTATTGAAAAAGGTATCTTTGATCAGGCTTTTGCACTGACAAGTAAAAATGCTTTTACTCAGTCATACTGAAAAAATATCTATATGTTGAATACTTCTTTTAGTCAATCAGTCAAAAACCTTAGGATGAGCCTGACTACAGCTGAATGTGATAAAAGATATACCGGTTGCTGCAGTGAAAGTGAAGAGTTGGTTAATAAACTCTTAGTATTTTTCTGTCACGTGAGTCTTCTGAGTGGAGCCAAAGGCCCTGCAGATACCTATACACAGTATCTGATGTGTCCAGCACAAAATTGTACATAAGAAAAACAACAGTCTTATCAGAAAAAAATATGTGTTCATAGGATAAAAGGAAAGCAGAGATTTTACTAAGTTCTGCTTGTCCAAACACCCCTGGGAACTGCTTTTCATATATGATGAAAAAATCAGATGGCAATAGTTAACAGTAAACAAACACAAATACTCTTAATAGATATCTGGAAATGGTATTTTTCCATAGTATAACTGAAAGTATACAAATAGCACAACTGCTGATGCTACAGTGGAGCCCTTAATCAAGGTGACAAGCTGTTTTGTTTTGTTTTGTTTGTTACTTTTAATCAAGCTTTGTATTAACAAATCATAATTTTAAAGTGGAGTGTTTTTACACAATTAATTATTCAGTAAACAGCAATAAAAAAGTTCTACACTGGTTGAGACAACTAGGCTGGAAGGTGATACTGCAGGCAAACTTTCCTGTCGGTTATGGACAAATTGTTCAGAAGGAGTTGAATTACAAAATAAGATGGTAATTGTAAGTGGTTTGATTTTTTTTCAGGCTTATCAGAGATTGAAGAGTAGGTCCCATTGATCTATCATGAAGGTCATTTAGAGTACTTGGTTTCTTTCAGATAGGAAAGGGAGGCTTAAAAAAAGTCAAACTCAGGTAAAATTAAATTTTAAAAAACATGAGAGAAAGTTGCTTCTTATACACATCAAAAATATTCTGTAACATAATAAGACATGACTTGGCCTTTTCTGTAGTTTTGTTATTTGAACAAAAAAAATCATTTTGAGTAGTTGTCTGTAGAAGGCTTTACTTACTTTTCCCTAGAAAGAGAATAAAACATGCATTGATGAGTAGGCATGCCTAAGCAGCAAAAAATGGGAGAAGAGGAAATTAAAATCTGGGGTAATATTATATAGATTTGTGGCTCAACTGTTAAAAAATAAAAATGCTTCACTCACTTTGGGCATCCTGTAAAATTATGGTGTACGATGAAGTAAAATTACGTGAAACTGCTTAAGTTTTTAAATAACAGGCAGAAGACATTAATTCGTCTTTGCTTCGCATCAGTACACTAATGTCCAAAATTTGTACAAGAGCCTGTGTGTGTGGAAGAATAATTGGTAATTTTTTAAGAATATTTTTTCTTTGTTTAAAGAAATTTAGGATAGGAAGTTCTAAGCAAAGTTTATGAAGTTCTGTTTCATCTGTTTACGCTGACATATCCTGTTAGAATCAAACCTCCAACAACACGTTCCCTGAATATAAGAAATCCTATACTTATTCATATTTGTCCACAATAGCCACACATTGTGAAGCAGGTGCATGACACATGGTTAAGCTACCACACTTCATAGCGTAAGTTTTGTGTATATGAAAATCCTTTATCTGAAAAAGGTGATAAGATAACATGCCCTTCGCTGAGGTCTTGTATTCCAGGACTTGGTCCACACAGCCTCAGGTTTTTAAACAGTAATACTTTCCCTCTTGTTTTAATTATTGAAAGAAAAATCTAAAGACAAAACCTGAATAGTAATTATGTTTTGTTTTGTTTTGTTTTTTATTCTATAGCAATTCTGTAATGAATGCATCAATTTCAGAGCTCACAGTAGAGGTCTAAGGACATTGTCAGTAAAATGATCATTGACCAATTAATGACATGGTAGATATTGATGTGAGCTGTACCACACAATACCTGTTCATTACTCTGCAGTAGGGTGCGGGGCATGTTGGTATAGATTTTTAGTGAAGCTCTCTCTAAATGTATTGTTTCAAATAGCATTGACTTTAAAAGGAAAAATGTTTCAGGATAAAACAGTATTGTTACTGCTCCAGTTGTTTTTCCAGGCACCCGAGGCCTGTTGCAGCCACATTGTCCTTGCCTCAGGGATGAGCTATCTGTGGATAACTGGCCCATAGCTTTACATCTTAAAAACAGTGGAAACTATGCCTACAATTTTACCTTACTTTAGGTATGTATTTTTACATCATTCAAACTGCTTAATTACACACACCATGTGACTGTGATCACAAAGGACAATCGTAAAGGTTTATTTATATCTCTAACTTGCTATCTCTTATATCATCAGACATATGGTTTGTACAAAACAAATAGGTGTGTATACACCTAAACATAGATGTTTACACTACATATAAAGTAGTTATACAAGTGTACATTTATTATAGATTGTATTTATATATTCTATTGTTATATCTCATACGTATATTTGAAATTTAGACATGAACATGCGTGTGTACATGATATTTCAAGTGGAAGGAATTAATACAGTTTTTATTTAAATGAAAATTGTTTTATCCTGAGTGGGAAAGGATTTTTTTCCCTGAGTGAAGGCTGCAGAATTTTGGAGTAATGTGGTCCATAAATATTCACTAAACGTGAATGTTACGTGCAAGACACAGTGTGCTAAAAGCATCCCTACTCCTGCAATTCAAGGCAACACTGATTCACCAAATGCAGTAAGCACAAGACATTAATTCTGTCTGAAGATCCGGAGTTTTGGAGAGTGTTTATTTCTAAAATTCTTACATAGTCCAAAGGTTTATGAAGGGAATGGAAAGAATTCCTCAAAGAGATTGTGCAGAATTGTGAAAACTGAAGTTTGTTTGGCTTCAAAATAATCTGGCATTAGGTGATTGATAGTTCACAGGGGTTTATTGACACAGGTTAAGGACAATTTTGATTAAGATAATCTCTGTAAGCAGCTAGTCTGTTTATCACACAAGGTGTTCTTCCTCCTGAAGTATGTTGATTTCTTTCTCTAATACCAGGTGCTGGAAACTAAATACATGGTACTTACATGTGCCTCAGGTACAAACAAAATGCTTGTCTTTCTTTATTATTGTCTTCTTCCTTCAGTCCTGCAGCTTCATTTAAATGTGTATGAGATCTAAATACAATCTTCCATTGTGAGCTGTGCAGCATGGATGCTCTGTATTGCTTCTGTATGTCATGTTAGTTCAAAGTGACTAATCCATGACTGAACACTCTTGATGAAAGTATACCTTAGAGTTTAAGGTTTTGTTTGTTTGTTTTTTGAACAATAGTGGGAAAGCTAAGCCAACTCCATTAATTTTAAATAATCATTGCATTCTGGAGGAAGGAGAAAACAACTGACCTCCAGGGCAAATGCTTTTACATTTTTACTTAACGAAGGCATACATATATATGCAGAAGACTACTAGTGATATGTACACTGTGTTATAATCTAAGGTTTTCATCTGAAGGAGGAGAAAACCTTTAAAGGCTAATATCACTTTATAAAGTGATGCTCCCACTTTGTTGAATGCTACATTATTTGATAACATCTCACAATCTCCTTTCCTCAAATCTAAGTGCATTATTAGAAATGATGGATTATACGGCTTTATTATGAGATGCATGAAAAGCATTTAGAATACTCATGATGTTCTGAAGACTGAGAATGCATTTTGAGGAGATATCTTCACTTCCCTCTTTCCTCCTGGCCTCTGGCTGAGACTGAACTTTCTGTGCTATTTTCACTACAAATGATGCTATAAGACCTTCCATGCCAAATATGTATGTGTATATATATTATATATTATATATATATTGTATATATATATAAATATATATATACACATTATATGTGTGTGTGTGTGTGTGTATAAATATATACAATATATATATATTATATACATGTGTATATATATATATAATGAAACAAAAAACATCCTTGTCCTAAGCATTTTTACTTCAACTGTATTGCTACTTTGAATACAGAATATTCCCAATTGAAACAATACTTACATGTATAGTTTACTTATTTTCTTTTTTTCATGACTGTGTGAAAATTCTCTGTGAATTTTCCTTTACTAGTGAAAAACTAGTTCTCCGGTTTAATATTCCATATTTGTTTTAGAAAGTTTCTGCTGCCTTTGAAAACATCCCAAGATCAAGCTGGAGATGTTAATGCTGTGAAGTGCTTGCCTTGTGCTTGAGGTGCAGCTTTTCCAATCCATGCTGACTTTTCTACAAGTCATGCTTCCCAACCTGACTTAACTGTTTATGATACCTGCTGGCCTTGAGACCACCACAATCATTTCCCCGAGGAAGACTTCTGCAATGATTCATAAAGTTGCCATTAGGAAAAATGTCCCGCTACTACAAGTGCTATGTACAATATCAAAAACTTGCAAATTGAAAAATATTACTTTGGAGTTTTCCAACCCAAACTGTAGATTTTCACTGAGGAGAAACAGGAAATGACAGAGGGAACACCATGGAAAATCAGCTTGGATAGCACTATCACATTTGATTTCTAAGCCAAGACAATCTGGGGAAAATAAATGGAAGTCTCTTAATATTGGTTCATCACTCCCAGGAAAGTCTGACAGTTTCCTATTAGTTGCACTCTGCAACCATCAGTGGAAATGTTAGTTCCCCATCTTTAGGAGAACACGCTTGTCCCTGTTGTGCTATTTAGCCCAGTTGAGAGGGGAAATATTTCTCTGTCCTCTCAAGGCTTAAACTGAGTGAAATATGAACAGATAGATAAATGGAAATGGAGATACAACTAACAAAGCTCTTGATTCATAAACCAAGACTTTGTGAGATGGATTAAAGAGAAATACTATGCGCAGAAAAACCAAAACTACCTCTTAGATATATTTTTCAGAGCAGATCTCACTAGTGAACAAAGAGCCTCCTGTGCTTCTGTGCCTATCAGTTAATCATGACATGAAAGTTGTAGATTTCTTTAAACTGCGTATATAGATGTGTGGGATTTGAACACTCATGCATGGCTTCTGCATTTCTCATACCCTATAAATGCACAGAAGGAGGCCGGAACTCTGCCTTGTGGTTCTTGCATTTTCTACATCTAGGATTTCCGCAGAGCTCTTTTCAGCTCTATGGAACTGTTGTTCCTTATTCCATGGACAAATAGATGAAGCTATGATACCGTGTCTCCTTTTCTCCTTCATAGCTCTCAGGCATCAGGCTGCATCATGTGGTTAGCTATGCAAATAAAAAAGCAGTTTGTGCCTATGAGAGCTACTTCGCTCTGCTCTGCTTTCACTATCATCTGGATTTGTAAGTTCCACCAGCTGACTCAAGCAAACATTATAGTTATATTCCCTCTTACATACACACCTGAGAACTTGGAGTGAAAAATGCAGAGATAGCTCAGTTACTAGCACAGATTTAGGTTATATAAAGGCATTTATGTTTAGAATGTGATGGGTTTCTTCAGCATTTTAGGTTCATTACTGTTGCTTTCTAATGTACCTGATATAGTCAATTTCAAACGTACAGAGCAGTGATTCCGCTGGAAAACATGACTGTATGACAATTATTTACAATGAGATTTCTATTTTTTCACAGTTTTGTCTGACTGAGTACATTTGTCATTGTGCCTTTATTTGTACTTTCAACTACAAAGACTCATGAAATAGGAGACAAAAGTTCCTGATAAAGTACTACCTCTTGTTCTGCGTGCAACAATTTTATCCGATCTTCTAACTTGTTCTTCATGAGCAATAGTGAGTAAATTATCAGATTTCTCTGCAGCTCTGTCTGGACCACACTGATTATGATCTCTTGTGATGGTAACTCTTAGAAAGCAGCTGCAATCCTTCACTGCGAAACTTACCATATACTTTCCAATGACTTGATACATTCACTTCTGATTAATAATCCTTGGTGCCTGGCTATGAGTATTATATGTTGGTCATAAAACCTTCTTATGATCTATTTTTGCTTTAACATCACTTGGACAGCACTAGCTAATACCTAAGTTTCTTTTTTTATGGTCTCTTTTGTTATTTGTCTCATAATTTACTTAAAATGCACCACTTCCTTTTCATTAATATTTTAGAAAAACTGTGTCTGTATATTTCTTTTCTGTTTTACCTTCTTTACAAAACCTGTCTGTATGAAAAGAATACACTCGATCTGATTTAAGAAATTCCTTCCATTACCGGTCACTCCCTTATGTACCTCAAATAATATTTTCTATCCTTGTATATTTCTATTTCGTACAACTGTTGATGTCTTCTTGCCAAGCCAGGTATCCTCTCCAGTGGCTTCTCTTCTATAAACAAAATGCATGCACAGTAGAAGTCCAGCACAGCTGCTGATCTGCAAGGCCTGCCCCATAGGCCATTATCAGACAGCAGCAGACAGTTGCTCCAAGGGGTTAGAACCTACACACTTTCACTTCACACTCAGTGTTTCCACTGAAGTCCCAGTTCCCTGGGGTTAAATGCCAAACAAAAATGCCAGCTTTCCTCTGATGTATGTATCTAGCTGTCATGGTTATGCAGGAAAAGTCGTTATGCAGGAGGAGTCTGAAACACAAGCTGTTATAGAAGTACACAAGTCAGAAAACAGCTATAATGCCTGCATTTTTTTGTAACATCTTGGAGAACTTGGGATTTTTTAAGAAACAGACAATACCGTGTCCTTGGCAGAAATTTTTGGAGGTCAGCTTGGAGCCCAATGCAGCAAATGGTTATCTGTGGCTGTTCCTGCTACTGGTGCCTGTGGACTTCAAAGAAAAAAAATCAAGGTATGTAAATAAATCATGGGAGCCCAAGCTTTAGATTATGGAAAGAAACTAAAAGGGACAAAAACCAACACTAAAGCCTTTCTGTTATGAGTGACAGGGCCTTTTCACACTTCATCGTCCTGAATGCTTGGCTAGAAGAGCAGCTGGGCTTCAGAAAGATGTCATACACTTTCCTTCCCTTGTTCTTTCTTAATGAAAATATTTGGATAAAAAGGAATCCTTGTTTCCCAAGAGTTCATCCGCCTCTCCTGTTTATTCTCTACCTGGTGACACAGTCCTCCAAGTTCTGGCAGCATAATAATTTCCACAGCAGTCCTGCTGTGATGTCACAAACAGGGGATTAGGATTTCAGATTTTTAATAAGTAGAAAAAGAAAGATGAATACTTAAACAAAGGTTCTGTCTTCAAGTAAATATTCTTATTAATGTACCATGAGGAAAGAAAAATAGAGGAAGTCTGTAATGTAAAGCTGAGCTGTATGAGAACAGTATGGCTTTTTCAAATTCTTCCACACTCCCCAGTGAACCTCAGGAATGACACTGCCTTTTGTCTTTATCCTCCATTAAGAAGCTGGCTCTGCGTTTCTAGGCAGAAGAACGCCTCTGGCAAAATTTCAGATTTAAGTGAATTATATTCTGGTGACCTTTTTGAAATACTGAATGGCAGAATCCTACTTTACAAAGGCCTGGAGTCCCAAAAAAGTGCTGAGAGGGTACCCTTCAGATGGACATGGAGCAAAGTGAATATGACATGGCCTGGGAAGAGCAGGACAGAGCTTCTGTAAAGTATGTTCTGGGCTTGGGGCTGTGAAAAAAAAAATGTGATTACAGGGAGGCCGTCATTTGTATCTGTCTCTAAGGGTATTCTGACTTGTACTGTGGATTGCACATTTCCCTAAGATACACAGGTTTGTCAAATTGGGTGCGTTAGTCAAATACATAAATAATTGAGCTCGTACAATTTTAATTAAAAGTACTGTGAAGCAATTAGAGTTTGAAACCATGAACACAAATCTCTAGGTGTATCTTACATATCTCTGATGCAAGTTAAAATAATCACTCAGAGACAGATTGTGTCATCAGTCTTCCCGCAGAGTAGTTGTTTGTTCTCCAAGTAGTGCCTTTAAAATAGAGCGTGTGTAGAACAGCAACATCTGTTCTACATAGCTATCAGCAACTGGCCAGGTGGCAAGTAAGTACCCTCCAAAAACTGTAGGGAATGCTTCCTTATTTTCTCCTGTCTTTTATCTGTCTCCAAGACAGTATTTCAGTGGTAGCCATCCTAGACATGGCATTTCTTGTGACTTCATAGATAGGATGACTGTAACCAACAACTGTAGGTACAGTGTTAGCCCTGGGGAAATCCACTCTCATTCCTAATGGAAGATGAAGCTTCCCAGAAACAAAAATACTGAAACAAGAAGATAAATCTTAAGACCTGAAAAAAATAATGTGCTGCTTTTCATGGGGCATAACAAGGACACGTTCAACTGTGTTCTTACAGTAGAAACAGACTTTGAGTTTTCTGTAAAAGGAGTAGTGTGCATTTAAAAAATACTGATATTTTACGTAACAATTTTTATTCCCCAACAGTGAGAATGTCTTACATGAAATGCATCTCACCAAAGCGTAGAACAGCTTACTCCACATGTACATTTCATACATTCTGAAATTTATTCTTCTCTTAACTTACACTGGAGTAACAGAAATCTACTAAGGATCTACTCTGAAGCAAAAACATGTCCTTGATACTTACATGCTTGCTGTGCTCTGTGCTTGTACGTATAGTATTTGTAGCATACATACAGAACTATATGCCAATTCAGAAGTCAGAGCAAGGTGTAAGGACAGTATGTTCTGCTACCATGACTAACCTCCATGGTTGTAGTCAGCCTGATGATAGACGCAAACCAGAAGCATGCTGTGTTGCAGTATGTGGCTCAGTGCTTCCAGGAGGTCCTTCATGTGACCCCCTGTATCACTGGGCCAGGTGGTCTGCCTACCTGCACAGCTTCATTCTTATTTCCAGTTAGGAGTAAAAGACATACATACCTGATAACCTGTCTGCTACTAAGGAAATGAATCCTAACGTTCTGAAAACAAACCACAACAACAGAAAGTAGCCCCTGAGTGGACTGGATAAACGGACTTCTACCATCTAGTTAAGCAGGTTTTTAGTACTGCATTTCCTGTATACATTAGTATTATGTGGACAAATTAGTAATACCGTGATGTGTTTATTTATGCATGACTGTAGCAAGTTATTGTGTAATATGTCCATGCAATGGTTTCATCTGCATAAACAACAACGACAATTACGTTTGTAAATTGTGTCTTCAGATACAAATGAGGGACAACTGTATACACATTTCCACTACTTAGCCTATGCATTTTTTCCTGTGATATTTTATCCTATTCATTTATCCACTTAATTTAAATGAACCTACCTTCTGGTGACACTTTTTGTAGCCTGCAAATTTGTTCTTATCTACACTGCAAGATATGTTTGCTGGCAGTTGTACAGCTTTATCTATACACTGAGTTGTCTGATGCGGAAATGTCATGACCCTCAAACCTTCTCTTCATTACAAGAAGAGAAGGTAAGCTAAGCCCTTCTTATCTGAGATATTTCCTCCAACAACTTAGCTATGGCAGCAGGGGATAATCAGACAAACTTTTCCACAGCTTTTGAGGATACTTCTCTGATTTACATCAGATTCTGATGCTGGTGTAGCTGATTTAAAAATGGTTAAGTCTATTATTTCACTGTTTGACCTTTTTTCCCTACTCCATGCTATCATAGTTCTGTAGACATATGCTAAGACAGCCAGGGAATTAAAAAAAAAAAAAAAAAAAAAAAAAAAAGGAAATCTTACTATCACTAGGTTATCTGGAGACATAGATGTTCTTTTGTTTTCTGTTTTTAACTTTCTTCTGCGAGAAATTAATTTCTTGCTATAAGAAGTACTGCATTGAAGGTAAGGAGAGAAGGGTAAAAATGATAGCTGAGGTGAATACTGAAGTGCCGTAGAGTTGTTTTCCTTGCAGTGTCACTGTGGAAGCATCTGCTATGCACAGAAACATTTCATAGTGGCATGTGGTTGCAACGGCACATATGTGGCCTTCAGCCAGAGGTTAAAGACCCTCTGTACAGGGACACACTGCTAGTGTAATGGTTACCACCACAGCTGCCATTTTCATTACCAGCTCCTCCCAGTATCTGTTGCGTATACCTAAACAACCTCTTAAATTTTCTGCTCAGAGAGCAGGAAGGAGTAGGGAACCCAAGCTCAGCAGAAAGGGGGAAGTCGCTGGGGTATTTGGGTAGTAAGCAGGTGGCTGAGGCACATGAAACACATCTCAGATTGAGTGAAGCTAGGAAGAGAAAATAGGTTGAGACTGTGAAAGGAGAATGGTGACAAGTGAGCATGGTGCCAGAGTGGAGAGTTTGAAGTTGCACAAAAAAATGTTTATGGGAAAAGAAAATAACTTACCTGTCTTTCTGTGTAATGTACTTGCACAGATACAATCTGTGCAACCATCACTACAACCATCAAACAGCATATAACCAAAATGTATAGCTGAAGCCCTGATCTATTACTACCACCAAGACTCTTTAATTGAAGGAAATTCACTATAGAACATGGGAATTATTTGCTCATATTAACCAACTTATCAGACAGTAGTGAAACAGTTGTGTTAAAGTCCTCAACTTTTTATAATCAGACCTGGGAATGAAGATACGGGATTTAGCATGCTGAGTGGGCAGAAACACTACATTTTTTCAGATAACACACACACACAAAAAAAACCTGCAGAATAAATTTCTCATGGTGCTGGGAATCCCAAAGGATTTAAAACAAGGATTATCTTTCTGCAATAACACCTCTGCAGGTGCACATGAAAGAGGTCTTTCAGTAGCAGTCATAGTGTAGACTTTTCCTAGCTATGGGCAACGCAAAAGTATGTGTTTTAAAAGCCATTTGGGCTTCCATGATTTTAGAGTGGTCTTGGCTTGGATTAGCCTGCTATCATCAATTTCTATGACATCAGGATTCATTTAACTGATTGTTCCTTAAAAGTTAGGCTTCAAAACCACTGCTAGTACCTCGTGTGTGGCTGAGGTGCTATGTCAAATAAAATGTTAGCCTCTGTACATGTGTACTGATGCACTGCAGGTCAGCATGCGAATTGTATTTGAGTAGGAAAAGCAATTACTGCAAGCTACACTTCAAGTCTGAATCTGCACGGTGCCATTCTGTGAGTCCGTGCTCTCCAGAGAGGAGATATCTATATTCTCACCTTCCCTTCTATGTGGGGTGAGGCTGCAGTATAGAACACACTGTATTCTGGTCCTTTCTGTTTGTTCTTTATTTGAGCTCTAGGACAATGTCATTCCAGGAACAAGGTTTAACTCAGTGTAGTTCCAAAATTTACTTTGTATAGTATCCTAAAAATCTTGAGCACTGAGTATTTCTCTGCTCTGCTGTGAAATCTCTGAAGATTTCATAGGACTGAATGGAATGGGTATATTTCCCCTTTTTTGCTATAACACTGCTGCTTGCTTCCAAAGCAGCTGCATTACAATGGCTAGGTTTGAAAAATTTTAACAACTTTTTGGATGAAACAGTTAAACTATTATTAGCATACATATATAAAGTAGTCTGGAAGTCCTGCAGCCTTAGTAATAGTGATAGGCCCTTAAACTGGACTTTGTCTGCAGGTTCCATGGAGGAAGACTGCATGCCAGGCAATTCTAAGAGATGCAGTGCTTCTGCAAAGCATTATGACATTATTACATTTGGCAAGCTTAGAAGTTCTTCATAAGAAGTCATGCCTTGGATGACCAGAAGATCTGGATTTAGGATATGCAGTTCTATCACAGTCTGACAGCTTGTTTTGAAGGTAGCCGTTCATTGGTAGATTCAAGCTTTCCTGAAAAAGTATAGTTTGGACAAGCTATAGATCAGTGCAGAACCACTGAGAGCTACTCGATGAAAGTTTTCCATTGTTTTCAGTGGGAAATACTGATGTTTTGCCCCATCTGCAGTACTGCATTCCAGGCCTGGAGCATCCAATACAGGAAGGATGTGGAGCTCTTGGAGCGGGTCCAGAGGAGCCACTAAGATGATCAGAGGGCTGGAGCACCTCTCCTATGAGGAAAGGTTGAGGAAACTGAGCTTGTTTAGCTTGGAGAAGGCACCAGGGACACCCCACTGTGGTTTTCCAATATTTGAAGGAAGCATATAAGCATGAGGGGGAACAGCTGTTTATGAGGATGGGTAGTGGTAGGACAAGGGGGAATGGTTTTAAGCTGGGACAGGGGAGGTTTAGCTTAGGTATAAGAAGGACGTTTTTCGTATGGAGGGTGGTGATGCACTGGAACAGTTTGCCCAAGGAGGTTGTGGATGCCCCATCCCTGGAGGCATTCAAGGCCAGGCTGGATGTGGCTCTGGGCAGCCTGGTCTGGTGGCTGGTGACCCTTCACATAGCAGGGGGATTGAAACGAGATGATCATTGTGGTCCTTTTCAACCAGGCCATCCTATGATTCTGTGATTTTTATAAAATAGCTCCGTATTTGTTGGCTGATCAAGTAGAGAGGATACTTTGCCTATTGGTATTTTCTGTAAGTCTCTTGCACTGCCAAATTTTGAGGGAGTGGGAGCAAGAAAACTACATGTATTTCTAAGTGTACGCTAACTTCAGTGAGGCCAAGATATATTTAATGGACCTTAACATATCTAATATCCTAACACATACATGTCCTGATTTATTAAACAAAGTATAAATACAAATATCTGTGCTAAATATTTTTACGAAAATATTCTCTTTCACTTACTTTATTTCAGCAAATGTAATTCTGCTGTATTGTGCTAAAGAATAAGTTGACACTTTGCTGAACATAAACCACCAGGTGGCCAAGAAGGCCACTGGCACCCTGGCTTGAATCAGAAACAGTGTTGCCAGCAGAAGCCTGAAGGTGATCATCCCCCTGTACTCAGAACTGGTGAGGCCACACCTCAAGTATTGTGTTCAGTTTTGGGCCCTTCACTACAAGACAGATATTGAGGCTGTGAAGCGTGTTCAGATAAGGGCAAAAAAGCTGTGAGGGGTCTGGAGCACAAATCTTATGAAGATTTGCTGAGGGAATTGAAGTTGTTCAGTCTGGAGAAGAGGAGGCTCAGGGTAGACCTTATTGCTCTCTACAACTATCTGAAGGAAGATTATGGTGAGGATCAACCTCTTCTCCTATGAAGTGATAGAAGGGAATGGCCTCAAGCTGCTCCAGGGGAGATTCAGGTTGGATGCTAGAAAAAATTTCTTCAACAAAAAGAGTGGTCAGATACTGGAATGTGCTGCCCAGGGAGGTGGTTAAGTTACCATCCTTGGAGGCGATCGAGAAATGTTTAGATGTTGTACTAAGGCACATGGTTTAGTGGGGAGTATTGGTGATAGGTGGACAGTTGGACTGGATGATCTTGGAGGTCTTTTCCTACCTCGATTATTCTGTGATTCTAAGAACAATCATTGCTAAAATTGGTAGATCCTTTACTGAGTAGCTTCAGAAGCTTGGGTTACATTTTCAATTAATTTATTTTGGCTATTATTTATCTAATTAAGGAATCCAAACAATGTCAAGTGCTGAGCAATCACAGAGCTAAACACAATTCCTGTCCTTCAGAACTCGCTGCTTTACAAACACACATATTCAACAGGTGAGCCAAAATAAGGTGCATCTGGATCAAAATAATACCTGGTGTTATTTAGTTAGCTGTAACAAAGCTTGTTATTACTGAGAACAAAGGTGTTGTTTTTGCAGAGCTGCACAAAGGTTGTTGAAAGTCATTCTGTTTTTGCTCAGGCATTGCAGCTCGTCTGGAGTTTTGATTGCTGGATCTCTGGCTAGTAGAGTAATGTATATAAAATGCAGTGCTGCAGTGTCAAATGTTGTGAGGCACTTTAAAGAAACTGGAAAATTTGGGGCTCAGAATTTCATTTGTGTGTGTTTGGTTGGTAAGTATTCTGTTTTAATGTACTGTATTTCTTTAATTGTATTTCTGCATTACCACACATACGTGACACTATAGTACAAGTAATTTTGAAATGTTTAAAGGAACATAGCTCAAACACTTGCACTGATTCATAACACACAGCCGCCTCCTACATACGTATGAAAAAAAGAATATTCAGAAAGCCAAATGTCCTCATGTCTGTTCCATTACTTCTCTTTACTGTCTAAAGTTCTACACGAATTTATTCAGATTATGACATTCTAAGGCATTGGATTGTGAAAAAAGCATAATGCCTTCAGTTATAAGGAATTTTGTAGTATGGAAATGAGTAATTTTATCTAAAGGAACCAGCAGAAATACTAGACCTTTAAGGCTAGTCTTACTTTTAAGAAGTTTTAAGTGTGTGCATCTCAGAGTTGCCTGTGGTAAAGAAGTTTTTAATTTATTTCTGATATGTTTGATTTGAAAAGACTACATTCTTCTACCCAGCTACCAGCATGAGGCTCTTATAAAGAGCCATAGAATCTGAATTTGTTTCTCTGCTTTTCTCCAGGTAAGGAATAAATGAAAGTGATTTCAAATAATTAAAGAAAAACAAATAATGGAAATCCCAAGTCCCCAGCAATAATAATTTGAAAAACTCACAAAACTTGCTATGATAACCCACAGGGCTGTTTTTCAAGGTAATTTGGATGCCTCAGTGCAGGGAAGCAGACAAAAAAAAATTGTGTTATTTGCACTAATTCAGCTGCTTACATCCCTTTAAAAATATGGCCTTCAGTCATGTACGCTGTACTGAGCTGTTGTACCTGCAGCCCTTCCATGCTTAGAGTATGTTATTTTTGAGTTAACTGTATGCAATAAACATATTAGGTACGACTTTTTAGTTTGATATTAAAGATCAAATCTACTCAGAGAAAGCTCAGTTCCTGACAAATAGCTTTGCTTCTTCAGGCTTGAACAAATCAGTTCTACCCTTTCTTTCCTAACAGAACCTAGAATAGGTTGTTATTAGTTTGGTAAAATTCCACTCTAACAAATAAATAATACTGAGTTACCTGACCCTAGATCCACATGTAATTCCTACCAGAAATAGCATCTTATCAATCTACAGTATTATAAGAAGCAGCAGTTACAAGTGTTTTACCGAAAACGCTGCAGCAAAGCAGTAGTAGCTAATAGACTGCATTAACTACTTGATTTCTGTTGTATCTATTTTGTCTTGTTTTCTCGCTTAACTAATGAGTAGAATAGGAATGGTTTAAAAATCCATGACATAGGGAACTTTCCTGTGTCAAAATCTGGTTTTGTTTGACTCTGTGAGGTTGTCAGAGATGTAAGTACTACATGTTCACCGTTTTCGTGCGTTTACTGTTCAGTGCTCCTTTGTTCAACAAATGCTTCCTGGATTATGGCTGCTAACAATAAAAGCATACTTCTCAGGTATGTTACATTTCCAGTTACATTTTACTGAACAAAGCCTTAGCTTTACACCACAGTTATGCGATCTATTTATATGATCCACAGAAGATGCATTCTCGATGCACTTGTGTTCTTCATCCTCTTTGGGAACAATAGCTTTCAGTATATATTTTTTTCTAAAGTTCTATAGGATAAGCAGTTGCTGCAGAGACTGTACTTGGCATATTTCATATCCTTTCCTTCTCCTTGCTTTACCCCTTTTATTCTATATTCTTTTCAGAAACTGAGCAAATGGCATGGAAAAAACCTGGATACTGGTTTGAAGATCTGAACAGTTGCTGCCCTTTGAGAAGCTAATAAGTTATCAGATTGAATATCTGCTTTCTTCTGTAAGCCCCCGAGATTCTTCAATATCCATTCCAAATGCCTCTTTGTCAGTGTCACCATAATTGTTAGCTGCTTGCACTAGTAGTAGCAACCTGTCTTCATACACTCAGGATGAAAATATTCAGTTGTAAAAAAATCAGGTGAAAAGGAATCAGATCTCCTCAGATACAGGTGGTGTATGTTTAATTTCAGCTTTTTCCTCCCCCCCGCCCTAGCAGAAAGCTACACTTGTCAGTGCTATTTGCAAGTCTTTAACCTGATTTTAACCTGATTTTTACCTTTCTAAGAATATAAGTAACAGAGTGGCCAGGGAAAAGGTAAATTTCTTATTTATGCCAAATGAGCTTAAGGTTGAACTGACCGTTTATTTTTAAGGCTCATTTTAAAGGAAAGTGTTACAGGAGAGCTCTGCAGCAACCTCAGATCAGTGGAGAATGGAGACAGTAGACTGTGTTTGATTCTGGTGTTGTCTCCTCAAGTTTCACTGCAGCATGAGGAGATAAAACAACTGGAACAAACTTTAGAGCACTGTGAAAAGAAGATGCAGCAGCTGGTAGCAGATATTAAGTCCCAGACTATTCTGGATGCTAACATCCCTCAAAAGTATTTACCAAAAGTACCAAATGGCCATAGTGCCAGGATGAATTCCAGAGAAACTTGTTAGAACTGGAATTTTCTTCATTGAATTTGCTGAGTTTACAACATAACACAAAAGCAGCTGAAGTTCATACTGCTCTCAGAATGAAAAGTTAGAGTAGTATATTTCCCAGGACTAAACAGAACTTCTTTCTCTTTTTTGATATCATTTAGACCAACAAATTTCAATGCCAAATCAGAAAATGGAGCCTTAATGATAATTTTAATCACGAAATTAGCAAGGTATCAATAACCTTGAGTGAGAGAGACACAGTATTGGTTAAAACGGAAAGAATCTGGCAGTCACAGTCATTAAAGTGCACTCACTCATTAGTGATGAAAAATAAACAATTATGCTAGAGTTCAAAGTTACTAAGCAACTGTATTTAAAGGAAGAAAATTAAACTCACTGTCTTTTTGTTTGGGTATTCCAGTTACTGAACTGGCTGCAGGACTATTGCGAAGACATGTTACCCTGTGGCTCTTCTTTAGACATGGTCTCAATTTCGGTTCCTTTGTTTTTAAGTTAATTCTGAAAGATATTTCACTGACACTAGGCAGAAAGCTCTGGCAAGAAGGAATGTGGCAGCGACTCAGATGGAGCACCACCTAAAGAGTTGCGGTTCAAGTCCCTGTCTGCAGTGAGTGCCTGAGCCTGCTGCTGCCTCTGAAGGGCTGCAGGGATTCCACCTGCATGAGGTGTGAGCAGGTGGACAATCTGCTCAGTGCAGTGGTGGAGTTCAAGGAGGAGGGGGGAGAGATTAGCAAGTATCAGAGAGTGCGAGCAGGAGATAGATTGGGTCAAGTAACTCTGCCAAACTTCTGAAGAAGACACTAGTGTGATACTCCACAAATGGTGGTGGACCTACTTCCCCTGACACCATCAAGCCAAGGGAGGTGATTAAGGAAAGAGGTAAAGAAAAGGTAAATTTCTTATTTATGCCAAATCAGCTTAAGGTTGAATTGACCGTTAAAAATATAGCCTTAAAAAATATAGCCTTAAAAATATAAGGCTTAAAAAACAAGCCTTAAAAATATAAGGCTTGTTTTAAAGGAAAGTGTTACAGGAGAGCTCTGTAGCAAACTCAGATCAGTGGAGAATAGAGACAGTAGACTGTTTGATTCTGCATGAGGAGTGGAAACAGGTCCCAGTTTGGTGTCATAGGAAACTCCAATCCTGACCCACCTCAGTTCACCAGGTGCCCTATGTAGTAAGTTTGAGGTTCTGGGACTTGAGGGGAGAGGTGAGTGAGGTCCACCCATGAGGATGTCAAGGGAGAGGTGGCCAACCCCACACCTTTAGACAGCCTCTGCCAAGAGGAATAGAAGGGTGACTGCCGTAGGCAGCTCCTGCTGAGAGGGATGGAGGGCTGGTTGGACTGTGGATGGTTGGACTGGATGATCTTTTCCAACCTTGGTAATTCTGTGATTCTGTGACACTTGGTATATGTTTATAGCAGTACAGATCACAGTCTGGACAAACTGTGAGTGCGACAATTCTTGTCAGGTGGGCACATTCCCTGAGGAGGGTTAGATTGCCATTCCATGGGAAAGCACGAGGTCCTTCATTACTTTCTATCACATAAATGGATGACTAAAAATGGAAATGGAGACACGAACACATGGTGGGATTACTTCTGTGGGAGAAAGGATTTATTCAAAGAGAAATTCTGGTGAATCTAAAACTACATTGTGTCTGACCTCTGTACAGCATGCCAGTGAGCTGACCAGCAGTCTTACAAATGCTGTGTGTCAGTCAGAACTGCATTCTAAGCACTTTCCTTCTTCTTCCTTCAATGATAAAATCCCTCAGGCTGAGCAAAGGTGTGGCTTTAGCCACAGATCATCATCAGCTTGAGGAAAGAAGAGGCACGTTACTCCTTTCAGAGCAAGGTCTTCATGTATGTGCTGAGGGAACAATTTTGATTCTTGCATGATTATTCATAATTTAAAACATTAAAATATGAAGCCATGTTCATACTCTTCTATCTGTATGGATAGGTTTCATCTTCACAGATAAGAGTCCCTTCTCACAGCAGCTTTGATGTAATTCCTTTCCTAAAGAGATTCCAGTTGATCCACTCCTACCTTAAAGTCTTATTTTCAAGTCAATAGCTTCCTCAAGAACCATAACTTATTTTATTTAAGGAGCTATTTAATCACAGTACGATGGAGAAGAATTAGGTATACCTTGTATCATGTTAGAAAACACAAAGTGAGCTGTGGGAAGAAACACATAAGAGAACAAAAAAGAAATCCAACAGAGAAATGACTCCTGCTTGTATGGCTGTTTAATTCCGTCACACACCAAGATGACAATATACCATAGAATCATAGAATCACCGAGGTTGGAAAAGATCTCCAAGATCAGCCAATCCAACCATGCATTACCACCCATATTTCCCTACTAAACCATGCGCCATGCCCCAATGTCTAGCATCCATTGGCCCTCTGGACTTTAAGGCTGCTGATAGTATATAGAATCAAACTTAGGGTTATCAATTTTATCCCAGAGAAAACTGCTGTTACAAAGACTCCACTGTTGAAGAAATTACAGAAATTTTGATCGAATATACGCTTAGTTTAAAAAAAAAAAAAAAAGAAGAAGAAAAAAAAGTTTAAAAAGATCCAAAGGCCCAGTTTTACCACTTTTATTTTTTAAATATTTTTTATTTCTTATTTCAAAATAATTACCCACTTTGAATTTCACTTTACAGTGCTTCAAAGGAAATATAAATTCAGTTGAAACATTTCATCTTTGTTAAAGCAGAATACTTCAGTTGACTGTCTGTGATCTTTCCAGACATGTAAATTTATTCATGAGTAAGAAAACTCGGTTTCTGACAAAACATGACTAAGCTTATGATAGAAAATAAGATTCATCAACTTCAATAATTAACAAGATCTATAATCTTGCAATTAGTAACTTCAGTTAGTCACAGAACAAGCACCCTATAGTCATGTGAGAATTTCATAAATATACAGGAAAGTAAAAGCTGTTGCAGAGTCAGCAGCTCTCCTTCTGGAACGATAAAATGTTTTTTCAAAGCCAGCATCATCACTGTATGCTCATACTCATCGTAATGGAAGGCTGGAACCTGCAACTCCATTTGATAGATCTTGTATTTGTTTCATTGAGGATGTGGAATAACAAAGGTGCAAAGTAAGCAAAGTGCACAGAACAAACAGATCTTCACTTTCCTAAGTAGTTTACAAAGATAAACAAGAACTAAGATTCATACTTGGCAGATACCAAGGTTATGAGTTGTCTAATGCTACACAGGCAATCCGGCAGTTATAAAGATGGGGAAAGAGCTCAGTTCTGACCTGTTCTGGAAGCCCTATCTTCCACGTTACCCATCAGATATTATCTGAGATCTGAGATCTGAACAGCTTCTGTCTGATTTTTGTACAACACGCATATAAAAAGAGGAATTTAAAATTTTTAGATCTACTGAATTATTGCTATCACTTCAGTCCTGATAAATCAAGGAGATTAAGGATCATTGTTAAACCCTTTGACTTCAACAATCTTTGAATCAGTTGCTTTTTTATATGCATACCCTTTATTGTAAGTGTTTTCTGATGCAAAATAGAGCCTAAGCTGGTAGAATTGCCTGCTTGCATACTAAATTTTGTAGCTGTGTGTAAAAGACTTTTTTTTTCCTTATGGTTAGTTACCAAATCCAGAGGCATGGGACTTGTTCAAAGTATCTAAAGCAGTTGGATCATATTGCACTGCTTATTAACTAACATCTCATGTACACAATATAACTTATGTGGGGATGCGATCCTGCAAGGAATTTGGCACTCTTAAATGTCTTTCCTTCTTTGGAGCTGAATATAATGAAACCTCTTTGGAACAATTATATGAAAGAAACACCTTACCTGAAGAAATGCAAGAAGCTTACTATGATTTAGAAACAAAATATATGATCTTTAGACTGTAGTTTCTTTCGCATTTTAAACTAGCATGTTATTTGTTTTATTTGATAAAATGTCACCAGAATAAGCTATATGTTTAGTTAACATTTACAGTTTAAAAAAGATGATTATACAAAAACCAAATGCCTCTATATATACAATACAAAAACAACAAAAAAAACAACAACAAAACCTGCAGCAAAACAGAAACCAAGGAAAAATTGTGGATAATATCTAAGAAAAGTATTCATGAAAAACTCAGACAGCTTGAAAGTTAACCTTAAGTTAACCTTAGCATTTCTGTATGGCTATTAGCATCTTGTTTCACATGCACAAATAGCTGAACACATTACATCTGTTTTCCTCTATTTAGGATAAGCAATTATTCTGATTTCCCTGTAGTCCTTATCCTTTAGTTCCTTTTCTATATCTCTTTGCCTCAGAAATGTTTATTGTTAGATGAGCTCATCCCGTATGTACAGACATGCTAATGACTAGTTTCAACACTTGAAGAAAGAAAATCTCAAATGAAAACATTGCATAAACACAAAAGGGTTTGGCAGTATAGGTCTTAACTAGAGCCATGTAGCTATGAATGTATTTGAGAGAAGGAGGAGGACTGCTTTTCATCAATACTTGGCTTATAACTGGAATGCTTTTCACATTATTTTCAATTCATGTTGTTTGCTACAGAGTGAGAATGTTTTATCAGTGACCTGGGAAATAAACTAGAGTGCTCATGACAACTATTTCTCCTTGGGATAGACAACACCATTTCCCAAAGAGGTAACTGGATAAATGGTGTGCTGTGGGAGTATAGAGGAAAGACAATTGAGACACACAAATAAAAGAAATAGATACAATATGAGTGGTCGTCTGAACAACAACAAAAATGTAGTATTCAAAATAGTGTTAAAATCGTATAAAGGTTTTCAGATACAAGTGAGAATTATGGGGGGGGGGGGGGGGGGGGGGGGGAAGATTAAGCATTTCCTAAGCCCTGAATCAAAAAACAAAGACAACAACAAAAAAAGTTCATTTTTGAAGATTTCTCTCATTGGAAGGACTTGTTTGTACAAGGATGCAGATTGTCTTGTGCTTTACTATGTTTTGGTGCTCTAAAAAAATAATAATAAATCATGAGAATATCTCAACTGTGAGAAAACAGAATAAAAGCAACACAGGAAGGAAGAAGGGACCCAAAAATGTATTTGTTTTTCTCCATGACGTGTGTAAAATGAACTGTTTATATATAAAATACCAGATTCATATTGGTGTACTTCCATTCTGATTATATGTATTTTGCTATATTATTTATTCACATAAGTTTATTTCTATTAAAAGAAATGCATCTTGACAGTAAGAGTTCCAAAGATGATGCAAAATCAACCCTTTTTATTTTCCATTTTCTGGACCCAGTTCATAGAGACTCAGGTCTGTGCCTTCTTTGGTTAAGACTGTTGAACCTTAAGTTTTTAGCCTTCCTTGAAGTAGTGGGTGAGGAAAGACTACAGGAGGAGGAGGTAGTAGCCACCTTAGATAACAGAAACAACATACACTTCATCTCAAAGGAGGTAAATGGTAGAGAAGTCTAAGAAAATATACAGATGTGCTAAAAAGCAGGAAACTGCAAAACAGCATTTTAAAAAATCTTCAAAATCTTTCCTGCCATTAAATCTGAGTAGTCTGGAACAAAAGCTGTTTCCACAGCCATGGTGGAAACAGTGGAAATGGTGGAAATGAAAAAGAGCACCTCTGATATAAATAGACCTGATGTATCTGAAAAATGGGAGGGCTGGTGCTCATACAAATCACAGGGACTTGTTTGAGAGCTGGCAAGGTAAAGTCTTGAATGCAGGCTCTCTCCCAGCCTATTTCTGACTCGTTTGAAAGAGCTGAATGCTCTTCTGGTTGTGTTTGCATGATTTTCTGTAAGCGTCCTCTCCTTGCTGTTCTGTGTTCAATGTGGTACTGCTTAAGCCATAGCTGATGCAGTAACTTAATGCATGCGTACTTTAGGCAGACTTATGGCTCCTTTTCCTTCAAGGCAGTTATCATCTGAGAAAGCTACAGTTTTGTTTCTGAGTCACCGAAATAACTGAAGATGTGGTTAGAAGCCTTATGGAGACTTCCAAAAGCTGCTAACTTTAATTTTAAGTGAATTTTGAATTTAATTTTAAGGATTTTGAAAGTTCTGCATAGGCATCTAAATGTTTAGGTACCCTAATACATTTAAACATCAGTACCTTGACAATGCAGACTTTCAAGGACACCTTTCCAGTAAGAAATAAACCTCCTTTGTAGAACAAAACCATTTTTTCCCCCCACTGTTTACTTACTGCACATGCTTACTAATTTAAATCAGTCATTTCAAGCTACAGTGCAGGGAAACTAAAAAAGCTGTTATAAGTGCTACAATCCCTGTCAGATTTTGTAGGACATAAAAAGTACATTCCTCATAGGTAGTTTAACATTTAAGTATACCTGTCAAATGCAACTGATTATGATTGGTGTGTACCGGTCAGCAATGGTCTTGAATTTCACAGGATGTCTCATCTCCCTGTATACTTCTCCTGCCACAAATTTCACAAAGTCTCACCTCTGGTATATTTTGTATTTCAAACCTACACACAGTAAAGGAATATTAACATGGATTTTTTCCCAGTTCATACTAAACTGTACTTGAAGTTATTTTCTGTTCTGTCACTAGTGCCATGCAGTTCAATTGCACACAGCAGTGTAAATTAAGAATCTCTCCTCTTTGCTATGTGTCTTACAAAGGCAATGGTTCCCTCTTACTTCTTTGACCAAAACATGAGAATTTCCAGGCAGCTTTACTCCTCAGAAGGCCACCCCATCCCACATGCTGACAACAGTTAATACACAATCACTTTGTGAATATGTATTAACCCCATAGGGAATGAGGCCAAACTCTTTGACCTTTCCTTTACCTTTCACAGCAGTTTTCTTCCACTATGGATAGTCCTCCCTCACCATCCTCTGCACAACTTTCTGGGAAACCACTTTTAAAGGACAACATTTAGAAGTGCTTACTCACTCATTGACTTCTAAAACAGTCACAATTCAGGAATCAGGTCTGCAAGCCATGACTTTAAATATAAACATCTTGTGATTATTTCCCTACTCCCTGCCCTTCCCCACTCCTATCCCAGACTCTTACAAAAAACATTCTGGTGGCACGATATGAAGCCAGCAGCTGCCTCACACTGACATCTGCGCGTGGTTATAAATTTTCCATACTGAATAGGACAGAGAAGGACTGGAAGAGGGTGATGGGAAGCAAAGCAGATGATCAATTAGCAAGAGTGATGTGGAAGAAGGGGGAATATGTGCACCGAATCTCTGCCTTTTGGAGAAGACTGAGGATGGAGAAGAAAAGAGAGAGGTCAAAAAAAATCATCAGTGATAGGGAAGAGTTGTACAGTGAATGGCTGTTCACTGACTCTTCAAATCTAAGCTTTAGGAGACATGTGATAAAAAAAAATATCTGGCATGTTCAGATAAAAGAAAATGTTGCCTGAATTCTTGCCTCCGGAATTGGGAAATTATGGCATATTTCATCTACTAAAAAGGGACCATGCAAATTCAATAGAAGAAAAGAACAGAATAAACTGCTTTGACTCAGGTAGTTCTTGGAGTGCCAGTTTCTGGAGGCTATGACTTTTCTGGGAAAGTATTATTAGAAGGTGATGTTACTGTTCCCTCTTCTTATTTTAGGCATCCAGTCTTGGCGTCTACTTATTGCACCCTCTTCCCTACTCTGGCTGTTTTCAGGCATCTGAGTACATTTTGAAAAGAGAACAGTGACATCACTTGTTGCTGTCATTTTTTTAAAAAATTTCTGCAATTATCATCAGATATTGTTATGTTGATGGCAGCACTCTACCACTAAGAGTGTACTACATTGTACACTCCTTTCTAAACAGGGGGGGTTACCAAAGCACAGTCTTGATTCATTCTGGCATTTTGGCATTGGCCATCCTTATCCCCCAGGATAATCAGGAAGTCTGTATTTCTCTCCCCCTTTTTGCCACACTGCAACTGTACTCTCAGCTGCTTTACACTTACATAGCAAAATCCCACTCAGTCCTATTAACTTTTTAATTTATTGACCTATTGTCCATAGTCCATTAATCTGCCATGGAAGTGTACTGAGTAGCTTTACAATGAACTAGGAGGGGTCTGTGACTGAGGAGTTGTTAGCAGAAAGTTCTGCCTGTTGCTGGTACTGTTTTCAGCTGAGTGCTTAAGTGCAGCCCTGGGCCTGAGGGGCAGAGGAAGGGCCTGAGGGCTGGATCCAACAGAGCAGCAGCTGCAGAAATACGGACCAGAGATACCTTACCATACGAAGCCCTGAGCACTGAACACTGTACAAACTCATCAAGAGGCAGAGCGCAAACCCACAGTGGCAGCACGGTGATTCCTACTGAAATGCTAAGGGGAGATTTCTCAGACTGTGTTCGAGGTGACTGGATAGGGTGTAGGCATTTCAGGCAGCATATATGCACACCAGAAAGCTGTTGCGCACTCAGAACTACAGCCTAACTACATACTAAAAGGGAAATTCACTTACCTGAAGTTCAGTGCTTTGATAATTTAGTGTAGCAGTGATTCCTACTCTTAATGTTATGTAAGCTTTGTGCAACTCCTCAGTTGGTGCCTTCACATTTTGCAGACTTTATTTGCCATATACAAACACAGCAATCAAGCTGACCACTTTCATCTCCCAAAGATATGAGGAAGAAAGCACACCGACTAACCAACTTTTAAAGGGCAAGCCAATCACATTATTTGCTGCTGGGAAAGCCAGAAAAGCCTCCTCACAGTCTTTGTTTCTGTGTGGGATGAGTTACTTTTTCATATTTCTGTGAGGTAATTAAAGACTAGTAGCCCTCTTTTTATGTACGTAGTGAGAGGGGCACACAGAGACTTCCAAAATCAGGTCAGACTGAGAACGATCTCCGGAGTTCTGACTTTGCCCTACTCAGGCTAGCAAGGAATGCTGAAAAACTTTCTCACATGCAGATTATTCTGTTCCTTTGAAACAGAAATCTAAATAAACACAGCAAAACTGCACCACCATTTATAGGTGCCGTTTTGTGATTCTAAAAGTAGCTGCAAGCAGAGCCTCTAAAGCAGGCGTACTCCCTGCAGGATAGAAGCAGAATTCCTCCGGTGTCCTCACAAATTATATTGTGCCTCTGAGTAACCTCCGCTGCTGTGGGACTCTATCTCAGCCTCACTGTGCTCTTGAGACACCCAGTCATGGGAAACTGTGATTAAAACCCTCCTCCTAACACATTGTGGGAAGAGTCCTTTCAGGCGCTGCCATGGCTACGATACACAGGCCAAGGTCATTGTTTGTTATGGTTGTAGCTGTGTGGAGCCTGTTTTTTTCAAGCCAACAGCTGTTGCGTATCAGTGAAATTAAATTGTTTGAGGCAGATATATAGCATAGGATTATTCTAATTCAGGTGAATCTTGCTGGAAAGCCGTATCTCAGTCCTGTATGGAGATATTTTTATCTTCTCCATGGGCCAGTCTCCAATCTTCATTATCACGATCTTTGAAATACAGAGTAACGCCTTTAATTGTTTCGCACCATTAATGAGATCAGCTTGTGTCACTGTAGTTGATGCTTCATCTCCTTAATGGTGTAGTACAATTTTATATGGATAATTTGAAACAAGCTGCTCATTAGAGAAGTGATTTAATTGCACACAATTGCAAGTTTGCCATGTTTTAGAGATGCCTTTTCTAAAGCCAATGTCATCGCTGTCAGTCTGTACATGTGCTTCATTTAAGTCGTATTATCCTCTGGCTTAATCAGATTTATTCTGGGTGGATCTGGTATGAAGCATTCACAAGCAATTTAAAAAACAAGATCAACAAAGAGCCACAGGGTAAAAAATAATAACCCTACCTTTTCTAACTCCAAGGCTGATTTAGCTGTTTTTGTTGATATTTCCAATGCAAATATGTTTCTTTAGAGTATCTGAACTACGAGAAAATCTATTATGTATGTCAAACGAGGCTTCCATACTAAGGACCAGTTACAGACATCTGGTTAAAGCAAAACTTAAGATTCAAGGACTTTGTCCAGTGCTACTCTTCTTCTTCTCAGTCCATAGCGGAGGTAAACGCAATTTCTTCTGTACATTAATGCAGTTTCTGCTTTGCTTTCTTGTAAGTGATGAGTGACTTGCCTCTTATACTGGTTAACGTTGATGCAGCAGTCCAAAACGGTTTTAATAGAGAACAGAAGCTCGGGCTGTGAAAGGAGTATTACTGGGTAAGACACAAATTTTGGGTTAGTTCTTCCTAAACATAAAACCAAGAACTGAAATATAAAAAACCCGGTCATGCAATTCTTTTGTATTTTAATTATTTGCTGTTCCTGAAAGCTGCTTTTAATGTGTATCTTTCTGAAACACATAATGATATTTATGACAAGTATTTATCACAAAAGAGGAATATTGCCAATGTGTCTATTTCTCTGCAGAGAATTTTCAGTGTTTCTGAATTTGGCTTTGGAAATGGTGTATGACAACATATTTTGCATCTCTAGACCAAATATCATGAAACAACATCCACTTCCGTAAAATGTATGTATATATATGCATGCATCTAATCAAAACTGTGCTTATTGTCCATTCAGTGGGGACAGTCTTCTAATACATGCTCTCAAATGCATCTGTGACCTTAGTAAAACCTTACAGCTTAGGCTCTTTATTTTCCATCGTTTCCTTCCCAGCTGTTGGCAGTAAGCCAAGTGAACAGACAGAATCTCTGTCTTGATATATGCTGAAAGTTTTATTAAGTACATCACTTTTCCATGCTTGAATTAGTGCTCAGTTTAAAAAAAAAAAAGCATATGGAGTAGAACACTTCAGAAAGAATCTCTGAAAATTAATTATGCCTTTGGTCTTAAGTCTTAGCATATTGCAGTATTTCTGAAGATTTATTAGGGGGGAGAAAACCAAGTGAGAAATTCTTGGGTAAAATTATTTACAGGAAGATAGGAAATGAGTCAGTACCTCAGGAAAAAGTAGCTGTCTTACAGGCATCTGAAAAAATGTCCAAATCTTTTTTTTTTTCTTTCTTTTTTTTTTTTTCCAGATGGACAAAGGAGGGGGAAATATATCAATAGGAGTTACAAATCACAAGTTCCCAACTTCCTTCTTAACTGCATACCAGCTTTGTCTTAAATTTTTTGTGCTAGGCACCAGCGGGTGAAACAGGAGAAGAGAATTTATTTGGCTTTATTCTGTATATTAACAAAGGCTTGATACAGATGCTGAATAGAACTGGCATAAGATCTGCTCCTAAAATTCTTAAAAAATATCAATAGTGCTATAAAAATGGTTTCTGAAAGCTGCTGCGGGAAATTTTTTGTGCTTTACAGGATGAATTTCCACATGCTAAGTAGAACAAGAGAGTAGCAGTGACTACAGGAGGAATTCAAACAATTAATGGAAAAAAAATGTTTACTTATTTCTAGGTTTCCTTTTGCTAAATAAAATATGAAAAGTATGGAGAGTTAAAAGAGTGGGCTGAGTAGAAGTCTCAGAGCTAGAGAAACTACAACTTTGTAACTCTTCCATTTTCTCTAAGGAAAATACCAGAGCAATTTCCAGTAGCACAGGTTAACCTTAGATATCTGTTACAAAGATGTGGCTTTCTAACTGAGGGAAAGAAGATTTCCATAGCATCATCCGGTACATTCTTTTGGGATGACTTGCCATTCACATGTGGCAGCGCAGTAGATGGATGTCTTCCTGCAGTCTGAACTCTCTCTTTGGTATCTGAGAGACACTGAAGAGTGTGTGAGTCTCTAGCTAGGACCCAAGGGGAAAGGTAACTTTCTAGTCACCTGTTTCAGCCAAAGGACAGTACTGTCACAGAGGGGAAGCTGAGCTCCACAATGCTGCTCGCTCACCTACCCTCCTCAAAAGAAGAGGATGATAAAGTACAATGGAAATGGTCTCAAAGGTCAGGATAATGTCAAGAAGATTATTCACCAATTACTGTCATGGGCAAAACAGTAGGGAGATTAATGTAGTTTTACTGCCTCTTAATAACAGCAGTGAGAACTAAAAGCAAAGTAAACCCACCTCCCAACCTGCACTCTCTTCTCCCGTGTTTGCAGGGGAACAGGGAATGGGAGCAGCAGTCAGTCCATAATGCTCTGCCTCTGCCACTCCTCCATGGTCCCTCTCTGCCCTTTGCTCTGCGTACCTCCCATGGATGCTGCCCCAAAAGTCCCTGTGTGGGTTTCCCATGTGCTGCAGCACTCCTAGCGCTCCTCCAGCACGGCTCTGTACCACAGGGCCCACCCTTCAGGCTCTGCTCCACACGCGTCCTCACGGGCGGCAGCTCCCCCAGCCCTCCACCCCCACCACGGTCTCCTCCCTTGGGCTGCAGCTCTGGCCCAGGGCTGCTCTGTGGGGATACCCACGGGCTGTACCTCCTTCAGGCCCCATCCGCTGCTGCACCGCGGGCTCCTCCACGTCTGCACGGGGAGATCTGCTCTGCGTGGTGCCCACGCGCTGCAGGGACGGCCTGCTCTTCCCACACTAGTTCGTGCTTCCAAGTTTTACTCTTGTAGTTGTAGTATGGCAGATATTTCAGTGTGGAAAAGTTGATCAGTTTCCAAGTGGAGAAGCTTGCAAGCTGTAGAAAATAACCGCTTTAAAGGCCTTTTTCTAGATTTGGAAGATAGAAAGGATTTTACTATTATAATTTATCTTAATAGTTGTCCCTTTAACATTACTATGTTCAATCCAACATCTTTATTTCCTTTTAAGCAGGTCAACTTATTGCTCCACAGACCATAAATCTGTTCAGCTAAATCAGCGGAGAAACATCTTTTTCTTAGCCCTAGGAGAGCACCCATATCTGCGTCTCTAGACCATCATTTTCTACAAGGCAAGCTCTTTGAAAAGCTGATGATCGCCTGACCATTTCAATACTGGGTGAAATAGAGGAAGACAGCCTTACTGAACAGACTGTAAGTTTGTTCACACAGATTGAGCATGGATTGAGATATATTTGGAATAAGAACAGCACATCAATCACATCTCTCTTAAAGAGGTCTTTTCCCCAGAGTGCCTATAACTTATTTTTATTGTAATCCTCACGTACACACGTCAGCAAAAGCAGTTAGCTCAAAGGGCAGTCCAGGCTCTGAAGAATAGTGCGCTTCTAACATGCTAAGAAAAAATATACACAGATGAATAATTAATTCTTTTTTTCCACACAGCTTTTCTTATATTAAATTACCAAGAGCTTATTTACTTCTGCTCTCCAAAAGCAGTACCAACTTACTTATTTCACATTTAAATTCAGAGCATCTCATGCCTAAAAATCTCTGACTTTGACTGTGGCAGAATAACTCTCTTCTATTGTGTCATCATCCATGATAGCAATTTTTCAGAACAAGCAGAAAATGACTTAAGTAATTCTCTGCATTTTGCATAGTTGCAGTCTTTTCAAGCGTGTGGAAAAGTATTTTAGATATACAGCCTTTACTTCCAACAGTCTCTGTCTCCTTAGACATACTTTTCATTGGAAATAAGTGCTTGAACTTATGACGAACTCATATCAGTTTGTCAGTTTAGTATATAATTTTTAGGTTGGGAGGTGATGAAAAACTGAATAGCCAGGTATTATTGTTACGGTGCCACTTGGTGTGAGACCTTGTGCCCTTGTCCATAATTTGCTGCCTATGCTTGAAATAATATGGTGCATGCAGAAAGATCAGTCTCCTCCTAGACGGTCCTCTAGTTGTCTTGTGATTTTAGGACTTATTTAAAAGTGCTAATCACCCTAATCACCTTCCAAGGTGCTAATTGCTCTTGTGATTTTTACTATGACTATTCCTTTAATTACTATTAATGACCTTCCCGGTTGTTGTTTATAAATGTTGGTTACAGCTGAAATTCATTTGGAATTTTCAGGTTTATGAGACTTAAAATGTAAATTTCCAGCATGTTTAGCACATAGCTAAGTACGTCTAGATGAACGCTTACAATATTTAGTACCTGTGAAAATCAAGATCTAGACCAACTACAGAAGTTATTGTTCAAGTCTGCTGTGGATCAGACCTTTAAGTTAGTTCCCAGAATGCAAGAAATGCATAGTACCTGTCTGGGGAGATGTGACTTGGCCAGTATTGCATATCATTTTCAGAAAAGAGGCAAAAATAAAACCTAGTTAATCCAAATGATGTTCAGTTGTGACGAGTATGAAGCTACAGGTTATACTGGCAGTGTAACAGCTTTTCAGATCTTGAATCGTTTAGCTTTGAATTGAATTTAGAGAGTCCTGCTATTTGGTAAGATACTCATTACTGGAATGTATTTGAAAATATTGACAACTAAATTTACTGTCTAGGGATTATTGGCAATGCATATTAATTTGAAAATTTAGTGTGAATACTTCTACTTGAGCCAACACCTCTACTTCTATGATGTATGATTCCCAAATACTGAAAATACTGGTTCTGTTTGTACTTATATGAAAATGTGATTGCATGAAGCCAAAGTCCTTGTCTCTGAAATGCCTACCTACATTAATTACTTTAGAAACTCTGCTCCTAAAACTGATTTAATGGATTACATTGTTCTTTCAGCTATGCAGCTTAAACACCAATATTCCCATTACTTCATAATTTAATTATTGTGAGGGAGAAAGAAATAAAAGAATCAGCTTCTCAACAAATGAAGTCAAGAGTTCGGCCATGCCAAGTTTTCCTTACCACCACTTGATCCTTCAGGCTTTCAGGCTACAAGATTGAGCAAAATGGGCACAGACTTCATTTTAAGGGTCAGTTACTGTTGAAATTTCTCTTCAACAGACGTTACTTCATCCCCTGAATTCTCACCAAGTTGAAACCTGTAAGCCAAATCAGGATCAAATCTCTGTTTTCCAGGTCCATTTGGTCTATTATGTGTACCATTTATGATGTTCATTGTGATAACTTCTGCTTAGGTAGTCCTTTGAAATTGGACAGTTTCCACATATAAACATATTTCAGCTAAAAGTGCTACGGATGCCAGACCCTTTCAGTCTCTGAATCTACAGCAAATCCAGTTTTCCCACTGTCATTTTGTCCTGGTTTCAGCTGGAACAGAGTTGGTTTTCTTCATCAAGTCTGGTACGACGCTGTGTTTTGGCTTTGGGAGAAAGATGGTGCTGACAGCGCAGCGATGTTTCTTTCAGCTGTCGCTGAGCAGGGCTGCACAGAGCAAAGGCCGTTCCACTTCTTCGTACCGTCTGCAGAGAGGGACTGAGGGGGCACGGGGAGCTGGGAGGGGATAGAAGTGGGACAGCTGGCCCAAATGGCCACAGGGATGTTCCATGCCATATGGGGTCCTGTGGAAAAGCTGTAACTCTGAGGGGAGTTGGCTGTGGGGGGCGGCCACTGTGTGGGGGCTGGGCATCGGTCAGTGCATGGTGAGAAATCGCACTGTGTAAATATTTATTGTATCAGCATCACTAGTATTACTATTTTCCTTTTCCTTTCCTGTCATAGTAAATTGCTTTTTATCTCAACACGAACTGTACTTTGCTACTTTTCCCAATTCGCTCTCCCATCCCACAGCACATTTAAAAGCTAGGGAGCTGTATAGGCCAGCTAGTAACCACCACAGCTCTATGCTGCTCAATGTTGTTTCTGAGTTGGGAGTGGGAAGTGGGCAATACTATAAATCTTACTGACATCAGGAATTACAAATATAGCTTCTTGTTTCTCATTGTTTTTTTTTTTTTGTTTTTTTTTTTAATGTGACAGTAGCATTCGAGGACTTCTGCAGGACTGTCTGTGCACAGAAATCCTTGTAGGTCAACTTTAGACAATACACAGCAAGAGTGTAGATAGCAGAACCATGAAGAGAAGTTCAAAAAGTCATAGTCAAGATTTGATATCAAATTATTTTATAGCTGGCTGCTGAATATCTTAAGGTACTTTTATTGTTCAAATTAGCTTAATTATTTTTTCACGTTACCTTTCTGTCAGTGTATGACCATGTGTGTGCAGAGTTTGCTAATACAGTAGCACACACAGAAGCCCAGACTGCATCATCACTACATTGCAGAGCTGTTAAAGGCCTTCTCTTGTCAGCAGTGGCTGTCAAAGAAACTAAGCTGTTTGACAGATAACTAATTAAAAAAATGCTTAATTATGCTTGTTACTAAAATTTCCCAAAACACTGAAGGCAGATTTAGAAGCTTGTTGTAGTAATGATTGTACTGTATGAGTTCTGCAATATATGAGCAGATATCTCCCATGTGACTGCGGTAGGTTGACTGGAGCGTGACAGTTTCATTTCTCATGCAAGGTAAGCCAGGCAAATCTGTGCAGATGGTAAAATATATATATATATATACATATATATAAATAGTGAAAATCCTGTGAGTTTTCTTTGGCCTTCTGCCCATTTAAGGAGAAAGTAACTGGCAACATGAAGTTCCCACAAAATGAAAACATCGAATAAACAGACTATGTGATTCACAAGAGATGTGGCTTTATGTTTTATTATGCTTTCTTCTCCCAGGCCCACAAGCTGCTGTGCTTTTGGAAATAGGATGCTCTGTACTCAAAAAGGAAACGTAATTCTTGACCTCCAACTTAGGAAGTGATTGGAGCAGTATTTGCTTTCAGCAACAAAGCGCTGGGTTAAGCATGCCCTTGATTAATAGCGCAAATCATCTGCTCCAGTTGGAAGAGTTAGGCTTTAGCCTGCAAATAACCAAGCACATTTTCAACATAAAAGAGTCTTGGATTGCATTAATTAATTCATGAGACCTCAGCTGAAGAGAATGTGTCCTGTTGATGATATCTTGGATGGGAGTCAGCGGCTTCATTGCATGGACATATTAACTTCCCAACTATCAGTGCTGTGAGATTCGTTACTGAGGACACAATAGATGGCACACAGTTGAGTGAGGTACACCCAGGCAGCCAGTCACTTGCAATTAACGTGCAGTCCCCTGTGAATCAAGCTGTTTGGTTGGCCTTCTTCAGAAAGGGAGAGAAAGTCATCCTCCAAGGCTGGAGGTTCCAGCTGACATCAAATCTGACTTCTTTTCAAGAGGCACAAAACAAATATGACAGGCTGTGGTTTTGTTCCGTTCTAGAAACATGCTACTGTGATAAATAGTTGTGCAAGATGTTTGAAAATTGGAAGGGCGAGGGGGAATTAGGAAGTTTTAGTCGGTCAGTTTTTTTAGTTTTAGAGAAATTAAGTGATTTGACAAAAATATTTTTTTCCATTGACAAATTAGATATTTTTGAAAATAATCTTAAAATTAGTTTTCATACACATTTTCCTTCTCCGTTTTCTTCTTTTTGTCCAGTCCTGTTGTTCTTTTCCCTAGAATAAAGATAATGTAATCTAATATTTTTGGTGGTTTTTTTT
This sequence comes from Alectoris magna, assembly GCA_030625065.1. Classification (NCBI taxonomy): domain Eukaryota; kingdom Metazoa; phylum Chordata; class Aves; order Galliformes; family Phasianidae; genus Alectoris; species Alectoris magna. The sequence continues at coordinate 21,395,508 of CM060564.1, read as the reverse complement.
TTTTTTCCTTGTTTCTACTCGTATTCATTTGTGTGAAAGTTTTGAAATGTTTCATGAAAAAGAAAATGGATTATTTGGATGTTTTTCCTCTGATTTTCATATTTTTATAGTTTGGGACTTTCCTATTTTGCCAGACTCAGTTGCAAAATGGAAGAAAGAAAAACAAAAAAAAGAATAATAGAGAGACAATTTAATTTGAATGAAAACAACCGTAGTACATGAGGTGTAATGTGAAGTTATTTTGCGGAATCTGGAGACACATGAGACAAATGTTGTCCTAATTTGCAAAAAGGAGGGTTCTTCAGTGACATCCCTAGAGATGGTGATAACACTGATGGAGGTCCCTGTCAAATGGACTGTTACTCTGGAGTTCTGCTCTGTTCGGAATGCTTCAAAACTGCAGCCTTAGTACACCACAGTATTTTGTTTTGTTTTATCGAGTTTCTTGGTTTTTATTTTCAGTTCCTATCTATTCTGTACTGAAGCCTTAAATGCTCAGGCTTTATGCCCGTTTTCAGTGCTTTTCTTCTAAATTTTTGTTCTGTAAGCAGTTTTTTTTTTGTTTTTTTTTTTTTTTAATAATAACAATGAAATTGGTAGATTAATACCATTCAGGAAATACTCCTGGCTTGCTATACAGATCATCAATGTAGTGGCTACTCCTGGCTTATTTAGTATACATATATGGCTATAGAAATGCTCTGTGGTTTGTTGTGCCTTGCAGATTTCTGCACTTTTCTCCAGAATGCCTTCTCTTGGTGCACCTGTGCCTCAAAGCACAGGCTCCCTCCAAGCTGAGCAGAAGCCCACCTCAGACAGCTCCTCCTTCAACCCACTGTGGGGGTAGTAACATAATCATCAGATAGTCTGCAAGTCCAGTGTGCCATTTTAACTCCGTGTGTGTGTGTCTGGGTCTGTGTACGCGTGTGTAGTAAAAACAGTCAGAGCAGGTATAACTTTCCTAAAGTACTTCACATTCCTCTCCAAAGATTATCATTTCTAAAGCATCCTACAAAGATAGAAATTGTTTCCTTCATGTTATTTGATATGTTGAATTGAACATCTGGTTAAGGGTATTTTTCTCTAAGTAGTGGGGAACAGGATCGTTGATATTCATTATGTGCACAGCATTGAAAAGACAGAAAGCACTTTTCTATTAACATCTCATTGCACCTATTGGAAATCACATCTGATGCCTTAAACTCACATTTCACACGTGCCAAACAGTTGTAAGGTTTGGTTTTTTTTTCTTCTTTCCTTTGAAGTCCTTATACAAAAAGAATAATCACAGAATTTTTCAGTCTCAAATATTAAGAGCGGTTGCCTGTCTGACTCAAAGCATGTTAGTAACCGCTGATAGAAGGCATATCAGAAAAGTGTCAGGCCTTTATCTTACAAGCCACCTGTTTCAGAAACTGCCACCAGCCTTTTGAACCTACTTCATTAAGTCGTGGAACTGAGAAGGAAAAGGAGCTGGGGGAGGACAGATAGATTTCAAGGAAAAGTTCCAAAAACAAACTGTAGTTTCCTTCCAGTCTAGGGAGTACCCCAGCAAAGTCGTTGCCCGAAACAAAGGGCCTATCCTTGAGCGGGGAGGGAGGAAGGGTGAGGCTGAATGTTGTGCTACAAAGGGTATGTTTGCTCCACGTAAGAATTTGTTATAGTGCAGTCCTGAAACACAGTCATTGCTGGCATAGACAGGGACAAGACCAGTTTGTTTCAGATGGGATGTACCGCTTCCTAAAACAGTTTTTAACTTTCATAAGTTCACTCTTGTCCTGTCTCAATTAGCCAGTTAACCTGTGAAAATAATTACAAGGCATCTCAATTTTCAACCTAAGCACCTTTGACAGCAATTTTGGTGATACATTAAAAGAAGTATGTATATATATATATATATATATATGCATATATAAAGTAACTATTGTAATTTTAGAGTCTGAATTCCAAACTTTGTAACTCCACACTGAATATCAGAACTGCACAATTAAGCTAATATGTCACAACCGCTGTTCAGATGGAATCATTATTCTGTGATGTCAGTGTTTATCTCACACAGTAGGAGGCAAAGGACGTTCTATGAAAAATGTATCTAGTGGCAAATTATGGAACATGTAAATAATAATATTGTGGGCTAACATCCTTATCTTCTTGTGGGTCAGGCCTGAAAGCCACAAGCAGTAGCATTATCTTACTCTTGTTTTTTTTCTGGCATAAGTTACAAAGTGTATGCGTACTGGAGTACCTCTTGTTCTTTTTGCTTTCTCATTCTGATTACATGAATGGAAAAGCATATGCTTTTCTAAAGAGGTTTTTTTTTGGGGGGGGGGGGGGGTTGGGTTTTTTTGTTTGGTTGGTTTTTTAAAGATTTCATTATGAGCTGACAGTAATGTATGCAGCTTCAAAAAGCTCAAAGAACTATGGTACTTGAAATCAAGGACAAGAAATAAGATTGACCTATTTGCTTATATTGCTGTTGTTAATGTACAAGATAGCTTGCTGGCTTTAGACTTACATCAGTAATCTGTTTGATAAAGTAAGAAATAGTATCTTAAGGACACTTGTGCTGTTTATGGGAGAATAAATGCTGTGAGGCACAGCGGAGACCTTAAAAAGCAGCACTGGCATGTTATGATTGTAATTCATGTTTGCGTCACTTTCGATGTCACAGACTCAGAAAAGCCAGACAAACTGAGTCATCCTGGATAATATCCAAAACCTCCCACATACAACCTGGAAAAGACTGTCCTTTTTTAAACTACATATATATCTTAAATATTGTACCCATTTTCTCAAAAGTCACTTTTTGATATTCTTACATTTTCGCATTGCAAGAGCCTGATTGTGGGTAGCAAATCATATACCATTTTCTACTGTTTTTCTAGTAATAGTTTAAAATCCTTAAAATAGATAAAAAGCATCTGCTCAAAAACATATTGATTACTGATAACAGTAAGGAACACATGACTGCTACTCTGGCACATGGTGAATTACATGTTTCTGTAGACTGAAATTCAATTTCTGTTGTAAGTCTTAGTGGGCATGAATAAAATATTCTCAAAGTACTTCGTACCTCTAAGAGCTGCTATGGAGGTACAACTAGATCTGCCTTGCAAATTCCTATCAGCAACTTCCCATAAGTAGCGGGGAGTTACAAAGAAATAAGATAAACTTTAGAACGCAAGGGACATTCAGTATAAATGACCTACTTCCGCAGCAGATGTTGGTGATGCTAAAAAGGCATCATTTGAGTTTTTAGATCAAAGCTGGTGAATACTGTGACCTGTTATATCTTTACTGCTCCTGGGAAAGTTGCTTCTGACCAACTTCCAGTAGATTTTTGTAAAATCAGGAACAGAGGCTTTATTTGTGTGTTTTCCTTGTACCACAGATGGCAAACCCTTCGCATGAAACCATCTGATGGTGAGCTGATCTGGACAGCACCTAAGAAGGCAAGATTTATAACTATACCACTTATTGTCCCCTTGCTGGCAACTATCAAACCCTAGTCTATCATCTTGTCACTGAAGGAATTGAGTGATGTTTAAATGTCATGATGTTTGGGTTTGCTGTGTTGACATTCAGAGTATGTTCAAGAGAAGTACTGGGACACATCAGCCTTATCCACATTGTACCAATTTTCACACGTTGTTTCCTGTGCTGGCCTCTAAGTAAAAGGGGCTTTTATTCTGTCTAGAAGACAGCAGAGCACCACAGCAGTTTATGAACTGCTGGATTCTTTAAAAATTATACTGGCAAATATTTAAGTGTGGAAAATGCTCGTTTTAGAAACTTGTTTGCCCGCCTACCAGATTCTCATAATCTCTCTTTTAATTGCTGTGTATTTATTGCGTTCTGACAAAAAGTTGCCAAACATGCTTCTGGTGATTGCAGACATTCAAACACATTTAGATAGCACTTGCCTTAAGCAATCCGTGCTGTGAAAGCAGTCCTTATGTAAAAGAGATGAAAACCCCTGCAAACCAAAAAAAGACAATGTTCTGTCATCTCCAGAAACACGCAGTCTAACACTAATGCCAAGCATGCTAAAACAGTGGAAAAACCCCAAGCATTATACGTCAGCATTCCAGTATCTTTCAGAAATGATTCTTGTAGCTCCAGAATGGTGTGACAAGAAGACACAAGACATCAGTCTCTCCCTGACTCTAACAATAAAGTCACGTGCCGCTTGGAACACCTAACTTATTTTCTCAGTTTTTCAATGCAAGGATAAATGTTTACTCATGACTTAAAATGCTCTGAACTGTATGTGGAGCAGTGCTGCGTAAATGAAAAATGTTACCGGGAGGTTTGTGAGAAGTAAGGTTAGTAACACTAGGTTTATCTCTTACAGCTTATTCAGCCAACTGGAAAAAGTGTTGGACAGAATGTTCTATTGTCTGAATAGTTGACTTAATTGGCTTAAGAGGTCCGTCGTCTCCATTTTTCTGCAAAAAGATCAGCATTCACCTATCACTTTGCTGTGATAACTACTACTGGGACCTGGCTAACAGCAGAAGGAACAACAGTAGTGCCAGTTCTGCCAAGAGGAAAAGACAGAGAGCACAGAGTAGAACAGAAATGAGAATTTTAGGGGAAAGTGAGCAGAAGAGGCTAACATGATCGGAATAAACAGTTCCTTAAGAAAAGAAAGCTCAGCGACCTAATTCTGTTACTAATTTTAATTGCAACAATAGCATGTTTTAAACAGACATGTCGCACGCATAGCAGGTGACAGAATTATGCTCACAAAATGCATCAAACAACAACATGCAAAAGCATGTGGCTGGCTACCCAGAGGTCTGAACATGTGACTTCTCCCCTCATGCTGGCACTGCTTCTTCCTTTAGTAACCCAGAAGATTAAAGCTGTCAGTTGCATATAAGGGTTAAGAACTCCAAGGAGGATTTATGATCTCTGTGCAGTCTCCAGGGAGAATAAGCAGACTGTTCCCTGCCAAAACACTCCTAAACTGCCCTACAGTGAGGAGCGCTGCAGGAAAAGTACCAGAATTAGACAGAGGGAGGGGGAGTGGTGAAGGAACAGGGTCAGCAGCTCACCTGCCCTGCTTATTTATGCTCCACTCTTACTTCAGTACACTTCCTCTTTCAAGAAATGTATTGTAAAATTGACTGGAGTTTACAGTATAGTAGTCTTAATTCAAGTCGCAGCTTAGTAGTATATATTCTGCTGCATACAGAAACTTCCTTAGAATAACGAAACCAATCACCTTTCCTTGCGAAGGTTTCTCCTCTCTCCATTTTCATTCTCATTGATAAGGATCTAAGCCTCAGCTGTTACAGTTCACGAGTCTACTGATGCCTGAGACAATATATTTTCACTTTAGTGCTCTCCTGCAGAATAGTGCTTACTGACTGTAACTAAATATTGCAGTGTTTCAATGTCTGAAATATGGGAATACAGTTCGCGTTCAGCTGTTGTTGATTAGGAGTTAACTAAGGAAAAAAAAAAAAAGCTTCTAGAATTATCACAGAAGAGCTTCTTGTCAGACCACAGTCACTTTCTCTGCCTCCCCCTGCACCCGAATAACCTTAGCACAGCTTCAGCAGTTAGGAAGAGATCTGTGAGAAATTAATTTCTTGAAGGCTGTGTGAATGGGCTGTTTAAAGGAGAAAAAAATCACAGCTGGGGAAAAAGACCCTGTGATTTATTCCACCAGTCTGCACCTGAGACAAACTGCTTATACTCCCCAGCTGTTTGAAGCCTCCAGCTGGAAGAATATGTCTGTTTAAAAATGGAAACCAAGCAGCAGCTACAGTTCTTTCACTCTATTCCTTGCTTTCCTGCAGCTGTATTTGGACTGGGACAAGGGTGAGAAAGGCAATGTACAGGACCATAAGTTAATCCACGCATAGGTTCTGTTGACTAGCCCTGTCTAGGTCAGCTCTTTAAAAACTATCCAGTTGGCATCAAATCTCCAAATCAAAGCATGTGTTGCAGGGGTAAGTAGGGTCTTGTTCCTCATGGTACAGCTCATCCCCATCAGTGTTGAAGTAGCAGTGTTTTGTCAATTCCAGGAATGGAGAACTAGCTGAAGGGAGGGTCTCACTCTTAGGACCAGGGAAGGGCCATGGCAGCTTTACCAGAATAGCGTTTTTAAACATCATGTTGCATGTCCTTACTTGTGTAGCAATTCATAGCTTGTTTGCGTAAGGTGTGTGAATGAGATGCATCCTTCCTGTGAAACGGGAGCATTTCTGAACAGTTATGTAATAAATGTATTAGTGTGCTTGTATGCATGCATAATGCCGAGGGGAGAGGAGGATAGCGTATGAAATTGGAAGTAGCAAAACTCACCTGAACCTCCAAATCACATTTCTGTGCATCTTCTGTCAGCACTGTTCCACTTCCTATAACACTGGAGATTGGAAGTGAAGACCGATGCACGTTACCCGTAAAAAAACAGGAGTATCACTCTGAATATGCTTTGAATCTCTGAGTATCAGTATGCCTTGGCACAACAACTAAGTAATTTTCTTGTAATTTCATTGGGTAAAGGAGTGTTCATGTGTAACAATTTATAAATGGAGGGGAAAGAAACGCAGAGGTTACCTAGAGATTGCATCCTACCTAAACCCAGTTATATGGCACACTTCTGGTTAAAGTAGCTGACTCACTGAAACTGGATCATTACATTAGAAAAGCATTGTTCTGTAAGGAAATTAATGAACTGAAAGCATAATCTAACAAGACCCAGGAAGATTATATCAGCTTCAAGCAAATAGGCAGCTTCTTTATGGAGCACATGTATTTTTGGATAGCCCTAAGACAGTGCCATAAGGAACTGTAGGAGGATAGCAGAATATAAGCCAGGAACTCAAAGAAAGTCAGAGGCAGGAAACAAGCAGAAGAAATCATGGGGAGTCTGTCTACATCCAAAAGCCTCTTTGGAATGCATCTGAAGTTAGGAACAGAGAAGATGCAGAAGAAGAGAGATGAGCATATATAAATATATATGTGTATTTGTTGTGTAGTTTTTTTGTCTTGTTTTGTTTTTCCCCAAAGATATGCTGCTTTTATTGTTATCTGCACCACTTCTCTGTCTGAAGTAACAGCTTTGTAGATTGCATGACTACTTTTTGCCAGGAAATGAACTGAGGCAGTATTGCTGCGTCCTCTTTTTCCTTCGGCTCTGGTGCTGAGCTCCAGTGTCAGTCCTGTTGCCCTTCAGCACCTGACTTGGCTCCTTTTCCAGTCAATGCAGAATTTTTTAGCCTTGTCTGGCTTTTTTTTTTTTCCAGCATGGTTCCTCTTCCATGTAGGCCAGAAGTCCAAAGCAGATGGCTGATAGCTGTTAATAAAGTTGTGTCTCTATCCACTGACTGAATAGGCGTAGAAGTCAAATTAAGGATAATTATATGAAGTACAGGAAAGCAATTGCAGTGATGATGAATCACAGCTCCTTCCAACACCTTGTTGTTAGACACTGAAATCAGGGCATTTAGTAGAGAAAATTGGAAAAGAATTTTATTATTTCTTCTTTCCTCAAGGATAGGTTCATGATTTGTGGTTTTAATTTACTGCTTCTGTTTTATAGCCTAATAATCAAGCAATAATTAACCTGTATTCCTGCCAAATTAGTCTATGGTTTTCCTTTTCTGCGGTACATAGTTCCTTGGTATTTCTTTCAAATAATTTTACATGTTCAAAAGTTAGATATCTTGTATGAATTCATCACCTGGATTCCTTCAAGTAACTGGATACTTTCCACTTATTTTGGTTTCTATCTTAAGGCAGCATGAATCATATGTTGGAGGTGCATCTCTCTCTTCATTCTCACAGTGTGAGAATAAACACATGATTTAAAATTGATGTTTAAATTTAGATGACTAAAGTTCAGGGTGATAAATCCCACCCTTACAGACTGTAACCGTGTTTTTTCTTATTTTCAGAGGAGAATGGATTCAATATCTTTCTAATCGTTAATGCCATACAAGTCTTGCAGACAACCCCAAAGCAATCAGATGTGAGAAGAATTTATTAATATTTGTCAGTAATAAAAAACCAAACAAGCAGCAGGTGGGTTTGTTTGGGTTTTTGTTTTTTTTTTTGTTATTTGTTTGTTTGTTTGTTTCCTAGGAGACATTAATGGCATTCTTGGACAGGAAGGAAACTTGTTATTGATTTTCACCAATTTTTACTAACAGAAAGATATCTTAGTCTCCATCGGTCTTGTTTTATGGAGGATGGATTCACTAAGAAAATCTAGCACACGTTTGCTGTGTTACAGAATAAGGAAGGTTTTCGAACAGCAAGTTGTGAAATGTGTAGAAGTTAAGTGCTGGAGAAGTGTGTGGTTTGGTATGAACTCAGTACCAGCATTTTGGACAATCACAGAAGGTACTTGTATCAGGAACATACTTACTGTATTACTTATGTTATTAATTTATTTTATTTACAATAGTTACATTTTTATATTTGTATAAACTTACACAGTCTTGCTCTATATAGGAAAAATAAGGTTATGTGAACTCACCCATGACTCTGTCTAGTTTCTTGACATTATTGCTCTTGCCTTGATGCAAAGCACAAGCTGTGCTTAATACAATATAATCTGTTGACAAATGAGCTTTTGCTTAGTAACTGAATTGATAAACTAATTTTTTGTTGAAATTAACTATGGGAAAGCAAACCTAATTCATACATATAATATTGTTTTATCAGTGTTGTGAGGCCATTTAAATAAATCAATCTGCAACTGAATAGCTTTAGTGATCCTTCAAAAAAAACATTGTGACCAAACACTGTTTCTTAAAAGCATTAGTCATTAATTACATAAACAGAAGATGTGCAGAACACGCTGACTTCATAATTTTTGTTTCTGAGCGGTATTAGAAAAATTTTGCATATATTGGCAAGAAAGATAAAATGGGGGGTAGGATATATATTTTTTTCAAAACTCTTTTTAATGGTGGTGCTTAATTTGAGATGCATGGCATTTCATTTTCCTATACTGAGTTCTGATACCCCTACCTGTGAAGTGCACAGGATTCTCCTATGATCCCTATCATGGGAAGATCAGTTCCTTAACTTTGCAGGATCAGAGGATGTTTTTGAAAGCTTTGATGTAAATGATTACTTGTGGTTATCTTCAAAGACAGTAGCAAATCTAGGAATGAAGCTTACTTGCTAACAATCTGCTGTACATTTTTTTTTCCCCCTGGCTTCTAAGTTTAGCTTTCTATCTCAGAATTGCAGCAACGACAGTTACAAAAAACTATGAACATCTTAATGTTTAAATGCAGCATATATTTTAAAGGAATCCTGGATGCATAGATGAAATTCCCATAGACATCCAGAAATCAACGTAATACCTGGTAACACATAACAAATGTAAAATATTTTCTTTGCTTTTAATCACAAATCATTAACTGAAAGAATTAATTTCTTACCAATAACATAAAAAGCAAACACCCATTTGATATAGGACTTTGAATCATGGTGTTTGTTAAGCAACAAAGCAAAAGCCTAGGGGCCCATGAGTAAGACATGCACATGTAATCAAAGAAAATAGAGTTACACAGAGCCACCATGTCTCTTTAGAATACGGCTGACAGAACAAATAAAGAAGAGCCTTAGCAATGAGTTCAAGTAATACAACCTTTCATTTCATCAAAAAGCATATGCTTGCCACAAGTTCCCCCTTTTTATTAAGGAAACACCATTATAATAACAAAGCAATAGAATAGCTGAATAGAGTGCAGTGTTTTCCTTCTTGTAGTTGGAAGAATGCTTGAATCGCTTATCTCAAAAAGTGTGTTTAGCAAGAAACATATGTGAAAGACATTTAGGAAATGTCTTTTTTTATAAGTTTTGATTGTTAGTATTACTTCAGAGTTATCTGCCATCTTGCTAAAAAATGACTTCATCTGAGAAACTTGCAGCAAGTTGCAGCCAAGTGTCAAAGAATGCAAACAATAAGACAGAGAATGTAGAAGTTTAATATTTACTTAACTGTTTTAAAATAGAACATCTATTCCAATACAACTAGGTTTTAGATGCCACAGAAAAGACAGAGCACTGAGAATCAGTGCACTGTGCTGCTATTCTTACCTTGTAGCTTTCCTTCTGCTTTGAACCATTATTGAGATTTCACATGCAATTGTTTTCATGTTAATGTACATGTTGTCTTACATGTTTCCCAGTTATTTTCTTCTAGAGTCTCACTGAAATGAAAAGTAACAAGTGGATGTGTATAAAATCAAACACTCGCAGATTTGTGTTCAAAGTTAGTTTCTTGTAGTTAGTTTCTTGCTTTTTTCCCATGCTGTACATACAGAACTTGGAAACTGGCCCAAATGAATAAAATTAATATATGAATTGTGTACACATGGTCACATTCCAAGAAGAACTATTAAGTGGAAGGGCACTGTACATTACAGTGGTTTTTACTGATGTTTTGTACATTACATCCTGAAGAAAGGAAACATAAATTGTAACATCTTCAGTCATTTCTATGTTTTTCAAAAATCAGAATTGCATCTAGAAGTTTGCTATTTGAGTGTAGGTTTGGACCTTTGCTTTAGGCTCTCATTATAGGTGGAAAAAAAAAAAAAAAAAAAGGCCATAGATACTCACTTTCCTAAATCCACGCTTTTACATTCTAGACCATAGCTCAGAATAATTCATGTCTACCCACAAACTCTAGGCAGTCCCACAGATGGTATCTTTAGCATTTCACTGGGAGCTGAGGTTCCAACACAGTGCTTGAGAGATTTGGTTCTCTAAAGAATGGACTTTCAGAAGATAAAGTGAGCATGAGCTCAAAAGAAAAGCTTAATAGAGGAGCTTATGACTAATCTGATTCAGACAGCTGATAGGCCTGTGTCCCAAGATTATCAGCTTTGGATCCTTTCCTGTTGGTGGTAATCGTTCAAGTAGATTAGCTTGAACCTGCACAAAAACCCTACATATCATTAGCTCATGCTAGCTTCCTCCCACGTATTCCTTAAGTTCCAATGGTTTTTTGCATGATTCTTCTTCTGCCTCTCACCTACTACAGACCTGTATTCTCTCATGATACTGTTAAGTAATAGTTGATCAGTCATGTTGTAAGAGTGTCAGTGATAAGATAAGTATGCCTGGGGCTCATAAACTACTTGAGAATAGTTCAACTGTCTCCCATAAAAGACTATCTCATATGTCTATATATCAGACTGAAAAGTCCTGAGTGATCCTAATCCTTAACTCTGTCAGGAACTATGTTATCGTGAGACTCAGCTGTACATTTTGTTGTTCATTTTGATGTGTGGTTCATAACATCAGGAAGACTGTCTGAAGGCATTGTACATCTTCAGCCTAATTAAATAATCCATTTCAGGGGCCTTCTGAAGTTCAGTTACAAGAAGTTTTTGAGCTTGGGGGCATTAGTGTTATCAGAATATGTAAAGGCATAAAATGAAATGATATCTGACAATCATCTGAGTAATTCTTCAGTGCTGTTCTGGATCAAGATGAGAACAAAACTTGAAACTGCTATTGTAACTTACATGTCAGCCTCTCTTCATCTTACTATCAATTGTGCTTTTTACAGTAATGACTAAAGTTAAGCCTGAACAGAGCCTCACATATCGATTTACAAAGTTCAATATGTAGAATTTTGTATTGTTACTTTTAAATAAGAAATATTTTGTGATGTGAAACTAAAAAAATACAAAGACTGGGACAAACTCAAAATGGTTGGAATCACTCCATAAAAACAGGGATAATGTCTGCATAGTCCAAGCTGAAAGTTTAAAAATGTTCAGCAGCTACTTGTGTGAAGTAATTTTGTAGATCTGCCTTGTTCATATTAGTGCTGGGCTGATCCACCTGGGAAGAGTCCACGCTATAGGAGAAAATAAAAAAATCACTACACTTGCCTGTACGGTGGGATTGAGTACACCGTCAGCAAGATTGTAGATGACACAAAGCTGAGTGCTATAGCTGATGAGACAGAAGGAAGGGATTCCATCCAGAGAGGCTTGGGCAAGCTTGAGAAGTGAGACCACATGAACCTAATGAGGTCCAACAAGGCCAAGTTTAAGGTCAAGGCAATCCCAAGTGTCTGTACAGACCGGGAGAAGATGCAGCCCGGAAGGCCAACAGTACCCTGTGCTGCATCAACAGAGGGTTGGCAGCAGGACAAGGGAGAAGATTGTCCCCCTCTTCTCTGCCCTTATGGGCCCCCACCTGCAGTACTGCATCCAGGCCTGGGGCCTCCAGAATATGAAAGATGTGGAGCCGTTGGATTGGATACAGAATTGGCCACAAATATGATCAGAGGGCTGTAGTACCTCTCGTGCGAAGAAAGGCTGAGGGAACTGGGCTTGTTCAGTATGGAGAAGGCTCTTAGGAGGCCTTATTGTGGCTTTCCAATAAATAGTCCTTAAAATCAAGAGGGAGGCTGACTTTTTACACCGTCTGCTAGTGATAGAAGAATACGGGAGAATGGCTTTAAACTAACAGAGGAGAGATTTAGGTTAGAAGTGAGGGGGAGATTTTTCACTGAGAGAGTGGTGATGTGCTGGTACAGACTGCTCAGAGAAGTTGTGGATGCCCCATCTGTGGAGGTATTCAAGGCCAGGTTGGATGTGGCCTAGGGCAGCCTGATCTGCAGCCCTGCCTATGGCAGGAGGTTGGAACTTTATGATCTTTGAAGTCACTTTGAACCTAAGACATTCTATGATTCTAAGATTCTGTTTCTGCTTCAACTATCTGTATGGTTGTCATAAGCATTTGGGTGGTCCTGCCCATGCACATGTAGTGAGTCATGGTGCTTGAAAAGATAGATGGGTAAGCATAGAAATATTGATACTGGCAACTGACTGCAAGGGAGCTTTTCAAGTGTGTAAGGCTCTAAGTCTTTTGGCAGGAACAATGCATCAGTTGCCTTGAAGTAGCACTATTTTATTGTCAACAGTGCTATACATGAGTGTTTCTAAATTCATCACTGTTGGAAGTTTTCTGAACGGTTCAATACCCTTATTATTACTGCACATAGAACTTCAAAGATCTCGTGTACATTCTTTTGTATCCCTCTGTAAATGTTTAATTACTGGCTCCCAGCATAATGTTCAGTTGACATAAGTGAGCACAAATCCTGGAATAGCCCTTGGTATCTGCATTTCCATTACCTTACAGTCACACACTACTTTATGAATGCTGTGTTAGAAGAGATTTGAACACTTTATATCACAGAAAAATTCCTGTGCAGCAGATAAGATGTTTTCCCAATGATATGCGAAGACCTTCACAATTATTATGATTTTTATAGCGTCTCATAATTAAAATGTAATTTAATAATATTATAAACATAGTATTGACAGGCGTAAGAAAAACATAAAAAATTAAAGCTTCAAAACTCAGTGATCTGCTTTATAAAAGTTGGGCAAATAGAACATAAATCTCTGCTTTGTAAATCATACCAGCTCAGGAAACTACATATACTACATTTCTCTTTGTTAGTGTAACTCTAAACTCTGCTGAAGTATATCAGTCTCCAAGACAATACGTGAAGCAAATTGTTCACATTTAAATCATAGCAATACAGCAAATCTAATCCAGTGTTAAAAGATCAGCAGCATGCGTATAAAGCCTCAACAACATTGCCTGGCAGATATTTGTAAATGGTTTGGCTGTGTGATAGCTTTTCCATTTTTAACATTTTTAGTAGAAAGCAAGTGAACTCAGCAGTCCAGAGGTGAAAAGAAATGTGGCAGTACCTGTCGGTTCATGAATGTGCAGGAAGGATGGCAGTGCATCCAGCTTTGTTATTGAAGTGTTTCTGTAGACAGTGACTTAGCCTCCTGTGCAAGAAAATGCTTTAGACTGTGTCAAGATTTCAGCAACAAGTAATTCTATTCTTGGTCTCCAAAAGAACTAGTTAATCTTAGCAGAATTTTAAAATGTATAAAAATTATAACTTTCAATGTTTTGCTCAAACAACTCTTCTGACACAGAATCTTACTTCACCCAAACCAGAAATGCCATAAATTAAACAGAACAGTGTTGTTTTTTTCACCCTAAGGATTTTCTGGATAGGTTATTTTAAAAATTAACTTAACTGTACGCATGCGGTACTTAATCTGATGTTTCTCTACTGAAATCAATCAATTTTGCTACAGTGACTCATGAGAATTAGACTGATTTTAAATTAAAAAAATAATTAAAATCATATTTTATTCCACACTGAGAGGTACACTGAAATGTTTTGTCTCATACAGATTTCTAATTTTTGGCAATATAGATTATGATGTTTTAATCTAATTTCCACTGAAACTTAATAAGCAGCACATTTCAAACTCTGAGCTAAATCTTATATTCCCTAACGTGCAAGTTATCAAAGTACTTCGTAGCTGTATGAATTGTCTTTTGGCTTTAATAGCCTAAAACACAAATGACATCCGCTGGCTATTTGTTAATTATGTTTTTGACTTGCTTATGGCTATACTAGAGGATATATTCCAGGCTCTCATTTCTATTAATAGACATGTGCTTTGGACAGGATAAAAAATCCTCTGCCCTATTTAGCCTCTTTATATCTAAAACAGTAAGTCTCCTTGTTGGATTTTCTGTTCTCAATAAAATAGCACAAACTGCTACTCTTCCATAACAGATAAGGAATACCAGTATGGATGTAGGATGTGTTTTGCGAAGTAATTTTTGAGTGTTCAAAAAATATGGAAAAGTAATTACGTCATAATTTGAGGCAGAAGTTGTATTTAATGCACACATAGACTTCAGTATTCTATAAACCTTCAAAAATATATTCGTTTCAGTTCAAAGGGATACTTATCATAGCTATGTAAAAATCTTGAGATTAAACCAGAGTGTAGATAACATAAAGAGAGCCTTCTTACTAGGCATCTGTTAATTTCTGTTTTGATCATTTGGAAGTGATTCAAGCTTAATCATGGTCCAAGCCAAAATCTGGTACTGTACAGCTATAACATTTGCACAACTTTGTGATAAGGACTGTTGAATTTCGGAAAGTTCTGACAGAAGTTCAGGTCTGCTTTTGTTTTACATCTTCAGCTGTACTGAATTAGCTGAAGCAAAAGCACCATACGTCTGTAAAATTTACTCACCGCTTCAGCATGGCTAATATCATAACAGCTACTCCATGTTACAGAAGCTCAAGTATTTTGTCCCGCTGCTGCTTTTAAGTCCCTAACTCTTTCTACACCCAGGATGAGGAAGTGAAACAATGAAATACAGATTTTCTCATGGGTGTTACCAATGGAAGATACAAATCTTGAAAAGTAAGAAGATGTGAATGAGAACAGTAATTTCATTCTGAAAAAGCTGTAGAATGGTCTCTTCAGAGGATGCAACATTGCTATGATAAAAGTGGCCAGCTTAAAAATTACAGTATTTAATTCATAAGCCATTATGATTTAGGACGTATTATTAAATTCATTGCTGTATCCTGTTGTAATCAGGAGATAACCTCTTAAAAAGTCTTATCCTGTTTTTAAAAAATGTCCTTGAACAGTACCCTGCAGACACAAACATTTACATGTTGCAACCCGTGGTACAGATTAAAAAAAAATCCACAAAAACACATTACGTACATATTGACGACTAGGATAAGAATGTAAAGACTGATCCAGGAACATGTATCTGCTAATTTTGGCACTGAACAAAGCCCAGCATTACACCTGCCCTGGCTAGGTGAAAGATTGTCTAGATACGAAAAGGCAGAACAAACACTAACAATGAAACTTCCATGGGAGGAACTATAGAACTGTGTAGTGTGAGCAGATAGAAATGTCTGCTCAAATGAGCTCCCCAAGGGCATAGCATCAAAGCTAGTTAAACACCAAAAGAAAGGAGACTGGTGAGAAGTATTTGTTGCAGGTTTAATTAGTAGGTAAGACAAATATATATCATGTATGTCATTGGTGCAGTCAATTTGTCTTGCTACAAGGCAATGACTACAGGACTTCTCAAAGTCTGTTCTTCCTCCCCACGCTGCTCCAGTTACCATTCCTATTGTCTCTGCCCACTGATCTTTTTCACAATCACATTTGTTTATCTAGGTCTTCTGCAGCCACTGGAAGTTGGAGCTATAATTCTACTGCTTCCTTTGAAGTGAGCAGAACTCACTGTATGTATTTAAACAGAACTGTATGTAATGCGTCTGTTTAAACACACTACTGTGGTAATTAAAAATGATAACAGAAATAGGTTGCTGAACTTATTTCTCCTAGGGAATTGTTTGTTCCAACCATGTTAGTCACTTCTTCCCACTTCCTCTTAAAATCCTCGTTTCTTCCTTTGAAGCCGGAAAAACAATTAATAAAAATCCATGTGCACTGAGTCTATGTGCAAAGTTTTTACTCTCTTTTGGTAGGTCTGAAATTGCTCTTTCGCCACAACTCTCACAACAGGAAACTGCCCTCTCTTACTTTTGCCGGACAGTCTCTGAAAGGCAGAATCTTTATGCAGGCAACATTCCTAGCATTAATACATCTTGGGTTTGTACACCTTCTGCCTTATTCTATGTAATTTACCAATGCCTAAATTAAGAACGGAGATGCCCTACCTTCTCTCCATAGCTAGTAGAAGGAGACAGGACCCTCCAGGGGATGATTCAGCAGCCCTGTAGAAGTGCTAAGTTCTCTCCACAAATTTCAAGTGGGCTCTGGGAAGCCAAGGAAACTCAGCTGAACGGATTCATTCACTTCATTTGAACTGAGACTTCTCCTCAGGAAAATAAAAGAAATTTCCTCAGTGAATGGGATTGCAAAACAAAAGGATCTCAGAGTTAGTTTTTAACTCAAATTGTTAGTCCTACATTTTGACTATGTAGCATGGGCAGATTCCTAGTGTTTCAGTAAAGAGAGCAGGAGAAGCTGCTTTGGCAAAGTTAAGATGTAGGGTGTTGGCATTTGGAGGAAGCTCAATATGAAGTTCTGGGAGAGATTGTTTTGTTGCTGCCTTTTCCTGCTAATTCCCTCTCAGGCTAGGCCTGGAGTGTCATACTGCCCACTGAATCATTGAATAAGATCATAAAACCGCTCAGGTTGGAAAAGATCATCAAGTCCAACGCATTTTAACCATACTATCCTAACTCTAAGGAGTACAAGTGGGAAATTTAAACACAGAGAATGGCTTTGACAGAAGTTATTTCTATGCTGGTGACTTTGTAAGTATGGTGGTGAAGAGCAAAAGTGACCTGTGTTTTACTGACTGATGTGGAGGGAGGAAGAAACAGAAGAGATGGAAGTGATCTAAACCTGATGGGAAAAAGGTGGGAGGGAGGGAAGGGGAAAGAGTTATTTCCTCTGCATTTTTTCCCAAACCAAAACAACTCTGAGGATGTTTCTGCTTGATTTAGTTTTCTGAAGGTTATTTGGACACTGGAATTCTGGCAATAATTTGATGTGCAAGGTACTTAGAAATTTATTTATTTACCAAGCATGAAAAATCTAAGCCTGATATTTCTTTTGTGAAAATAAGAAGATAATAAAGAACTGACAGATAATCAGCACACTGCTTATAATATTTTGATCAAATATATATGCGCACATATTATTTTTCAATACTCTACTGCCTTAATCAGAGTAGCTGTCGTAATTAAGACAGATTTAACTACAGAATCCCCACTTTCCAGCATAATACATGACAGAGTTTTCAGTGCCCATTTTCTAGGCAAAGCTTTAGTGCAAAAATGCCGTTGTTTTCCTTATTTACTCATAGTACCTATGAGTTGCCTGTGAGTGCATTGTGATGAACCCCTCCAGCTATTTTTGAAAAGTTACAATTTTACTATTTATTCAGATGATAAATCTTAGGAAATTAAAGCTGTCATAATACCAATTAAGAAATCTACTAACTGGATTCAGGACAAGAGAAAATAATATCTACTACGAACATAGAATGCAAACCTGAAAATAATTTAAATAGAAGTCATTATATTATCACAGAGAAGGCAAGATTAATATAAGCATACATAAAAATTTAATTTTCTTTTTTTTTTAATAACTAATTAATTAATGAATTCAGTTATACTTAGCTTTTATCAGTTAGATAGTTAGATATAGAAGCAGCGCAATGTAAATGTATGTTAGAGCTGAAATAATCTCACAACAGAATAATGGAAAATTAGCCAGTAGAATCTGTTTTATCTCAGTACGGCGTTCTTCTGAATATCTGCAGGATGACTCCACTGGTAAAAAACAGTTCTGAAGTTTGACCTATGTCCAAGACAAAATTCAGGTGAAGAAATCGAGAGTGTCCTCAAATGTGTTTGTGAAATGCTTAATGTTCAATATGATGTTTGCCAGATTAAAAATGAGGGTTTAGGTACATCTGGTAGTACGGAAAGAGAGACAGCAACAGCTGCAAAAATTTGAAATGTTTTATGAACTTTTTGTCCTGGATTTCTGAGCTTTTTGCCTTTGGCCGTGACCTTTCCTTCCTGTGCATTTTTAATAAACAAAAAACAAATTTTGTACTGTAGAACTCTCAGTGAATCATACTTGTAAGGAAAGTCAGCTATCTTAAAGGAATCGTCATTAATCCACCAAAGGAATGTTATTTACTAACAGAGTGATTTTACCCAGAAATGTAAGGATTGTGCAAAGGAAAATGTAAGGATTATGCAAAGTATTCATAGTTAACACAACAGTTTTACTACAAAGTTGCTCTCTAAATTCATTACTCTCAGTGATAAAATCATCATGTTATGTAATATTTTGAAGTCAAACTGGTATCTTTGATAAAAATAAACTCTTTTCTTTGAGAACAAATTCATACACGTTATTTTTGCTATGAAAAAATAAATGAAATACCATCAAAATCTGAGTAAAGCAACATCTGGGTTAAATAGAATATATTAATGCTTGCAAAATCTTCAGATTATGAAATTAAAGTTGTAACTCCCTCAGTGCATGGTAAGATTTTCAGATAATTGTATTATTAACACCTTTCCAATGTCTTCCATATAGTTAATAATGCCTAGACTTTACTACCAAGATATCATAGTAATCTTTCAGTAACTGACAAGATCATTTATTTGCATATAGTTGCCAAATGCCAGAGATGTCTACACTTCATCAAGCTATTGGCAGCAAGCCAAAAGAATGATTGGAGTGACAAGAACCTCTTTTCAAAATGCCGCATTTGGCATTTACATATTTGATTTGGTATAAGAAGAAAACACAAGTTCTTCTGTTGGAAGAATAAGAATGGTACATTAGTAATGTACCTAAAGAGAATAACTGCCAAATTAGCAAAGTAATGGTGGAATACATTCTTTAATATATGTAGAACTTTTTGGGGAAAAAAAAGTTTATACATTTCTTCTATAATATTGTATTTGTGAAGTTTATATTCCCCCTCACACAAAATATATTGTGTGTAATTTGCTAAAGTAGTTGCAATTATAATTTAAAATATATCAGGAGTATAATATATAGAAAATTTAGTGTGGCCTTTCAAGGGGAGCTTATAAGTAGGAGGGAGACAGACTTTTCACATGATCTGATAGTGATAGGACAAGGGGAAATGGTTCTAAACTAAAAGCAGGGAGATTTAGGTTAGATGTTAGACGGAAATTCTTTACTCAGAGGGCAGTGAGGCCCTGGCACAGCTGCCCAGAGAAGCTGTGGTGCCCCATCCCTGGAGGTGCTCAAGGCCAGGTTGGATGGGGCCCTGGGCAGCTGAGCTGGTGGGGGCAGCCCTGCCCCTGGCACGGGGTTGGGGCTGGGGAGCTTTAAGGTCCCTTCCAACACAAGCCATTCTATGGTTCTATTATTCTATTTTCTTATATTTAATACAAGAACAAGGCACAGTGTCCACAGATGGAAAGTTCTGTTGTATGTATGTTGTATGTGATGGTATAAATATTTGAAGAGCAGAAGCTGTAGAATTAAACACGGAAGCCCTGTATGAATCATAAAAGAGTATTACATGGTGTCCACTGATTGTAGCTCACAATTAGGCTCAGAAGCTAGAAAAATAAATCCAGGGAATTTCAATATAGGCATTGTTATTCAATTCTATTTCCAGTTTCTATTAAATACCTTTTCTTACCAAAACCAAAACAAAACAAAACAAAAAACCAAACAACAAGAAAACCTAAAAAGTAACTTCATTAAAAGTATTTAAATATGTCTAGTAAGAGCTAAAATAGTTCAGAACTCTGAAACTCCTTGTTAGCTTCCATTCTTCTGACTTATTTTTCCATGCACTGAGTTGCAAAATAAAGTTTTAATAGGGATTTGTTGTAGCAATGCACCTCTGTTTGGCATGGCACTTAAACAATCTG
Organism: Alectoris magna; assembly: GCA_030625065.1. Classification (NCBI taxonomy): domain Eukaryota; kingdom Metazoa; phylum Chordata; class Aves; order Galliformes; family Phasianidae; genus Alectoris; species Alectoris magna. The sequence continues at coordinate 21,375,230 of CM060564.1, read as the reverse complement.
TTTGACCGTAGTGGATCTGTACAAGTATAATTCTGCGTACACTGTTTAGTACTTTACTGAGCAGAAAAAGAGATAAAGACATACTTACATGATTTGCTAAATTGTTAGCCTAGCTATGTAAATCAAATGCATATAGTATTTGTGTTTATTTCAGTACAGTATAAGTCATTAATTTACAAAATGAAGTGGCCTAAAGTACTAGTGAAAATCATTATCTCAGACCTGAGACCTTTCAAGACACAAGCTGTATCATTGGATTTAGATGGTCTTACAAATAATAACATTGACATTTGCCATTATGGGTTCAACCAGAAGGAAAAAGCAATAAAGATTCAATTATCACTTCCACTGTAAATAAATACATAAATAGATAGATAGACACATATATATATATATATATATATTTATTGTGCCATACAAGGAAAAATTGCTGTGTACCAAAAGAATAAACAGCTAAAAAGAAACACTCATTAATGCAAAAAGGCAAATGTAGAGATTTTTGCATTTTGACTTTCTAAATGAGAAGGATAACCAGAGTTCACAATTGTAGGATATGCAGGGACAGCTGCTGGGAAGTATTTCTAAGTGCATTTCCTTCCAGCCCATTCTGAAAGATTAAGGAGTGCCTATGATATTAATTCCCTTTGACATAAATGGGTGATGACAATAGGTTGCAATGTGTGGGGGTGATGCTTGCCATACGTTTTTTTCTACACTGTTGAAGTAGCTATTTTTGAAACTGGATAAAACAGAAGTTTTACAACGTGACGTGGGATAGAAATGAGCTATAGTTATAGTAGTAGTTCTCCCTCTTCATCAGAATGAACTGTTAACAGGATGTTTTGAAAATATGAACTAGTTAAGTGACCACAGCAATGCTCAAGTTTTGTGTAACTTTCACCAAGAAGTAAGAAAATCAACAGAACATATTCTCTTTGGAACATTCCTATCATGATTTTGAGCTGCCAATCTAGTTTTCCAGAATTTATGAAGATACCTGACAGACACTTTTGCATTCCCAATGGTGATATGACAGTGCAGTCAACTTAAATCTGGACTTCATTCATTATGAAATGACTGGTTTGTGGTCCTGATGGCTCATTTGAGCAAGATCAGGAGTAGTTTTCCTTAGTTTGCTAACAGCCTTCTTTTCTCAACCAGGCAGCGACAGTCTGCCTCTGAATAGAGATGTATCCCTAGGACCAAAAGCACTATGCAAACTGAGATAGTGCAGACAGCTACTGGAAACCTGGCCTCCAAAAGTGTCTGGTGCCAGGAGCAAGCGTGAGGAAGTTCAGGGTAGCAGTTGATAAAGTGACATGGAGAAAAATTCGAATTGCTTACACTTTGACAGAAATATATTTAGATCCTTTCAACATTATTTTGCATGAAAATCATTGATGTTTGTATCGAGCATTTGAATGACTGGTCCTTTCTTAACACCTACCTACACATATCACAATTGCATCAACAACTATGCTGTATGTCATTGCTCTATAATTCCATTAATCTAATAGGAAGGCAGTTAGTAGCTCTCAATTTTCTTGCTATCATGCTCCTTCATCATTTTGCACACATCTACCAAGTCCCTTCCTATATGATCTCTCTCAGGAACCATAAGCAATTCAGTTTCCTATTTCCCTACCTGTAAGTACTTCTATTGCTCTAAAAATGGAACTCCTCATCTAAACTTTATCATTGTTTTTTTCCTTAAGCAGACTCATCAGAGCTGTCTGTAATGTTTCAAATTGAGATGAGTGATTCTTGAATATTCTAACATTTTACTATGTTTTTATCTCTTCTTTCTTACTGCAGAAGGATGTGGGTTTTCATTACGTTAGCATCATTTAGATTGCTTTTCTTTGAATTGTTACACACTAGTGGATTTTCATAAACATTACATTGCCCAGGACCCATCCATTCAGGTCACTCTATACTTGTAGGAAACAAAAATAAATTAAAAAAAAATAAAAAGACTACGCTTTTTTTAATGCACTGGTATAATGATTTTCACAGGCCACAGCTAAACTTTTTGAATGGATGCAGGTGAGTCACTACCTAAGCATTTAAAGACTTAAAGAGCACATACAAAAATACCCCCAAGAAAAAAAGAACACTAGAGCACATTATTTAGCATTGTTCAAGGACACAATGAATTATACAGCAATTTATACTGCCAACACATCTTAAAAAACTACACAAAGGACCTAAACCAATACGTAACGCAATCTGTAGTTCCCCTGAAAGCAAGGGGAAAACAAGTACATTACTAGAAACCTGGCTTCAGCTCCCACTGCTTATAAGATTATAAGGGGTTTGACTGCCACTGGTATGAGTAATTTCCCAGACGAATTTGTGAGTGGAACAAAAATGTTCCAAATGAACAAAAATGGAAATGAAAACGGAGAGGGTATTACATGTTAAAAATATCTACCTCCACTTACACACATGTTGTAGTAGGCGACAGCGAGGACTCGGGATGTGACGTGGTAGGACTCTCCCCTTGCTCTGTGTCGAAGGGATAGTGTATGCTTAAGGGGTGTAGATGAAGTAGGATAGGTATATAAGCAAGCCACGCGATATAATAAGCGTCATTTTACTGCTCACCATACTGGTATCCACGTGCAGTTCTGTGGTCCAGGCAGGTCTTGCCTGATAGTCTGGCACAGGCACAGGGCTGAAAGAACATGGGTTGCCCAGTGTACGGCAACACACACAGTACATTTGATTCATGCTGTTGTCTTTCAGTGCCTCATTTTACCTATCTGTGAAATGGTTCAGGTCCACTAATATGCCACTAATACACTTCTCCCACTTATTAGTTCTCTTGTCTTCCCACATCCATACCCTCTTCTGAAGATTAAGGGAGAGAAATAATTTTTAAAACTGCTTACTAGGATGTTTACTCAGTTCTCTCTCATTGCTTGCTATGTACATCTGAAGAATGTATACATGCTGGGACACAAGTTTTCTTATGCGCCTACCCTCAGCAGTGCAGTGAAGGTCTGTCTTCCTTGACCAGCCACCTAGAATCTCAGCTCCTGATATTTATCAAACCTCATAAGCAATACAATTACATGCATATCTCCCCGGGCATTTGAATGGGAGTTAAGGTTAAGAGAAATTATCAATAAGGTATGATACAAGTTATGTAATCTTTCTTTTCCATGTCATTAATTTCCAGAAAGTTTATTTTTAAGCTCTTTAAAATGTAACTTGTGAACAAACATGAAAAAATGCGTAACAAACAGATAAATAATACTTCATGTTGCTGCTATATTTGAGACTTTTAGGTTATCCTTTTAGAGGAGAGTATAAAGATTTCCATTCAAACAGTTATACCTTCTCCTTCCAGAATGACCTACTCAGTTTTAAGTGGTTACTGTACTCCATTTTGTGAAATATGTTTCTGGTATCTAACTGTGAGGACCTGGAGCACAACTGTGCTTTTCTAACCATCTTCAATAACATCCTAGTATTACTAAGTATCTATCTTCTTGGCATAAATTTGGAAGTACACAGGAATGAAAAATTCTTGTAGTGCAGGAGCATGTAAGACATGTGAATCTGTTTGGCAATGCCTAGTCATTTTCCCATTCTTGTTAAAAAGTGTGCTAGAACATCTGTTGAATGGTGGTAAATCTCATATCTAACTGAATTTGACTTAGTTTTTATAAGGTCAACATACAAGACTTTGCAAGTTTAAGTTGTTGGTGTGCTAAAGTGAAGGAGTCTGCTGATTTCACGGCAATATAAGACAAATTATAATTGAGATATGGCTAGAATCAAGTAACAGCAGACAGCAGCAACAAATAACTCAAGAAAGATCTGTAGCTACATTTTACAGTTAAGTCATGAAAAGGTGGTAAAATCATCTTAACAGCCATGGTCAAAAAACAGTAAAATAAATCTACACAAAACTGTCAGCTTTGCTTTGGTTACAGAGGCTGTGAATGCGAAATATCACACTGTTAATTCTCGTACTTTCTGCTGGTTCCTGTTTTTGAGAAAACAAGATGCAATCCTCCAGATGTTCTTAATCTGAACGAGTTGATCAGAATTTAAATAATTTATTTGCCTCGTTCTTGAATCTGACAATATTCTTAACAAAGGAAATACAGAAATAAGTAGAAAGGAGTGGCATGGGTTGGCCATTTATCTATCTGTTGAGAAGAAATTGAAATGATTGAAAAGAAATTATAAAAATGCTTGACAAAGAAGAAAAGGTGCACATACACACAAAAAGCATCATTTACTTATTTAACATTTTATTTCTTTTTTTTTTCTTTTTTTTTTCACCTCTAATTTTACCAGCAACAGTAGTGTACAAACAGTGTCATGATACTTCTTGGAAATATTCGATGGTTTACAAAGAGAATAGCTGAGGAAGCTTTTAAATGTATTATGATAAGGCAGGATAAAAACTGTGTTTTCTGAAAAATGAACAAAGTAGGCAAAGTGAAAAAAGCAAACTGGATAGCTGTAGCATAAATGATTGGTAATTTCCACTCTGTTTTGGTAATAAGGGCTTATAGAACATAAATTAATAGACTGTGATAATACCAAATGAAAATTAATTATATGAATAGAATGTGGTTAACTGGCCTGAGCTTCTGGAAATACAGGCATTTTGTCTGTGGGCCCTAGTGGGCAGCAGGCCAAACCCGTCCCTCAGGCTTTTCTAAGTAGTGGATGCTGACCCCAAAGGATGTCCATTTCAGAAGCTAATGAATGGAATACAAAGACAGAGAAGTTACTTAGCTTCAAGAAGATAAAATAACCAAGGAAAAAAAAAAACACACTTCAAAAGTGGAATTCAAGAATCACTTAGATACACTCCTAGAGGATCACTCCTGAAGGATAAAGGAGTTCCTCATCCTTGTTTTCTGACTATCTCACCTATATGTTGAGAGTCATTCCCAGTTTGATGTTTGAGATGTGTATGGGAACTGCTGAGTCATGGCCTGAACCACTGATTAAGCACCTGGGGAAAGAACAGGGTCAGTCCTGGGACCACAGGGGAAGGCGATTCACCTGTGCAACCAGAAGGGGTGGAGCCTGTCTGCCCCTCACTTAGACCTCATTTAAGGGCTGACTGCCACTGGGGAAGGATCTCTGGTTGGAGTTCCCTCCTTGGTGAGGCTTTCCCCTGCAAGCCTAGAATCTTCTGATATGGGTGAGCAATCTTCTTCCCTTCCTTTATAGCACCTCTCTGTTGTGCCTGTCCTTTTGTCATCGTGTTTTTGTTGTAATGCCTTTCCCATTGTGTTGATCTGTCTAATTGCTACAAGGTGTTTGTACTCAAGATCAAAGAGACAAATTTAGAAAGGAACTGGATCATGTAAAATGGACTCACTTCATGCAGATGTGTCAGGAAGGAAATACCAAAACAGGATCCTGGCTCAGAGAGAAATGAAAAAGAAGGATTTCTGGTGAGAAAGACTGTGTGAGGTCTAACCTGTGCTACTTCATCGCAATCCACATGCATGGTTTCGACTTAGAATTAGTACTCTAGGGACTGGAGTGAGCAGTTACTGAGTACTCAGGCTGTCCATGTTGTGGCACACGCTCAGTGTTTCCTTGCATCTTTGCCTATTAGCAGTTTCCTTAGAGACTCGCGCACACAGGAATGACTAAAACTAGACACAAAATGAAAGAAGATAAATGAAGAGCACCATGCTGAAGGTACAACAGGCTGAACGTAGCAGCCTCTCTGTTTGTTTATATATTTACATTCCAGAATTGTTGCAATATGCTCATCTGTATTTCCAGGTCACTCTGAGACCGCACTTCCTATAACCACAGCAGTTTAATATAGTAAGCTCTATTTCCAGTCTGACAAATTTCTTTTTCCAAACTCATAGGCACTATAAACACACACGGAAATTTTCAAGTGCCAGGCAAGAAATGACTTAAGCATTTCATGCTCGGGATGATAGGTTGTAATTAAAGTCCACACATTTAATCTCATTTTTGTCAAATGTAGACCTCGGCAGCAATTTCTAGAGGCTGTGGGACTGTTGGCTGATCATCTTGACCAAGCTGATATGGGCATGGGAAGAAATGCGGTCTCTTAGGTAAAGAGACAACCAGAACTTTAAACTAGTATACTAAAGCTAGTTGTGAAAGCTCACAAACTCAGGACAGGGAGCAAGTTCTGAACTCCTTCCTCCAGTAACTGAAAAAATGCAGCATCTTATAAAAATTTCAATTTCTGGATGGACATGAAGTACATGCACCACCTCACTCCTAAGCAAATGCATTGTTAATTTATACTAAAAATTGAAGTCCATTGAAGAAGCCATCCAATGTCTCTCTTGCATCTCAAACTTACATGTTAGAAATAGATAGGATATTGGTTGCCAAGATGCTGTCCATCATATTTGAAAAATCCTGTCTGTCTGGTGAAGTCCCCAGTGACTGGTAAAAGGGAAGCATTAGTCCTATTTTTAAGAAAGGGAGAAAGGAAGACCCAGAGAACTACAGGCCAATGAGCCTCACCTCTGTGCCTGGGAAGATCATGCAGCAGATCCTCCTAGAAGCTACATTAAGGCACATAGAAGACAAAGAGGTGATCTGAGACAGCCAGCGTGGCTTCACCAAGAGCAGATCTTGACTGACCAATCTGATGGCCTTCTGTGATGGAGTGACTGCTTCAGTGGGTGGGGGAAGGGTGATGGATGTCATCTACCTGGACTTCTGCAAAGCCTTTGACATGGTCCCTCGCCACATCCTTCTCTCTAAATTGCAGAGGTATGGATTTGAATGATGGACTGTTTGATGGATTAGGGGTTTGTTGGCTGGACCCATTGTGATCAATGTTTCTGTGTCAGGGTGAAGGCTGGTCACAAGCGTTGTCCCTCAGGGGTCAGTTTTAGGACCGGTGCTCTTGAACATCTTTATCAATGACACGGACAATGGCATTGAGTGCACCCTCACCAAGTTTGCAAATGACACCAAGCTGAGCATTGCAGTTGATACATTGGAAGGAAGGGAAGTCATCCAGAGGGACCTGGACAAGCTGGAAAAGTGGGCCCATGTGAAGCTAATGAGGTTCAGTAAGGCCAAGTGCAGGGTGCTGCACTTGGGTTGGGGCAATCCCAGGTATTTATGCAAACTGGGGGAAGATCTCCTCAAGAGCAGCCCTGTGGAGGACTTGGGGAAACACTGGCTGGATGGCCGGGCCCAAAGAGTTGTGGTCAATGGAGTTAAATCGAGTTGGCGGCTGGTCACTAGTGGTGTCCCCTAGGGCTTGGTACTGGGGCCACTTCTATTTAACATCTTTGATCTATGATCTTGATGAGGGGATTGAGTGCACCCTCAGTAAGTTTGCAGATGACTCCAAGTTGGGAGGGAGTGTTGATCTGCCAGAGGGGAGAAGGGCACTACAGAGGGACCTGGATAGACTGGATTGATGGGCCAAGGTAAACTGTATGAGTTTCAATAGGGTTGGGTGTTGGGTCCTGCGTTTTGGTCACAACAACTACAGGCTTTGGGAGGAGTAGCTGGAAGACTGCTTGACAGAAAGGGACCTTGGTGTACTGATGGACAGTCGGCTGAATATGAGCCAGTATGTCTGCTGGGAATGCTGTACCTCCCCTCCTATCTGAAGACCCAAAAAGCCCATAAAAGGCAATTCACAGAACCAGAACATTAACTCTTTAACTCACTTTGTTTTACATGATGGTCTCATGTTGAATACTGACAACAACAAAAAAATCACAAAACCACAACAGGCCCCACCTGCATTACTGTGTTCAGTTTTGGACACCTCATTACAGAAAGAACATTGAGGTGCAGGAGCAGGTCCAAAGAAGGGCAAGAAGGCTTGCGAAGGGCTTGGAGAATATGCCCTATAAGGAGCAACTAAAGGAAATGGGGCTGTTTAGTCTGGGGAAAAGGAAGCTGAGGGGAGACCTTATTTATTAGTTTTCTTTCTTCCAGTATCTGAAAGGTGCTTACAGCGAGGGCGGGGCTGGTCTGTTCCCACTGGTGACAGGTGACAGGACAAAGGGAAATGGCCTCAAGTTGCACCAGGGGAGGTTTAGGTTGGATATCAGGAAAAACTTCTTTACAGAAAAAGTTGTTAAGCACTGGGATAGGCTACCCAGGGAGGTGGTTGAGTCACCATCCCTGGATGTTTTTAAAAACTGTTTGGATGTAGTGCTCAGAGACATGATCTAGTGGAGGGTTGTTAGAGTTAGGGTAGTATGGTTAGGTTGTGGTTGGAATTGATGATCTTTAAGGTCTTTTTCAACCTGAGCAATTCTATCCTTCTGTGAAGGAAGCGTATGAACAGGAGGGGTGATGACTGTTCACGAGGAAGTTTAGTGATAGGACAAGGGGGAAAGGTTTAAAACTAAGACAGGGGAGGTTTAGGTTGGATATTAGGAGGAGGTTTTTCACTCAGAGGGTGGTGACACACAGAGTTTGCCACAGAGGTTGTGGATGCCCCCATCCCCGGAGGCATGCAAGGCCAGGCTAGATGTGGCTCTGGGCAGCCTGGTCTGGTGGTTGGCAACCCTGCACATAGCAGGGGGGTTGAAACTATGTGATCACTGTGGTCCTTTTCAACCCAGGCCATTCCATGATTCTACGAAATGCATGGGTAGAACAAGAAAGGTGTCTGAAACATATTGTTCCACTGCCTCATCTGGCTGGCATACAAGGGTTTTATATCTTAGCAACTTAATCATAGGATTTGTCTGGCAGCTTTTCAGATGTGTTACTGCAATTTCCTTTTTTTTTTTTTTTTTTTTTGTAAGCTAGGATTAATATAATACAAAAACAGGTAAGTTGCCACACGACAATGTAGGATTTCATCCAGATTTCTGAGAAATTACTTAAAACACTCATTTAGTTTAACACACACATCATTATAAAGGACCAAATAAACACCACATTAGTACAATACCAATACTAAGTGTGCCTCTACTTGTGATGAAAGCAGAAAAGAAGGAAGAAGATACAAGAAATAGAGAATGAAAAGAGAAAGAAGAATCAGACCATGCATTGACTGGGAAAGCGTAACAGAAAATTACGAAGAAACATTTTTAGGTGCTAGCAATGAGTGTATCACGGAGCAATTAAATTGGTAGTATAAAAGAGGGGAAGCAATGTTACATTTCAAGGAGCAAACAGGACATGTTTCAGAGTTTTAATGTTCAAGAACAGCATTCCTAACAGTGACTATAGGTTGCCTTGAATGTATATGCTTGTGGGGAAAAAAAAATCTTAAAAGTATGCACCAAGTCCCCAAATCCTCAGATCTGTACTCAGCGGGAAAAAAATGTGATGAGGAAGCACGTAAAAGATCAGGCTGGAAAGGAGACATAAATATAACAACCCAAACAGAATTTTCAGGAAAATAAGACAGTAAGAAACCGTCTCACACACAATCAGAATAGCAGGTCTGTTTAGAGTCCAAGCCTTGATGATTAAAAAGAGTATTCGAAGATAGAGCTGTATCAGGCAGAATGAATGAATGATCATCTGTTTGCATTATGGAAGAGGTGAGAAAGGGTTTCAGTGGGGGAACCTTCTTTGCAAGGCATGAAGCAGGGATCTGCCTGAACAGCAGTGAGGCACTGGGTTCAAATGGCATTCAGCCCTCAGCTCTGGAGGAGCTCAGGGGTGAAACTGCTGAATTACTAATTCTGATACACAGTATATTGAAAACAACCTTGAGCCTGAAGTCATGCACTTTGGAAATATGATACCTAAGTTTAACATTTTGAGGGGAGATCTGTGGATATACAGGCTTGCAAGCCTGGTAGTATTGTTAGCAGGCAAGTCATGAGAAATAACAGAGCATGGAATCAGTGGCTACGCAGGTAAATACAATTTTTGAGGTGTCCTGTATCTTCTCTTTTGCAATTCTACTTGTAGGAGTTTTGGAGCCTGCTAAGGAACTGAAAATTCATACTTCAGGAGTATACTGCTCTCTTTCACAAGCATCTAGGTAAAGTTTATTCAAAACTATTCATTGTAGTTTTCTGGAACATGTTCAAGAAGATCTCTGGTCAAGAGCTCTTAAAGAAACTAAGGAATCTTGAAATAAGAGGTTTGGTAAGTGTTTTGATAAATAGCTAGTTCAAGGTAGGAAAGAGAATAGGGCTAAGTGGTCTGTCTGCAAAATGAAAAGAGATCTACAGTGGACTAACAAGTTGGAACACCATGTGTTCCAGAAAGGACCTGGTAGAACCACAGAGTAACAGTGGAAGGAATTCATTACAGTTCTTCTGGGAAAAGAGGAAAGTGGGAGAGAGATCTAGTCAAGGTCTAATCAACCAATAGCATAATACCACAGAGAGGTTGCATTTTCCAGTGTTTCGTACCGGGTATCAGGAAAACACTATGGAGTACCCAGTGAAGCTGGCAAATGGCAGATCCCAGGCCAAGAAAGGGTCATTTACACATAGAAATCCATGTCACAGGATGTTGCAAAAGCTCGACATTTGCTTAGCATCAGGAGGAGAATAGACAGCTCTGTGGAACAGAAGGCACCTCTGGCTTGTCTAGTCCCTTAGCCACAGCGTCTTTGAGGCTGGGAAAGTACCTGTAAGACCTGTGCTTGCCCTGCCCTTAGGCAGCCTTTCCCTGGTGGCCAACTGCTTCTGGCTGGTTCCTGGACTAAATGAGCTCTTTGCCAGACCCAGCAAAGCTGTTCAGCTTCAATTTTCTTATGTTCAGGTTCATATAGATGTTAGATTACTTTTAGTAATGCTGATGGCCACTCTAACAGGCACTTCTGATGTCCTTCAGTGTCAAAAGAGTACATTTGTTGATGAAAGGTATCTTTGGTAATAGCCATTGAGCCAACTGCATCTGGTACTTCCTCCTGTGTGTGTGCATTTAAGAGTGTGTGCTATATATCCACAAATAAATTGTAATCTAATGCTCTTTAAGCAGCCAAAACTGAATATGGAACTTTCAATAGCGCTTTTGTATTTTTAACAGGATGCTGAAACTCTTCACGGTGCTACCCTCCACACTTCATAAGTAACAATGCATGGTAAATAATCTTAGCTGCTACTGGAGTAATTTATTTCTTATTCTTATTTACTCCATTGTATTTATTTTGTTCACCCAGGTTCCACTATATTTTTAGTGTTTTAAGTACTGCTGTGCCAGAAGACATTTAAGAGCTTAAAGTGAATATGCTTTTTTTTTTTTTTTCAAAGTGCTTTTTTTTTTTTTTTAATCAATCATGTTTTATGTAGCCACCCAATCAGGGAGTTTGCACACCTTCTACTCCCATTTGCTTTTACAGAGTCTGTCACCGTTCTCACAGGGTATGTGAAGCCCCAAGACCTTTATGAAGACTCAGTCTCTACTTGTCTGTTTCCCACATAGTGGTATTTCTTAATTTCTTTTATACTTTCATTTCCGAGTAGCCTGTATTTTACTTATAGATCTCCTATCCTTGGGTCTTCTATTTCCCTGTATTTTGTGTGGACTCCAGTAGTGTTCCCAAATCTGCTTTCACACCTGAGAGATGGGATGCCATACAGACAGACCCAAACAGGATTGAGCAGTGGGCCCAGAAGAACCTCATGAGGCTCAACAAAGCCAAGCACAAGGTTCTGCACCAGGCAACTCTCACAATCAGCACAAGCTGAGGGATGAAAGGATTGTGCACTGCCCTGCCAAAAAGGACTTTGGGGGACTCATAGATAGCAGCCGGACATGAGCCAGCAATGTGCCCTCATGGCCCAGAAAGCCAACCGTATCCTGGGTTGCAGCAAAAGAAGCATGGCCAGCAGGGCAAGGGAGGGGTGATCTTGTACCTGTAATTGGCACTGGTGAGACCTCACCTGGAGTACTGGGTCTGGGTGTGGAGTCCTCTGTAGAGGACAGAAGCGGACCTGTTGGATCATGTCCATAAAAGGGCCAGAAACATGATCCAAGGGATGGAATGCCTCTCCCACGAGAACAGGCTGGGAGCTGTGGCTGTTTAACCTGGAGAAGGCTCCAGGTGATCTGATAGTGGCCTTTCAGTACCTAAAGCAGGACTGTAAGAAAGAAGGGGACAGACTCCTTAGTAGGGTCTGTTGTGATGGGACAAGGGGAAATGGTTTAAACTAAAGGAGGGGAGATTTAGATTGGATACGAATAAGTTTTTTACAATAGAATTACTGAGGCACAGGAACAGGTTGCTCAGAGACGTGGCAGATCTCCTGTCCCTGGCCAGGCTGGGTGGGGCTCTGAGCTCCCTGATGTAGCTGTAGGTGTCCCCGTTCACTGCAGAGGAGTTGAACTAGATGGCCTTTAATGAGTTCTTCTAACTCAATTCTATGATTCTGTTTATCATCATCTCATATCACAAGATGAATGCACACACACTTCACTTGTTAAGAACTCTATATCCTGTCAGTTCCTGTCATTCCCATGAGGGTCTCCCCCATTTGGACACACATGCCCCTAGTATTTTACTACTAGAAAGCAGGTCTCCTCTCAGGACTTTACTGTGCCCCATCTTCTTCCCATTAGTGTACTCTTCTCACCCAATTACCTCTTCCTGCTTCTAAGAACACCCTTCTTTAAGCTTGCTTTACCAGGGCTCCATCTGCCTCCACCCACTATTTCTCAGGCAGGGCTGTGGCAGTGCAACTGAGGCCTGTGCTGACTCTGGGAATGCAGAACTGCAGGGCAGGCAAAATGTTTGAGCACTGCTGTACAAACATAAGGACAGAATGGGAACTGACATTAAACAGGTGGTAGGCCTTGCAAGTGTAATCAGTACCCATCTAGCCATACACATGAAATACTGCTTGATTTAAAATAGCAAACTATCATGATATAACCTTACCACACTCCTTTGCACACAGGAATTCAGGAGACGTTTCCCTCTTCTTTCCTATTGTTACTTATTGGTACAGAGAAGTTGACAGAGATTTCTGTTAACTATTTCCAAATTTATATCACTTCCAAACCCCTGACAACAAGGCAATTTTTTCTCAGGTACGGTCATCTGATCTTTATGCCTGTTTATGGAAAATGTTGGGTTTTATTTGCATATCACTGGTTATTAAAGCGGTGTTTGAATCACAGAGTCATAATTGGCTTCTACTTCTGAGCTGAAGACCTTTATTCTGACATCTCTTTATCATCTACTCCTTTTGAAGACCTTACCTTTTGGCAGAGGCCAAAACTTCGCTACAGTTTCACCTTATACTTCCCAGCTCATTTGCTAATTTTCACATCAATGCTTCATACAGTGTGACCATTTCCTGAATGCTGTCTTTTGTAACCTGTCACGCTCCGGAGTTCTGGAGTGTACCAGGAATTTCTCAAAAAGAAACAGAAAACAAGTATGTGATTTTTGTTCTCTTGTATAAGTGCTTGAAAAGGAAACACTAAGGAAAAGATCAGTGCCCCCATCTCCTTCATGCACTCATTCCTAATATCAAATTATTTTCTTGGGGGGGGGGGGAGGGAAGCCGGGGTGGGGGAACCGTTGCCTGACTCTCGTCCCCATTCTGTGAGCTATGACTTGCACATGTATAAAGCAGACAGCAACGAGTAACGACAGTGTATTGGCTGATCTGATACTGTGGAGCAGGCGGCTTTCACATCACTCTGAGGTTCCCCTTTAAGCCTCCGAACTTCCCACGTCCTAATGGGTTATGCAGGCATCTTCACTGAGACAGGATAGCGTTACTTGCAGCACAGCACAGAGAAAGGAGACGATACTGATACCAAATTATGCAGGGAGAAGCATTTTACCGAAGGGACGCCACAGTGCGCTCAGAAAACATCTGGAGGCCGGCAGGGGAGCGCAGTGTTCACCCCCTCCCGCTCCGAGGTACACTCGTGGGCACCCGGCGCGCACAGAGCTCCGCGCTGACCCACGGGCACGCACCTATCTCCGCGCTCACTTATCCGACCCACACACGCGCACCCCCCCACGCCCGCGCCGAGCAGCGACAGCGCGCTCCGGAAGGATCGAGATGAAGCTGCAGAAGGCCACGCCGGCGGCTGCAGTGCCGCCTCCTCCCGGGGGCTCCGGGTCGGAGCCACGCTCCTCTCGCGAGATATGGCCCCGCGCCGGCGGGCTCGTCGGGGCGGGAGGGCCGGGGCGCCGCGCTTCGCACCCCCCCCCCTTCCCAAACCCCCGCCCCGGAGCCGCTCCCCGCAGGGCGGATGCAGCGGCTCCGCAGTCGTTTGGTTCCGCGCGGTGCCGCCGCCGCCCTCCCCGGCAGCGGGCGGAGTCTGAGGAGCGGGCGGCCCCCCGCATCCCGCCTCTTCGTGAGTGGGGAAGCGAGGGGCGCGGCCAGGCCGTTCCGCGACCCAGTTCCTCTCCCCGCGGCGCGGGGGTCAGGTGGAGCGGGCGGGGGGCGCGGCGAGCCCCGTTCCTTCCTTCTTTCTTTCTCCGGCGGCGCGGCCGCTCCTCCCCGTGCGACGCTGCGAGGAGGTGGCTCTGTAACGGGCGGGCGGGAGGCGAGCGGGGCTCGGAGGCGAGCGGGGCTCGGAGGCGGCGGCCACACCGGCGGCGGCATCATCACCTGGCGCTGCGGCGGGGCGGGGCGCGGCGCTGCGTTGTCTGCGGCGCGCTGCAGCCCCGGGCGCTGGTTGGCGGCTTAAAGCAGCGGAGCAGCCGCCGCGAGAGGCGTTCAGAGCAGCCGGGGCCGCCGTCGCGAGCAGTGCTCGGCCACGCAGGGAGCAGTTATGGAGGGACAGCAGCAGCCTCCTCAACGGGAGCCGGGCCCCGGCGAACTGAAGGTGCCGGGGGCCGTGGGTGAGGAGCCGCACTCCGAGGGGAAGGATGTGGGCGCCGACGCGCTGGGCAGACCGCTGGGACCCACGCCGAGCCAGAGCCGCTTCCAGGTGGATCTGGTGGCTGAGGCGCCCCGCAGGGCCAATGGAGAAGGCGATGCGGCTGGGAAGGGCAGCGAGGAAGCTAAGGGCCGCTTTCGGGTGAATTTCGTGGACCCGTCGGCCGGCGACGAGAGCCCCAGCGAGCCCGGCGGCGGCGGCAGCTCGGAGGGCGCCAACGTCAGCTTCCAGAACGGCGGCGACACGGTGCTGAGCGAGGGCAGCCTGCACTCCGGAGGACACCACCACTACTACTACGACACCCACACCAATACCTACTACCTGCGCACCTTCGGCCACAACACCATGGACGCCGTGCCCCGCATCGACCACTACCGCCATACGGCCGCAGACCTGGGCGAGAAGCTGATCCGGCCCAGCCTGGCCGAGTTGCACGACGAGCTGGACAAGGTGAGCGGGCCTCGGGGCGGCCCCCGGGGCAGCGGGGCCCCGGGACGGCGGGCCTCCTCCCGTCCATCCCCTTGCGGGAGACGGAGCCCGGCGGAGCGCTGTGGACCTGCGTCCTCGGGCCGCGCTCCGCAGCTCGGGGAGCGGCGGCCGCGGATGAAGCGGTTTTCCGTTCGCTGCCATACGGAGTATGCGGGCTCTGCAGGGCATCGCCGCGGGGAGGGGGGGGGGGGGGGAGAGCGCGTCTCGCCGAGGTGCTGCAGGAGGAGGCTGCTGCTGCTGCGGGGTTTAACGAGAGGTAATCTCAGGGCCGTGTTGCGAGGGGAGCGTTAAAGTATTGCAGCGTTGTCCTCTTGCAGACCCCTGGGTTCTGGCAGCCCTCTGGTGTGTGCGTACCTCAGTTGGTTTTTTTGCTGGTCGATTGGAATAAGGGAACGTGTGGGCCACATCCTAATGAAGTGAGGCATGTTCTGTTTCCAGGGCTCTTCACGTCCCATCTTTCACTCCTAGTCAGTGGAATTCCATGAGAAAATGTCGGCTTTGAAGACTTCTGTGCTTCAGACCCTCATTAGGCAGCTCAGTGCATCTGTACTTCTCTGTGCTATTGTTTTTGTTTCTGGTGATTCTCTAGCTATGTTTTCTGGAAGCACAGCTCCCTGTTCTGATAGAGGGATTGTTTGGTGATGCAAGGAGATGTCTCTGTGACACAGTTCTGATTAGATAGCACAGTGCTTACTAACAGTAACAGTGTAGTCTTATTGCCTGTTAGGTCTGCTTAGGGCTGATGCCCATTAGTCTGACTCCAAGTTAGTGCAGAGCAGAATTGACCAAGCACTGTTGTTTTTGTGAGGTTAGAGGCATTATGAATAAGCCATATGATCTATGGGAAACACCCCAAACTTTTTTCATGTTTCTGAATTCAGCTCTATACTGGGATGAGGAGCAGAAAGGGAAAGGCTGTTGGATAACTCCATTCTGTAAGCAGGACATACCCCGCAATCCTAAGCTTGGCAGGCAGGTATTCCATGTGTTTATATTGCCGCAGCCCGGCAAGCTCTTTATGATACCATTAAGGCATTTCAGTGCATAATGTAACTTAGTCTGGAACTGTGCTTTCTATAAGCATCATTTCTTCGAATTTAAAATAAAGAATAGCAAAAATTGTTCTTGATAGGTTACTTTGGACAGGGTCTCAAAATAGTTACGCTATAAGCATTGCTTAGTAATTTCTAAAATGTCCTTAATTTGTTCTGCAGGATGGGTAGGTGTCTAAGATTTTTTTTTTTTAACTTGGTGTTTTCCTTCCAGCTTTTTATGAACTTGAAAAATTAAACCCTCTTGTCAGTAGTGATTTTCTTGTACTACCATAAGCTGTATTGCATGTACGTCAAAGTGTTAGCAGGGCAGTTGGTACAAACATTCTTGCACCACTGAATGCAATGTATGCTAAGTAAAGATTTGTTGTTTCCCCCCAGAAATGCTCGTTGTTCCTCAGGGAACTGTCATTCATTTTCTTTGCCTTGAATAGCTTCTTAATCCAGTGTACCAAGATTGGCTGTTACTTTGCATCAAGACTGATATAGAACCACTCACCAGCAGTGTGTTCGCTGCTTGAATTTAGCTATTTCATCTTACCCTGGGTCTTCACAATGCTTTTCTTGCTTTTCAAAAGTAAGTGCATGTTGACAGGCAGTGTTTCTCCAATGTTGGTGCTAGTGTCCATTAAAGAATATATTTTGTATTTTTTTCACAGTTTTGTTTACAATATCATATGTCTAACGGTTGTTCTGATTCTGTTCTCACAGAAGAGCCAGCTTGAGGAGGATGCAGTGTTTGAGGAAGATGCACGTGCAGAAGGAATACCTTTTTGCAAGAGTTTGTCCTATGAAGATAGGACGGGTATCAGATCAACCACCTGAAATGTTGTTTGGTCATTCCAGCTGAAACTCTTGCAGTAGAAAGGGATTGCTTTTAAAAGTGGTTGTGGCAACAGATCTGGGTGATGCTTCAGTACTCAGTGGACGAATTGCATAGTATCGATCTTCTCTCTTGTTTTAAGCTCCAAGTAAGGGACTTATCACTTACTATTGGCTGCAGATAGCCAAGGTAATTGGTATGTTGCTGTCTACTTAGTTTGTGTTAATCTCTCTTGTAGAGGAAAGGTAGAGGGAGTTTGATACTGTTGCAGATGCTAATATCACAGATAAGGTGATGCAGGAGCATCAGTCTCCAGAAACTTAGAGCTGTGAGGATAATTATTATTAACAAAGAAGGGGGAAGGAGACAACGATATGTGCTCTGCATATTTTTGTTGTGTTTGCGGTGGCGTCCACTGCCCTGTTCAGAGGATCTCCTTCAGATGATCCTCAGTCACTCCTCCTAAAGATTGAGGAGTGACCTAGATTTCCTTTTTTTTTTTTTTCCTTTTTCTTAGAGTTTAGGAATATGTTTTGCCTAGTAAAGTAAAACTATAGCTTGTAAAAGACATTCCGTATGTCTTTGTCTTCCTCAATGTGAATATGCTGTAATGTCACAGGTCTTACAGTTCCAGAAGGTAAATGCTTTTAAAGCAGCCAGAGTTGAATTGTTTAAGTTATCTACTGCCATGCAAAAATGTATGGTGTTGCCTTAACTGGGGAGATTATTTTTGAAACAAGAAACTTCACAGTCTGTAAATGATTCTGATTTAATATATGTCTTTTGTTTGGCCACTTAGAACTGTGATAAGTGGTATGTAGACCAAGCCCTCTACTGGTAGCTTTGTTTTGTTGTTCACTAAATACTTAATGAATGTGCTAGCTGGTTCCCTTGACAGACTGTAAGATGGTGATCTCCGAGGAAGAGCTTTACCCCTGCTGTCCACATTAAACGGGGGGGGGGGGGGAAAGCATTCATTTAAAAACAAAAATGTACCTGGCTACCTTTTCCACAGAAAGTTATGTGTCTGTCCTCTGAATTTTAAGATGGAAGTAAATAAAATGTTGGTGGTAGTCTTGGTGCAGGGATCATCTGAAATCTCGGGGTTGATTACTTTTTTCCTAATTTTTTTAATCAAGTTGGGTGATGAATTGTTTAAACTGTCTTCTTTAATTTTTATTTTGTTGAAAGAACATTGCAGTTTCTCTAATTTAAAACGCTGGGTACAGTGGAAAAATTGCATATGGCACTAATTTTTTAGCAAAGAATGTATACTCTCTTGAAAATGGTGAATGACTGCTGCACCTTTCTTCTAGTTCTTGGTTTGTCTCTGTCAGTCTGTAAAGAAGACAGAGCTTAAGATGCTTAGACTAAGAGATGATTCTAGGCTATCCAGTTAGCTTATGATGTAATGTGAGGTCTGAAAGCTGCTTCTTCCTTTCTGCCTCTTTCTAAGGCTGGCTCCTGCAGGTAGGATTCTTCTTGCAGCACCTTGCTGAAAGCTGTTGTCAATCATGAGGCCTCATGGTTCTTGGGTTACTGTGATTTAATTCAGATCACTTCTTGTCTTTCTTGCTCTTCTTTATATTTGTATGCAGTACTTGTATTTCTTTCTGAACTTTAGTCCTACTAAAGGACTAAAATAAAATTCTAGAAGTTGTCTTAAGCCTGGTCACCATACTTCTAGACATCCTAGAAGCTTTTAGTTTGTAACTGTTCTTGTTCACAGTTTTTTGAAAAATGGTGAACTCTTTGTACATGAGCTTGGATGAGGCTTTACTAGCTTTGTGCAAAATGGTGTTCTAATGCTTTTTTAAAATTGTGGAAAACTCTTGCTCACCCTTGTACCACAAAATTATTTTTTTTGCCTTGATGGTGATAACTATTAAACTGCTGTTTTCAGCAGCAGTTTGTTTTGTGTTAGTCCTCCAGGGTTTGTTTTATAAGGACAGTTTGTATTTTGCGAAATTATGTTGCGTGAGTCTTCTTTAATCTGATCTTTGTGATGTCTTTAGTCTAGAACACCCGTAGAATAATGAAACCCTTGAACAGTCATTAGCAAACTGCTCATATTGTTCTTACTACTTTTTGTTTGGTTCCATAGAAGCTGGAGATAATAGAGCTGTTAAGTTTGAAAACGCATGTTTGGATTGCTGCTGGGAGCATACAAATCCTGTTGTTTTGTCTTGTGGTTATATATTTCAACAACTTTAAGTTGAATCTGGAAACTGGTGTGGCCTATACAAAATAAATAACCCCCTCCCAAAACTGGAGATCTTTTATTGTATCAGGGGTTGATGCCACTGTTGTAGCCACCAAACATGTTTGATGCTGCAATTGTCAGTAAAATAATTTTGGATTCATACCCACAGTATATGTTCAGTTGTAAGTTAAATAATGCACTACTTTGCTTGTGTAATGTACATAATAAAATTTAAACAGAAAAAAAAAAGGATGAGATGAAGATAAGCACCTCTTCAAAAAAATTTTAAAATTCTATTTATTGATATTACAGAAAAATACTTTCTTCCACATCCCAGTGGGTTGTCTTGCATGTCTCTTGGGTTTCGTGCACCCCTTCTTGAAGACTTCTGCAATACTCTGAGACTCATGAACAGTAGTGTCAGAAGAGAAGGCTCAGTAATTGTCCAGTGGGGTACAAAGAAGGGAGGAGACTTGTTCAGAAAAACTTGATTTTTAATAAGCTGGTCTTTGCTCTCATATCATCTGTATCAGTAAGACGTTCAAGACCAGAATGTGAAAGAATAGTACTGATTTCTCTCCGTATAGCTTTTCTTTCAGCATAAGCTACATCACAACAGGTTAGAAATGAAGATGCTGCAGAGTGAATATGAATCTTCAAATTAACTTTTCCCCCGCTTTGATACAGTATTTGATCAGATGTCATTTGACTTTCATTCCTGAAGAGTATTCTTACAGAGAAGGATGTTGGCAAGATCACTATCTTGGAGTAATTCAAACCAGTGTGCTACATCCTTAGCTGCATCCTTCAAATTTTTTTCCTGTATAATATTCAAATAATTTGAGCAACCACAAACTCATTCCTCCTGCTTCTCTTCTCGACATAGATAACAGCAGTTGCAGTATGTTCATTTGCTAACTATTTAAAAAATGTCTTATTGGTAGACTTAAAATTGTTTGCCTTTTAGTGTTTTGGAAATTACCCAATTCTTGCAGATTGAGCACGTGGAACATCTTTGATTTATTTCTTCGCTTCAGCATGTTGATTATGCCTGATAGACAATGAATTGTTTTGTGGGTTTTTTCTCTCTGCATTAAAAAATAATTTTCTCTGGACAATAAATTTAATTTACTCACAGATGTGGTGAGTAAAAATGAAAGAAAAATGGTCCTATCCAGCCACTTTAACAAGGAAGCTCACCTTATGTCTTCATTGCCCCTGTTAACTTCCTCAAATGAACTGCTTCTATTTCAGGTTATTCAAACTTTTGAATTCAAAGGAAATAGCAACATCTGTTGCAGCTGTGAAAAAGCAGTCAGTGCCAAGTTAATGTTTCAACTTGCTTGGAGGAGTTTATATGGTACAGAGACTCCTAAGACTATCCTATGTAACCATGCTCTTAAGCTGTAAGCAGTTTGGCAGCTTTGACTTGAATGTAACACTACGCCAGTACAAACGTTGTGCTTCATGATAATAGCTGTGCTCTGTGGTGGCTCAGGGTACTGTGCAGTAAGCTGCATCTGTCACTTTGTGGTATGACATTCAAAATTTAATTAACTGATTTTTTTTTTTTTTTTCCAATTACTTCACTAGACTATTTAATCTACTGTAAGAAATTGGTTAAGTGTAAGTTCATTACCTGGAAACATACTTAAAGTTAGAAACTGAAGAGTTTGGGTTTTTTTTTTTTTTTCATGTTATGGCTGCATGCTGTGATACACTTACTCGTTACTCCCTACCTCTTGAGTGGGAAGTGCATTGTGTCCTGTTTGTCAGAAATAGATGACAATTGAAATGCAATTTCTTGAGCAAGAGTTCTAAAAATCAACCTTTTAGAGGGATGGAGTGTAGAAGATGACTTGGAAATTTGCTGTATTGAAAACAAGTTCTTGAGTGAGACTGAAATAGGAATTCACTTGCGTTTATGGACAGAACATTGTGTTATTTGGACTGTACTTCAGTATGCAAAACTGCTATGCCAGTGGCTTGCTAATAAGATTTGATTTGGCTCTTCTGTAATTTAATGCTGCATCTGCCTCATTCTGGAGAAGAAGAAAGTTGTATAAAAAAAAAAAAATCTGAAAAGGGCCTTAAACTGTTACATGTATTAGGCTTATTTGTTTATTCAGATAATCAAGTCAAAACTGCTTTTATTCAGAACCTTGATTTGTTTTCCTGAGGAGTGATTTTTCTTTTCATGTCAGATAAATACAACAGTCAGTGCATGACCTTGATAGTCATTCATTGTACGGTGATTCTTTTGAAAAGGATCAAATTCAGTAATGCAGCAGGGAAACTAGTATGATTCTGGAGAGGACAGGAAAGGAGTTCTCACTTCCAACTCTAATGTTCTTCACCAGAAGGCCCTAACACTCTGCTATCAAAACTTGTGAAAACTGCAAGGGTAAGATTTGATCTAAATCAGAAAAAGGGTTGGTTATATTTATACAGTAATTGAAGCTCTTACTGTGATACGTGAAAACCAAGTCTTGGTCTGTGAATTAGACTACACGCATTTCTTCCTCTTAAGGCTGGACGGGTTGGTCACCACAGTGTTTGTGTGGGAAGCGATGCCTCTATGTTTTGTAACTTGACATTAATGATAAAATTCCCATTAACTAGAAGTGGAGGCACTTTTTAAGTCTTCCTTTGCCAGAAAGTTGTTTTTCTTAATGCCTGAGTCAATTTTTCCTTGAGAGGAAGGTCTGACTTGTCTGCCATATTTCTAGGAGTGCAGGATATGAGCACTGTAGATATGCCATAGGATAGAGGTCATCTTTTTTTTTTTTTTTTTTTTTTGGTATTATGAGCTCACTTGGGGGATTCATGTTGTCTTGCCCTTATGGAGGGATGTATGAAGGTGCAGAGAGGTGTTTATCTTGATGCTTTTACATTTTTTCTAGCATGGGAAAAGAACTGTATTTCAGATAGGTACACCAGAGTCTAGTCTCTTGCAGATTTCAACAAAACTGGCATCTTGTCATGTGTAAGGTGCTTGGAAGGATTCAGTCCTTCTCATTCTGTATCATTGACTGCAGGCTTTCAAATCTCAGCCTTTCCTTGGATATTAGACTTCAGTGCTTACTCAAGGTTTATGTGACTGTTCCTCTTCAGTAACTGAAATTCCTAATGAAGTCCACAGATTTAAATCTTAACTTCTTATGCTGACATTTATGACCATTAAATACTGTTGATGCTACCGTTGTTTCCAGATGCACTGATGAGCGCTCTGGTTTGAGAGAGACCTTGTTTGGATCTGATATTTAGGAAAGAAATGTGACACTTTTTTTTTTTTTTTTTTTCAAATTTTGAGCTAAAACCTCAAAAACTTCTAGTAATGCAGTAGAGGGAGAAGGTAAAGGAAGCAGTGGAATCAACCTTGGAACGTGATACAGTGTTCTAATGTCAGTATTGATCTGACATAACAAATTTGTCTGCAGAATATTTCTGTCTTTTGCCTCTGTCCTAAATTTTTCCTTTGGTAAGACCTTTGTTTTAAATAATGTTTATCCAACCTTTTGGTTTGCCTAGGCTGCACTGATTGAAGAGGAATTATCTTGGGCTGCATGTAGAATATAGGTAATGTGTATAAGTAGAGAAGCTTCCTTTCTGGTGTATTTTTTCTAACACTTTGAAGCATATACTCTTATTTTTATCTGTTTCAGATTTTATCATAAAATATCTAACTTTCTATGTTACCTTCTTGCGAAAAAAAAAAGAAAAAAGAAAAGAAGTGGCTGTTAAATACACAACCCTTGAAGTTAGGGCTCTGCTCTTTGCTGGACCCATATTCCTTGATCACAAACTGAACCAGGGCACAGTTGCTACAGCCTGGGCTGCCTCTGAGTCTTAACTTCTTGAATGAACTCCTCTGCATTGGTGAGCACCAGGTCCAGTAATGTGTCACCTCTGGTTAGTCTGTCCAATACCTGGACCTAGAAGTGGTCCTCACAGTATTCCAGAGGTCTCCTGGATTGCTTGCAGCTCACCATATATTTTTTTTTTCCCAGCAGATATCTAGGTGGTAGAAATCCTCCCATCAGGATGAGAGCATGCACATAAGATTTAAGTGGTAGTTTGGTTAATAAGATTCCTATCTGTCTTCTAGTAAGTATGCCACCTTGTGAGTACTGTGATTTACTCCTAAGTTGAAATCAATTTGAACAAATTTCTTCATTAACAGTCTTGCTTGCAAGGTTAATAATTCCAACTACTGGTGAGAGCTAGAAGGAAAAATAGATGATTATCTGTTTGAGGAAAAACTTAAGTATGAATAACTCTTAAAATCTGAAAATAAGGATATGAATAAGTATGCTCCAATATTGTTTAATGTTTGTGTAAAAGTGGTATTGAGCTGCAAGACAGTGAAATACAAGCTGATAGTGATGTGGAGCTGGCTAAATCTTGAGCTGACACGTTAATTCTAAGTATAAATTTTTCCTGTGTTTAAAATTGCTCTGCTGTAATCAAAGTACTACAGGCTAATTTCAGCTTAAGATAACAGTAAAATACTCTGTTGTTGCAATCTCTTTTAAAATCTTTGGAAGTTGTTGCCAAAAGTATTTGCTGCTATATTTCAAATATGTAATTGTGGAGAGGGTAATGTAACCAAAGCACTTAAGTTTTTTGGTCTCTTGGCTGCAAACTTGAAAACAACTTCCTTTAATTGAAACTAGTATGCAGCAGTTGAATCTGTTCAGGTTTCATTCAGTGAATCTTTAAGAGCAGATCATGTTTCTTCTGGTTAATTAATCTGTTGTTGCGGTAGGTAAATTTTGGGTGCCGTTTAATGCATTAGCAGGCTTTTTTCTAGGTTACAGCTGTAAAGTGGTAAGGAGTGCTGCTTCAGCCAAATCTGAATATTGATATATACTGAATAGCTCTGCATTCTTAATAGGAGGGAGGGTTTGATAAACTCATTTTGGCATAAGTGAAAGCAGTGTCTAACAAAATTTTAGGATTAATGCTTCTGAAACAGATCAATAGAGAGCATAAATAATAATATACTCTCCATGTAAGTACCAACTGTGCCTTAAGTGTGTGGTGATAGAGCAAAATATTTTTGAATGATTACCTACAATACTTCTTTCCATCAGACTCTGTTTCCATTAGAGAGAACACGTGGAAGCTGACAGAACTGTAAATGTTTTTCAATTTTAGTATTAAAAATCTGTTATGATTTGTTGTTAGTCTCCAGAGCAAAGCTATCAACTGTATCTGAACCATTCTGAACAGTAGTAGGCTGAAGAACTGTTTGAAAATTAGTGTCACCAGGTCAAGTGAAAGATTGGAACTGATTTTTTTTTTCCCTCTCACATATTTAAGCACTTAAATACCCTGTATTCACAGGCAAATTTGAAGCTATTCTTGATAAAATGTTCATGCAAATTAATCACAAGATTTTTTTAATTTTTTTTTCCCCTCTGGACAACAATGTGTTTAACATGGCTCCATGGAGATTTACAGGTTTCTGAAAGGAAACTCAGTACTTTGTTTCTTAGACTGGAGTAAACTGGGGACATAAAACCACTAAAACATGGTAACAGTTTTTCAAAGACCCTTAAGCACAAACTGCGCGCATCTGTATTACACAAATATTAGCATGCTGCAAACAAAGTGTTTTAATATCCAGCTTACTCTTTGCTGGTATGCATTTATTTGCAGTTATATTGGTACAGAAGTTGTCTCTGTATCAGAGTTGTACATTTATGTCTGCACATTATTCCATGCAGCTATTCTGTGTATAAAATAAATGTAGTGCTTCTTAAATTTTGTATTCAGATCATCAGAAATATCACAAGTGATGTGGGAGGAAGAATCTAAAAGTTCATTCCAGAGGGGAAAATGGAAGGTCTGTTCCTTCAGAAGGACTTTTTTTTCCTAAAAGAGAAACGTTTTGTAATTTTGCTGATTACTTGATAACTGTTCAATCTCTCATTTTATCTGTACTCCAGCAAAAGCATGCCTGAATTAGAAAAGCGATAACAAGTAGTTATTATATTTTCTTCCCCATTGTTTCGAGCTTTGTCAACTCAAAAAAAATGTTTGTGATATCTACAGTGACAAGTTCTGTACTTGGTAGCCATAGCCTTAACTGGATGCAGCTGCAGAGTTGAGCTGTTTATGACTATAATCTCTACGTGTAATTATACTTTGGCTCTTGAGACGAGTGGCATGCTACATCTGGATCGGTACACTGTACCGATCACTTCCTTCCACTAAAAGGAATTTCTTAGAGGTGGTGGTGCCAGTAGAGTTGACCTTTTCTGAGAGAAGCTGAATGCTGCATTGAAGGCCTGTAGAAGATGTGTGAGGAGGAATTCCATTGTCAGTGATTGCTACAAACACGTCTAAACACAAGACCGATAGTAGATAAAAGCGCAGCCACTTTGCCTAGGCTTTGGTGGTGGTCCTTAATGAGAACGGAGACATGATGTTAAACCCAGTTGTTGTGCCCATACTTGAGTTAATGAGAAACCATTCCTGGGTGGCTTGCCTATTGCCCAGTCCGTAGAAAGTGTGTTAAATGATGAAAGTACTGTGCTTGGTATGAGAGTATGTAAATAAAGGCAATCTTAAATACAAGCAGCTGTTCTCTTGATTAAATGTAGGAGAGGACCACTTCTAAATATTGCTGTAGAAGTTGGAGCTTGAAAATATGAGGCCCTTTGATTTTCTTTGACAGTTTGATAGTAATGGCTATTTAAGTTCACTTCACTACTATATCCTACTAAGGCAAGGAAAAGCTACTGTTCAGAAGCCTAGGGAATTTGTGTTAAAGAAAGCACATAGAGGTTTTTTTCTTTTTTTTTTTTTTTTTTTCCCATGTACTAAACCAGTAACTGATTGGACTTGAGTGGGGAAAAAAAGTTGTGTTGCAGTCCCAGATGCTTCTCTGGCCTCCTCCCCTTTAAATAGGAAATAGGAAAGATTAGGCAATTAAGTTACTCACTATTGGAATGTGCCAAATCAGACAGACTACAAAGCAGACTGTGTGTACAGGCTTCTACTTAAAGGTTACAATCACAGAGTTTTTACTTGGATTAAAAAAAGTCCATAAGATAGGACTTCTTTTTGCTTCAAAAAAAAAAAGGTTTAGAGAGGCTCAGAACTTGGAGTACTTTGAAAGTGTATTTAAAATATGGGGGGAGGTGTTGGTAAGGGAAGAGGAAGGAACCCAAGCTACACCTGTCCTCAGATTTTGACAGTGTTTTACAAAATTAGAATGAATGTGTGATGTCTAAACATTATATCAAGTGTTTTATTTTGTGATGAGTTTTTTTTTTTGTCTCTGTCTTCTAACGTAAGTGGTATTTACGTCTGAAGGTTGAGAACTTCTAATAAGAAATCAAGAATCCATAAAGCCTTTGTTCAGTATTTTGAATTTCTTTGTATAATAAATTAACACCGTTATCTTCTGCCTGTTGACAATAGATGGTGAACTTGCATTAATAGTGCCCCTTCCCCCTTCCTTCAACTCACTTGAATATTTGAGAAATCAGTCCTTTAAGGTGCATATTTAAAACGATTGTTTAGCAGGCATGTTTGCTATCTGCAGTTCCTGATTGTTTGCTTATTGATTTCAACATAAGTGTAGACATGATGTTTTCATTCGAAGTATGCAAAAATACAATCTATTGTGAGAATAATATTAACAGTTGAGGGAAATGATTGTCTAAATAAGTAATTTTCAATGGGATTTTTCTACGAAGGCGTGTTCTGTAAAAGACAGACTTAGTAGTTCTCCTGCCCTCTTTTCAGGGCTTCAATGCAACTCTGCTTGAAGTGAGAACAGATGAGTTAATGTGCATTCTGTCTGATACCACCTCATACAGTAGGCTACAAAGCCTCAGTATGTCCCTTTGAAGAAGGGAATCTAGACAAGTTCACCAGAAACAAACATGCTGCAAAATTTAAGCCATTATCAGTTGTTTCAGAACTCTAATTAAACAAAATAGCACTTCTTTTTATTTTATTTTTTTCCTGACAAGTTTTCTGGACACCAGTATACATGCTGCATGTGAAAAAACTCAAATTTCTTCTGCCTGTCAAGTTGTTTCTCATTTCTCATGCACTTCGGATAAGTATGTAGGTATTCATAATTGACACAAATAGCTTATTGTTATCCTTATGAAGCAACATTGGAGAGGAAGTAGATTATCTTAAACTGTTAAATGAACTATGTTATAGCAATGCAGATTTGTGTGTAGGAATAGAATTCAGCTATTTCTTTCTAGATTCCTATCAGTGTTTTACAATTGTCAATGTTTAAATGTATCCTGTGTAGGTGAACAATGTGAGTGTTCTTAGAGCTTCTTAGGTAAAAGACTACTTTAGTAGATAATTGCATCAGTAATGGCATTTCTCATTTGAAATGGTAAAACATTCTCTTCTTGCCCATTTTCTTCTGCACCTTCCAACCCATGGTACTGTAGTGTTTATTTTTATTATTAAGATCTCATCATACATGTATTGCTGTTATAAAATCAGTACTAGTGAATTTTTTTCCCTACTCAGTGACTTGATTAAAAGCATTGCTTCCTCATGACCACAAACATAGCAAAATAAACTGTGTCTGCTTTATTTGCAGCTGAGACCATGGTTATGCTTTATTAATCTGGCACTAAAATGCTGAACTTGGAATTCTTTTGTGCCCAAGCTTTGTAATATCTGTGTTCTTGCTAGTGCTTTTTTGGGCACCCACTAACTGATAACTAGCAGTAACCTTTCAGTTATTAAGTTTTGTGTGTACTTTGAAATATTTTTCAAAGAAGTATTGCACAGTGTAGAGAGACAAGGCATACAGAACAAAACTTTCTTGTATTCGTTGTGTGGGTATCTTGGAAATGATCTGGTAGATGATAAATATCGATTACAAGCCTTTATCTCCTTCAGAATAAGACAGACTAAGCAGTAGACTTGTTTGAATACTCTAGTGAAATGTGTAGTTTTATGATGAGTGGAGGTTCTTTTATTACTTGATAAGCTGTGGTCATGCGCTGAACTGTGTAAGTCTCCTGTGCTAGACATAGATATTGTGAATTCTGTCACCTTTCTGTTAAAAAGCAGAATGCGCAGGAAAGTGTTTGCGTTATTTTTTAAAACTGTTGTGACACAGTATTACAATGTTATGTACTTTGAATACATATAATGTTTCAATGTTTTAAGACAGAAATATGGAGATTTTCCATCTGTTCCTTGATTCACCCTGACCAGATTTTCAAAAAAGAGAAGAACAAAACAAAACCCACCAAATATATTGTTTCTTACTAGAAACCTTATGTGACTTTTTGTAAACCAGAGTATGTTATCAAATGCTGGCAGTTTTCTTGGAGAAAGCTTTAAAAACTGCTTCATTAATACAAACACAACTCCCTTAATGTCACACTTGAAAACTGAGTTTGTTACAAATGTAGTGTTGTGCTTTCTGATGGTGTTTCTCCCTGTGAAGGAATAATTCAGTACGATTACACAATTGCATACCTGAGTGCAGGTTTTTGTTTCATGATGGTGTACTTGTCAAATTATCTTTTACGACTTCAGGACTTGCTTTCTGGGCTGAAAGCATTTTAGGGTGATCTCAAGATTCCTTACTGTTCTCAGGTTGCTGTGGCTACTCGGTTTAGTGGTGTAGAAGGCAACGACAGTGTGTATGTTACCACAAAAGTCTGTGAAGAGCTTCAATTGCTGGTACCAGCAAACTTGAATGCATTGTATTAAATGTTCTCTTGATAAAGCAACATAATACAGAAAAGCATAGTACAGAAATAGATTTGGATTGTGTCAAACCTTGCTGTTTTTCTAGCAATTGTTTCTTTCTGGTTGAGACTCAAACTAATCTGAATTATCAAGAACCCGGAAGCATTCTCTGAGCACGGTTTAGAGGTACCAGTCCGGTTTTTGTGGTTTAGAAAATGAGAACTGTGTGCCTTGTTGATTTGCTTTCAAACAAGAGAAATCTATTAGTTTTAAAGCAAATTTATTCTACCTTCTTCTCTGAGTCCCTTTTGGTCATCTCTAAGGTCTGTTAGTGCACTCACTCTGAATGATAGTGCTAGGGAGCATCCAGAGGGAGCTTGCTTTGTTCATGAATCATAGAAGCACCATGGTTGGAAAAGACCTACAAGATCATCCAGTCCAACTGTTCACCTATCACCAATAGCTCCCACTAAACCATGTCCCTCAACACAACATCCAGTTGTTCCTTGAATGATTGAATGTTCCTTGTAACGATGAACATACAGCTGGCGACGGGAATATAGGGTTGTGCCATCCCATAGCTGTGGGAGGCTGTGTTGCTCCACCGAATTACAGTTGAAAACTTTTCTGCTGTGTAAAACTCCACAAGTGAGAAGCATTCTTCATTTTAGAAAAGCCTGGCTTGTGAGTTTCTGTTTATGGCTGTAATCTGTGTTTTGCTTTAATGTAAGTTCTTTTCTCCTTTCCGGTTTTTGGAGGAGGTTGGCAGAAAGAAGCTTCTGGTGAGTGTTGAAAACATCTTCCTTGATTAAACACTGATATTAATATCTAGAAGGAGTTTTGAGGGTTTTTTTTGATAATACTTAATTAATACTGGTCACATACACTATTTTTTGCTTTTTTAGTTTCAAATCTGAGTGCTTGCATACGAGCAAAGCAGATAGGTTAATCTGGTCAAAGGCTATGAAAAACTCCCCTAAGTTCACAGCCTTTTGATCTTTTCTATCCAGAAGATGTGCAGTTCAGCAAGCTTTGTAATTCCTTTTATCTTCCTTTTTTGTTGTCTGTTTGGAGTGTGTGTGTTTATTTAATTCCTTCTTCCTGGAGACGAGAAAGCCTACCTAGTAAAAGTAATGATCTGAAAATCGTTGGGCATTCTGCCTTATGTCACATAGGATCTCTGGATCTGTTGTAGGTGCAGCTATTTGTATGAATTCTGTGATACAAAGTACTTGAGAGAGATACAGACATCAACCTGTCCTAAAAAGTTCTGGATAAGGTTGACATAATGTTTTGGTTTTTTTTTTTTAATATATATCTGTTTGTATTCTTGCCTGTATAGCTGACACCTTCCATAAGTGATAGTTGTATAAATGCTTCCTCGGGACTCTGTGCTGATTATATATTTGGTATTAATATAGAAGATGGAGGAACAGAATAAAATTTCTCACACTAAAACCTGTGTGCCTGCAGTACAGAGAATACTTGAAAGTATAATTTTAAATTCAGTCTGTTTTGTCTTACTTAGTGAAGATAAATTCTGCTTTTACCTCATTGGGATGCAAGCTGTCTCACAAAAGCAGCGTGAGCTGTTTTGTTGAATAGTCTCCTCTGAATGGTAGTCAGTTTTTCTCCTAGTATATTCATTCTTATATTTGTTGCCTTGGATTACTAGCATACTTTGCCTAGAATCTTTTCTGAAGAGATCTTGCAGTGAGTGCAGGAAATACTTTTGTTCAAATGTTTAGTTGTTGGTTTGACTGGACAAAACATAACAAAAAAAAAAAGGCTCTTAAAGAGCAAGGTTACTGTGTGTGTGCGTATGCACATGTAGATAAATACATGTGCACATCAGATAATTGAGGTTATGTCTTGTAAGTCTAAGAGTTAAATGGTAAAGAGAAGCCCCAAATTGGTCTTTGTGCATGGGGCTGAAGTTCCTCCTGTCTGTCATCCTTCCCTTTTAAGCTGCGCAGTATTTGTGAGCAAATCTTTCTTTCCTGAAACGCCATTCCCCCCACCCTCCTTTCCAGCATCATCTTACAATGAATAGTAGTATAGCTTACAGGAAAGTCAATAATTCACGTCCTGAAAAATTGATGAACTGACAGCTCAGCCTGGGCTACAGGAAGTCTTGTAGGCGAAACCAGTAACTTGCGGCAAGTACACTTTCAGATTAAGGAGTGAAACTTCACATACTGTACCAGTCACCTGTATTTGAATTTATTTTCCTATTGTAGCAAAAAATAAGTGAACAATAGATGTTAGTTTCTTGGTGCTGTAGAACAGATTCTTAAAAATATTTTTTATTTTGTGAGCTGTTTTCACTAACTGAGGCAGAATACCTAAACTGTACTTATAACCTTGATGTATATTTGTCAAAATTGGTAAGTTATTCCATGCCTGTTGCATGGAATATAAAATGGTGATTTATGCCCTGTCACTCTTTAATTTTTCCTCTTGCACAAGTACACTGTTCTTAAAATCTGAGTATTGTGTTCCTTCTTTGTGCTGTTAAAAGAGGAAACATTTGTTTTATGTATTTAAGGAACCCTTTGAAGATGGCTATGCAAATGGAGAGGAAGGAACACCAGCTGGAGATGCTGCTGCCACTTACACACCTGACAGCAAAGGGATAGTTAAATTTGGGTGGATAAAAGGTGTATTGGTAAGTTTGATATATTGTACTTAAGTGCCTTAAAAAAGTCTTTTTATTAACCTTGTCCTTTGAGGTGGGACTGTGACAGCTTTGGATAAAGAAAGCACAGGATGTGAAAATGAACTATAGTAAAGTTTGTTGTTGTCTTTTTACTGAATTTTAAGGATGTAAATACCACAGGGCATCTAAGTTTTGAAACAGTTGTGGTTTCTCTGCATAGGATTTGTTATTTCGAAGTTGCATAATTGGTAAAATGATGAAAGATGATATAAATATTCATATGTAGTATAAACAAAAACAAACTATAAGACTGCGTATGAGTTGTAATTGGTACTGACAAATGAAAATTGAGAGAATACCTGTGTATTTACTTTGTAAAGTTTTGGACAGAGAACATGATACTTTTTTTTTTATTATTATAAACTAATAAATACTGCTGTATGGAGGGTACCTACATTTGTATGGCAAAACCTGACTTCAGTTCATTATATGAATTTAGTTGAGCCTGTTAGAAGAAGTTGACTTCTCCCAGGTTTTTGGAGACTCAATACTAGTGCTTTTTTATGATAAGTGAAGAAACTTCTGAGTCTTTCCCAACTCAGAATAATGAAAAATAATGGATAACACAGCCAATTTCATTTCAAGTACATATTAACTTGTTTTTTAGTACTTTGGCAGAGAGAAGCCATGATTAGTACCTGTACTCTCCAAAGCTGTGAGACTTTGTAGTGGAGGCTCTAAGTGCAATAACTGGTTAATATATACTGAACTCAAGCATTAGAATACCTGATCTTAGTTGAGCAAGATTCCACTGTGCAGTAGCAACTTCCTTACAAGTCTTGAAGTAGTGATACGCTTTTTCGTGGGAGAAAGAGCACCTGCAGCAGCTGTATAACAGATACGGTGCCTTCATCTTGATGTACCCCAACTAAGGACTGACTTGTTTGTTTTAAAGCTGGTGTGAAGCTGATATTGAATTTCTCTAAACCCAAATTTTGAATTTATGCTATTTTTTTAAGTGACAGTTCTAAGTATTAAAGAATTTAAAAGAAAAGTTTGATAGTGTGTTTTCCCTATGATGACCTGAAGCTGATACTAGATGTTTTCATGGGATTAATGTTGCTGCCCTGTGTCTTCAAAAACCTATTTAGAAGTTTTAAGGAGGTTTGAAACTTCCAGTTAGTATTTCCTCGTAGGTATAAGCTGCCAAGGTGAATGTTAAAAGTTCAGATGTTTTTGCGTTTTGCAAAAGATGCTATAAATCTCTCCAGACGTTTTACCTTAATGGTTTGGAGAGTTATTTGCCTACCTTCAGTGACCAGCTAAACGGATTGATGCTGTATTCTCCAGCGGAAAGGGACACCTGAAACCTGCTGTTTGTTTCCTATCTGACTTTATGCAGTACAAGATATATTTTATTGAGGATAAGAACGGAGTCATTTCCTTTCCTACTATACCTTCTGCCTCTCCTTCCTGTTAGCATGTTGCTCTACTGTAAGATATTGTTTGGTTTATCAGTTCATTAAGTGGAGAAAATATTTAGCAGGATATTGCTTTAGTACTTGGAAAATAGCATGTGAGAGATCTGAACATAAACAATTTGAGACCTTGCAGTTGTATTTTAGTGATATATTCTGCAGTATAAATTTTGAATCCTAAAAGTTGGGGTCCGAATTACTTATTTGTATTTTTTGATCAAGAAGTAATAGAGTGTCAGATGTTGAACTGCTTTAACTTTCTCTTGTTCAAGGTAGTAATATTTTAATTGTGCTTAGGTTCCCTTTTACTTTTTAATCAAACCAAAAATTGTCTAACTTAATAATTTATTATTATAAAACCATTTTAAAAATAGGGAGAGCTACAAGGTAACTCAAGCAGTATTTAAAGTAGGATGAATTAGTGGAGATGACTGCAGCTGTTAGACATAGGTTAAATGTCTCTTTTGTCATTTTAGGTACGATGTATGTTAAATATTTGGGGTGTGATGCTCTTCATCAGACTGTCATGGATTGTAGGACAAGCTGGAATAGGTACGTGTACAAATGTTATACTTGTATTTCAGTGACTTTTAAATGTGATCTAATACAAGTTTTGATCCTGAATTTATTAAATTGGGGTAGAAATTGCTGTAGTGTGGCCAGTATTTTACCCCATCAAAACTTCAAACAGTGTGAAGTTACTTAAAACTTCTCATTTGGCTACAAGGTACATAATTTTAAAATTGGTATTTTCAGATCTTCAGTAAATTGTAGGAATAAACTTTTGGATCTCTAGTTATTAAAATCTGTATATAGACTGTGTACTGTATAAGCCTTTGAAGGAAGTTTAACTTAGGATTGGACTGCAGCACATCTGTCACCTGCAAAAGACGCATGTTTCTTTGAATTTCTAGCGTATGGTTTTTACTCCGCTGATTGAAGATAACATCTATTTTTGTTTGTACCCATGAAAGGGAACAAAAGGGAAATGAAGCCTTTTTTTTTTTTTCTTGAATGTATGGGACAAAATACAGTAAACTCATGTCAGATTTGCAAGACTAATTCTTTAAATAAGTTGAAGATTCTTACATTTCAATTCTGCGTAACTTAAACATTTTTCATCTTTTCCATAAGGTCTGTCTGTTGTAGTTATTGCAATGGCCACTGTTGTGACAACTATTACAGGACTGTCTACTTCAGCTATAGCCACAAATGGATTTGTAAGAGGAGGTAAAGCTACTTTCATAAGGCTTTTTAAAGTATATCATCACTCTGAAGCATACATTCCAATGATGGTACCTTAAATTTCTTTACTGCTTTCTTTTAGCATCTGGGGGTAACAAAAGAATGGATAAAAAGCAGGGAAGAGTTAAGTTTTCTGAAGAGCACAGTCCTCCTAATTTCTTCCATTTAACTTCAAAGTTATGTAATGAAATGCCAGTAATAAATCTAGCAATTTGATTGACTCGGGGTTTGCTTTTCCAGCGTCAAAGAAAGATCATGTATTTTTAGTTCATGGAATGCAAACATTTTCAGAGACTTGTCCAAGAACAAATAGTTTTGATGTTTCCTTACAACTGATTAAGAATGTGCGTGTTTGCTTTTATGTTTTCAAGTCCTGAAATAAATCTTTCTAGTGAAGAAGTAACTCCTATACAAGTGTGATATGTATTTCAATTGTGATTTTTGTAATTCACAATAAATCTTCCAAATTCCTTTGATAATCTCCAACTTTCCTGAGGGTGGAGATTCTTGTTTGCTTTCATAGTTAATTCATTGTGGTCACTGATTTCCATAAGATAGTTTTGTAAATAGCCAATTCTAATGATCTACACAAACTACTTCATGACATTACAAGATACCTACTAGTAGAAATTGTGGTAAAATTTTAAAAAGACAGTTAATTTTTCTGTGCTTATAGAATTCTCACATTTTAAGTATGGAAAGAAAAGCCTCACTATGACAGAGTAAACAAACCAAGTAGGAAAGATCTTCTATGAATCTTATGTCAGGCTTTGATCTACAGCTTTTTAAAATACTATATTATACGTACAAGATTTTGCTCTTATAATGGGAGACACTGTTCATTTTTTAAAAGTGTATTAAATTTTCAATTTGACTTAGGTTGGGTTTGAGATGTGGTATTTCACAAGGTCGGAAAATAAAAAGAACAGTTTTGATAGTCCCATTACAGGGCAGAAAGTTCCTTTAATAACAGCTTTAAAAAGTGTGTTGTACAGGTTTGGAACTTTAGTAGTTAAATAACAGTATATTTTAGCTAGTTTCTGTAGCTGCTGTAAATGTGTAATTGTAAAATTACGTACAGTTGCTTCTGATAGTTTGCAGTAAAAAGCCCAATAGCATTGCTGCCTGTACTTTACAACTTCTTTTTGTTTATTTTTAAATAGTGGAAGTGGTTGCATTGCTGAATAATACAGTGTGTTTTGTGAATCAGTTCATTACTTCCAACTGGTGTGTTTTCTTGAAAACTTCAAATGCAGTTTTGTTGCCTGCCTCTAAAATGCTGGGATTTAGGATATTTTCCGATTTGCCAGGAAAGATGTGAGAATAAATTATATTGTAGTCATGTAAGCATTAAGTTAGTGATGCCTGTACATATTTCTTTGGCTCTTTCATGAAAGTGTTTTTTGTCACTTTTTTTTTCCTCTTTCAGGAGGAGCATATTACTTAATTTCCAGAAGTTTGGGACCAGAATTTGGTGGTGCCATAGGTCTGATCTTTGCATTTGCCAATGCTGTTGCGGTAGCAATGTATGTTGTTGGCTTTGCAGAAACAGTTGTGGAGCTTCTTAAGGTATATTGACTATGTTGATTGTATTGATTATACTGTATTCAGATTAGAGCTGTCATTTTGTGACAGAAATTTTTGTTTTATTAAAACATGGCATGAGGTGGAAGGTTACTGCAGATATTACAGTATTAGTTTACTGATATTAAATAGCTTTTTGAAATAAAACAAATTATCACTGGTGTCAAACTGGAACTTTCTACACAGTTTCTCCTTGAAAAATATGATGCAGAATTCACAGTGAATTCCTAACCAGATGTTGAGAAGGGTGGAGGTATAGGTACGTGATGCGGAATCATAAGTTTGTAGTACTAAGAGTCTTAGTAAGCATTTTTTTCGTGAGTGACAGTAATTTATATTACGTTCCTTTTCTTGTTAAGAGCAATTTCTTAAGGTAAACACAACCTGTTTGTGTTGTATTTTTTGATGAAATGAAACAAAAAGAGGAACTTAACCTTTCAGAGAAGAGAAGAATTCTGGAGTTCACGGAAAGAATGAAGAGTAAATAGTGAACAACAAATTAGACAGATCTATAAATACAGGATGGTAGCTGTTGCTTGGCTAATTAATTATCTGACACTTCAAGGCAGACCATTCTCTATGGGGCTGTGTTATGATGAAGAATGATTATTTTCATTTACAGCGATTCAGTGACTGAAAAAACAAATAATCTCTATAGGGAATTTAAAATGAACAAATCTGTAATATAGAGGTTAACTGGTATTAATCAATTATAGTCTGTAGTAATTCAGTTCTATTCTTTAGTAGGGAATGTAAGTACCTGATGAAGTACATGATTTGTTTGTATTTGTTTTGTTAGGAAAATGGAACACTGATGATCGATGAAATGAATGACATTAGAATCATAGGAGCCATCACTGTGGTGATATTGCTGGGTATTTCTGTTGCAGGAATGGAATGGGAAGCAAAAGTAAGCAACTGTTAATTTCTCCTTTGAGTTCTTTAGTTTTCTGTCTTTTTTTTTTTTACTCAGCTCCCTGATTTTTTTTTTTTTTTTATCTAATGCATTTAGTGCACGTGGCTTCATATACTCAGTATGTTAGCAGTCAACCAGTTTACAGATCTTTTATAACAGCTCTGTCTAGTGCTAGCTTGCACAGATCTAGACAGCATTTGGTGGCTTTGCTCAACTGCAAGCTTAGGTGGATCTGATAACTTAAAGAACAGAAAAATCTGTTCTTGATGGCTTTTTCAAGTAGGTTAAAAGATACTGCCTTCTGAACAAATACAACAAAATATGAGCACAGCATTAACATGAAAATTTTCACTGGGAACTTCAAATGAGCTCTCTGGAAAATGTACATCCAGAGCTGAAGCCAAGCTCAAGTAGTGAAGTTACTGCTAATTGAAAACTAGTATTCTTATTTCCTTCCCACTTCCTTCTGTTTGTTTGTTTTAACTTGGAGTAGTCAGTGCTGTGCAGTCAGTAGGCCTAGCATTGGAGAGGGATGTGAAGGCTACTGCTGATGAATGGGTATGAAGGCTAAGATACTTTTCTTATCTTTTTGTGGCTATGTGGTCTTAAATAACACTGTGAAACCAAACATGTATAGATCCTAGGATACCTTCAGGTAGAATCTGTGTTATTAGCCTTCTGATGGACAACCTAGCTTGCTCAGTTTTGGGTGTTTTTTTCCTGAACTAAAAGGCTTTTTCTCCATACCCCTCCATACTGTGCTCACTTGTCTCTTCTATTTTCAAGTAATTGAGAAAGAGCTTCATTTCATCTCCCTTCCAGGTTAAGATCCTGTTTTTTACACCGAGAGGCAGCTTAATGTAGAAGCTTTTTACACTTGTGTAATTGCTCTCTAGTAACCTCATGCTGAGTTTTCTATTTAGGTTTACCGAAGACTTCTATAAGCACTGAGCTGTATCCTTACACCTCTCACTTGTTTTTCTGTAGACTTCGCATGTTCTTTACGTGGAGTCTTAAAGTCGAAGCAATAGTTCTTTTCTTCTGACTGTAATCATTATTTCAGGCACAGATAGTCTTATTGGTGATCCTCATACTTGCTATTGGAGACTTTGTAATAGGAACATTTATTCCTTTGGACAGCAAGAAGGCTAAAGGTTTCTTTGGTTATAAAGGTACGTTGGAACAGTTAATAGCGTGGTATATTTGCGAAAAGTCACCTTGCTGTCGTAATTGAGTGAAAATCTAAAAAACTAGGTGAACGTGGAAAATAGCTGGTAGTCCTATTTAACTATAGAAATTGCTTGTCCTTATTCTTTCAAGTTCTTGGTGTTCATTAAAGTTTTAGCACGTAAAGTTGGTGCTGCTAGCTTAATATTGATCATACTAATTACTATAATACTATATTATAGTAATAACTCAATATTATAATTGTACTAGCTTTTCAAAAAGCTGGATGAGATTATATGTACTTTTTTGTTTTCTTGTTTCAATTTAAAGTTCATTTTAAGAAATTAGAGCTTATCTATGTCAAAATGTTAACTGGTTTATTTTTGTTAAATAGTTTACAGTACTGTGCTGTTTAGACTTTACATAGAGCTATTAGAGGGGTTAGAACTGGCTAATAATATAGATTCTATATCAGTATTGGCAGACTTAAATACATGTATCTTTGTCTACAGCTGAAATATTCATGGAGAATTTTGGACCAGATTTCCGAAATGAGGAAACCTTCTTCTCTGTATTTGCTATTTTCTTCCCTGCTGCAACTGGCATACTTGCTGGTGCAAATATCTCAGGTGATCTTGCGGTAAGTAGTAAGTTAGGAAATCAGCAAATTTTATTCAGAACCACTGAGTGTACCTCTATCTCTGTCATGACTGTCTACTGATATCTTCCTTTAAGGATCCTCAGTCAGCCATACCTAAAGGAACACTGTTGGCCATCTTAATTACTACCTTGGTTTACATGGGAATTGCAGTATCTGTAGGTAAGTAGTGAATATTTTTCTTTTCATGTCTTTTTCGTCCCAGGGCCTCTGGGGTATCATCAAGTCTACCTCCTCCTACTAAAGCAGGTTCCCTACAGTAGGTAACTTTTTCTTTGGGAAAGTGTCCATATTAGTTTTTAGTATCTCCAGATAAAAAGACTCCACAACATCTTTGGGAAGCTTTTTTCAGTGCTCTGTTGCCTTCAAAGTAAATTTCTTTTTCTCATTTTCATATGGGAATACCTGTGTTCCAATTTGTGCCCACTGCCCCTTGTCCTATTGCTGGGCATTGCTGGAAAGAACCTAGCCTCATCTGCTTGACTCCTGAGTAATAGATACTTATAAGCATTGTTAAGATCTTCTCTGTCTTCTTGTCTCCAGGCTGAACAGTCCCATGTCTCTCAGCCTTTTTCATATGGGAGATGCTCTGTGCCCCTAATAATCTTTATAGCCCTCTGCTGGGCTCTCTCTAGCAGTCTTTCTTAAAATGAGGACCCCAGAACCTGATACAGTACTCCAGATGTGTTCTCACTGACAAAGAGCAGAGTGAGGACAATGACCTCCCTTGACCCTCTGAATAGACAGAGCTGCCTAACATTTGTTGGTGGAGAGTTTGGTTTCCAGATGTGCTCATTTCCTAAAGTGTGTGATCTCTTCAGACTAAAGAGAAGCTAAGATTTCCTCTGTACTGATACTCCTTAACTTCTTGCAGTCACTTAGATTAATGTGCTTAGAATTTAGCAGGGGGATGATCCTTGGATTAGAAGACGGCATTTTCAGGAAATACTGAACAAACATCTGTGTTGATCTGAAGATGATGTTAGTCAGCTACTTTGTCTGAAGCAAATTGTAGAAAGATGTCATGCAACCTGTCTTAAGAACAGTATGCAGTAAATCTTCAGAAGGCTAATAAGAGCAAATAGTATCTGTATCTGGCCAGCCCTTTTCCAGAAGTGGTGTCATTTTCAGAAATCTCTGTGGCTTTATATTCATGTGGCCAGAGGACAAACAGTGGTAGGTTGGTCATGAGTACTGTAGAACTGCTATTCCCAGGCTCCCTGCTCCACACCGTAGTGGTTTTAATATTCCCTGTAGTACTTGCCTTTGTGTTTGACGTTCTCTTTTTTGCTCCAGAGCTTTAGTGGTTGTCCAGATTTTTCCCCATTCATGGAATAATTGAATTAAAGTAATCTTAAGGATGTAAGAAAGTAATCATCTTGCGTATCTTGCCTATGATAGGAAACATTTTTATACATGTCACAAAAATTGGTTTCTGGGAATACTAATCAGTTTTCATGTATTAAAAGACCCTGCCATATCTTAGCTATGCTGCCTTTGAATGAAATTGACATTAATAAAACTATCATCAGTGCTACCACTAATGATACTTCTGCAAAGATGGCAGTTTTGCTGGTCTCCTTCTGTTGGCTAGCATTATAAGGTAGCTCTGCCAAATACTCTGTAGCAATTGTGCCCTGTGGAGCATAATTATGTACTTTATTTCCTAATTAGATTGACCACAGGCTCCTGCTACCAAATCTGAATACTTTAGAACTTGAATCCACATGAGCAAGATGACTTATTCTATTAGCAAATTAATATTAATACTTTGATCAATTTTCAGATGTGAAAAACTTCACTTTTTCATGTTGCAAAAAAAAACGTTTTATAGACCAACTGAAGATCAAAGTGTTGAATTAGAAATGTCCTGCTTGAGTTACTGCCTGTGACTTACAATTAGAAATCTGATAACTGAGAAGAACAGTGCTATTACAGATGCTAGAGATTATGAAATGAGTGAAATCTAGCTTGCTTTTTTTTTTTTTTTTGAGGCATTGGGCTATGAATCAGGCAAATGGAAATTCTCGCGTTCTGCCCCCCTCTCCACAAACTATTCCCCATTGTATACTTCCTGTATGCTAGCGCTGAAGAAGTCATTGAAACTTAGAAGATGCTGTAAATATGACTGAGAATGATATCTAAAGGGGAAGGTATTTTGAATTTAGCTGAGTATTTGTATGTACTACAGTACACAAGGAATTTCAGATACCGAACACAGAGGGCTTAGTAAGAGGAAAAATTTTAGTCCTGCACAGGTGTTAGGGAACCTATTTAAAAAAAGGTAGTTATGAAGAAAATGTGTGTGTTTTAGCGAAGGACT
Source organism: Alectoris magna (assembly GCA_030625065.1). Classification (NCBI taxonomy): domain Eukaryota; kingdom Metazoa; phylum Chordata; class Aves; order Galliformes; family Phasianidae; genus Alectoris; species Alectoris magna. The sequence goes on along the minus strand of CM060564.1, from coordinate 21,334,156 downwards.
AATACAAATCCACGGAAATACCTGTGGAACTCTTCTGGGCTGCATGTAGTTAGGAGGAGACAACCTGATATGGTCTTTTAGCCCTCTTGGGCAGAATGTTATTTAGTGTTGACAGAAGTATGCTTCTGAAAGCCTTTTTTTTTTTTTTTTTTTTTTTTCCCCCTGGAAAACTCTTACATTTTTTTACAGGAAAGAAAACTTAGACATTCTTAGTGAACATATTGCCAGATATAAGTAAAACATCTCTGTTAAATGGCTGAACCATTACTTATACCTAAATGTTTTCTGCTGAGAATGCAGCTTGCATCTCTTCTGCATTCTCTTGTAGTGTGGCTCACACAAGGTTTGTTCATAGTACCATTGAACCTGTATGACTCCTTGTGTGAAAGAGCTGCTACCCAGCTTTTTCTCATATGGATTTTCTTAATCCCAAATGCAGCAAAACAACAGGAAGAGAGAGAAATCGCTTTAGATAACAGATACTGTCACTTGAGAAACTTTATCTTGTCATGTATCTGTACACTCCTTGTTATTTTTAGCTTGCAAGTAAGTCAGTGAAGTCATCAGAAATCACATGCTTCTGTTCCCAGGACCTCCTTGTCCTAGGAGAGCAAATTAATGGAATTCACTTGGCTTTAATTGCTCTGTAGTGTTCCCTCTTCTCTTCCCCACTCCTTATTTAATTCCCATACCTTGAAATGTCAGATGGTTCCTTAACTACCTCAGCTGCTAAAACAGTGTTAAATAATGCTTAGTCTGCTCTACTTGTTATAAAAGCTGGGGGGAAAAAAGGTTTAAATAGAAAACTTTGAGGTTTTTTAATTGGATCAGTGTTCTTAGCATTTTAAGGCTGGTATGCTGTGTCTTAAGTTTTCTTGACAAGTTAGGATCGATCATAGACAAATTGAAGATGGTAGTTTGTAATAGGACTTAAAAAATAAATAAATAAAGCGATAGGAGAAACCAACTTTTGATGTACCACAGTTACAGTGTATTTTGTTAAATTATCAGAAATGAACTTGCGACAGGCCTTGATGACAAATCAGGTTTTTTACAGAGATTAGCTATTATTTTTAATGTTCACTGTTCAGATGTACAACCCGTTAATATGCATCCACTGAAATAGAAATCATTTGTTACAGCAAGGTTGAAAGTTGTGAAAGTGTTTGGTATGAGTATGCTTCCACGGGGAATATAAAACTGAAGTGTCTGTATAAAGCTTTATAAGTCATCTTATGTATCTTAGTATCTCATTGAGAGTGGAAAGGTAGAGGCTAAATTCAAGAAAACTATTCACAGAATAATCTAGGAAGGTTATCTTCCTTGCTTGATTTGCCTCTAATCAAAGATTCTGAAAAACTTCTACTGTGAGAATCATATTTCATTTTCTAGAAAAGATGCAGCTGCACTGCTTACACACCTGTATACATTTGTACATACAAACATAAAACTGCATTTTTCTGGGAGAATTGAGAAAATGAAACTATAAAGTCAAGTGATGGTCTGTACTGCTGATTTTTAATAAGGGGAGAGTCATGATTCAGTGAAAAAAGGTACTGAGATAAAATTGCAGTCTTAAACGTTGTCAGTTCTGTTGACATACTTTTTCTCTGTGCTAAGATTTTTCCTTTTAGACTCAAGTTTTGGACAAAAACTTTTCTCAAACTGGGAAGTTAAGTTTGTTTGTACGTCAAGGTAAATGTGCTTGGAAACAGATGTATTAGAAACTGTTAATGCCATATTTAATGCACCTCTGTAAGAAACGTGCTTTATGTTGAAAGGTATTTGAGAGTTTGATGCATGTCTGTAAGTTCATGGTCTGATGCTTATTTTTGTGGTTGGGTCCACTCTAGGTTCCTGTGTTGTTCGAGATGCCACAGGGAACATTAATAACACCATTATCACTGAGCTGACAAATTGCACTACTGCAGCTTGCAAGTTAAACTATGATTTCTCATCCTGTCAGACAGGGTGTCACTATGGGCTGATGAACAATTTTCAGGTATGAAGCTTTTCTTACATTTGTTCACTGGATTTTGTCAGTCTTTTGAATTGCTTATTAAGAAAAATTAGTAGGCTAAAAGGTCTTACTGTAAATACAAAGTTTGTCTGTAGTAGCTAAGAAGTACATTCTAGAAGGCATGGAGAAGAGCAAAGAAGCTGTGTTTGGCTTCCAGAACCTTGGCCTGTTTATACTCAGGTGGTTATAAATATTTGCTTTTCTTCATAGTAAACTGCATAAGTTTGGTGTTGACTGCAGCTCGCTCTGTTTAGATATGAATGTCATCATTCACTGTGTGGATAGATGTACTCATTGTTTAAGCAACATGTAGCATAGATGGTTTGCTTCAGTAACTTATTTTTCTTAGCAAATGTGCTTTTAAAAATGTTGATGTGTACTTGTCACAATATTTTATGATGGTGTGTTTTGAGGTTTCAAAAAAATCTGATGTACAATATTTGAAAACCATGGGTTTGTGGGGGCAGTCTAGTCTTCAACCTTCATACTTCATAGCTTGTGCTTGTGAACTGTTTGTGAAGGTCTGAAAGAAAGCAAGGAGAACATACTCATTGATGATTGAATTAAACTTGCCTTGCAGTAATTTCTGCCCTACACTTTTGTAATATCCCTACAAAGGTCTGGGTGGAGACTAGTCCACTGATGAAAAGCACTTGTGTTTTAATGGGTTCTGTGTTTTGGTCATAAGTACATGTACCTACATCAGTCTGTCAGGCTGCTATTGGAATAATTACAGTTTTCACATGCCAAAATAGTGTTCCAGGGCAGAGCATTTTGTTAGAGTGAAATATTTTCTTCTGTAGAGTAGTCTGTGTACCTGTGTAGCATTGCGTTATTCTGGTTCAGGGAAAAAAAAAAAAAACAACCACTAAATTTGGAAACATTTCAGAACTGCTGTTATGGCAATAATCATTTTGCAACATCTGTTGATAGCTCTCCTCATTTGTTCAAGCTTGAAAGCCGGTGTTCTACCATACTGTCAGTGTACTGCTAAGAATACTGTGGAGCTGGACTCGATGATCAGATGATCCCTTTTAAGGATATTGTATGATTCTAAGACCTGACTTCTTCAGATTGTATTTTTTTCTTAATTACATATCTTCAGTAAAATTACTTACGATAAGATGCTTGCATTTCTAATAAGTCATTGATTCAAGAGTACTTATACCTCTCACTTTAGTCTTGCTTCTATTAGGGAAAAATTAGTAGGTTCTGAATAGGATAAGCAAGTTTCAAGGCCAGAATCTGCACAGAGAATGCAGTGTCACGTACCTCCCCTTTATTGGGTTTTGAAAACTTCATTGTGGAGACTGCACAGTCGCTCTGGGCAACCTGCTGCAGAGTTGGCCACCCTCTTTGTGACTCCCCAGGGGTCGGTTCTAGGGCCCATCTTGTTTAACATCTTCATTGATGGCCTGGATGAGGGGATTGAGTGTACCCTCAGTAAGTTTGCAGATGACACCAAGTTGGGAGGTGGTGTTGGTCTGCCTGAGGGTAGGGAGGCCCTTCAGAGGGATCTAGATAGGCTGAATTACTGGGCTGAGGTGAATGGGATGAGGTTCAACAAGGCCAAGTGCCGGGTCCTGCACTTCGGCCACAATAACCCCATGCAGCGCTATAGGCTTGGGGATGAGTGGCTGGATGACTGTGAGGAGGAAAGGGACCTGGGGGTGTTGGTTGATGCTCGGCTGAACATGAGCTGTCAGTGTGCCCAGGTGGCCAGGAAGGCCAACGGCATCCTGGCCTGTATTAGAAACAGCGTGGCCAGTAGGAGCAGAGAGGTAATCATCCCCCTGTACTCAGCTCTGGTGAGGCCGCATCTCGAGTATTGTGTTCAGTTTTGGGCTCCTCACTACAAGAAAGACATCGAAGCCCTGGAACGTATCCAGAGAAGGGCAACGAAACTGGTGAGGGGTCTGAAGCACAAGTCTTATGTGGAACGGCTCAGGGAACTGGGATTGTTTAGCCTGGAGAAGAGGCTCAGAGGAGACCTCATAGCAATCTACAACTTCCTGAAGGGAGGATGTGATAAGGAGGGGCTTGGCCTCTTCTCCCAGGCAACAAACAGGACCCGAGGAAATGGCCTCAAGTTGTACTGAGGAGGTTTAGATTAGACATAAGGAAAAACTTTTTCTCTCAGAGAGTGGTCAGGCACTGGAATGGCTGCCCAGGGAGGTGGTGGAGTCGCCATCCCTGGCAGTGTTCAAGAGGTGTCTGGATAAGGAGCTAAGAGATATGGTTTAGTGGTTTTTTCAGTAGCTATGGTAATGGGAGGACGGTTGGACTAGATGATCTTGTAGGTCCTTTCCAACCTTGTGATTCTATGATTCTATGATTCTTTGTGGCACTTAGTTCTTCTATTAGCTAGCAGAACTTCCAATGCCTTTTTACTCTCATGTTTCTGCTTCTCTGAGGAAAGTCTGACTGTTTTCTCAGAGGACATGAGAAGGAAAGTAAGTAACTTGTGGTAATTTTACTGCAGCCTTTGATCACACAATGTTATCTGCATACAAACTCTTTTCATAAAAAAACATTTAACTTCGGATGGAAAGTGGAAGTAGTGTGAATGAAAGTACCCCGTTGCAGAAACAGTGTAGAAGTTCTTCTAAAACATTCTTTCTGTAAAGGAAGGAGGCTGTAAAACATGTGAAAGTAGTTGAGAGAAAGTGAGGTTTGAATAATACTTTTTGCATGCTCATTACGAAGAGTTAACTTTACAGTTAACTTCACTGGAGTTTGTTTTCATGTGGCTGCTCCCCAGTGTCTGACCCAAAGAATTTAAGCTGCAGTTGAAATAGAATATTTCAATATCACAAATCTTTAAAATGTAAGAAACTGTCTAAAAAGGAAATTCCATGCCAACATAATGAGTCCCTTGGCAGCAGTAATTATGTATTTCTCATGGCACCAATTGTCATAGGGCAATTCTTATTGAATGTCTGTACTTCATATTCTGTTATTTCAAAGACAAGAATGTCACTGCTGTAGCTAACAGCATATGTTGGCTGCTTGATTTGTGGCACTGACTTAGATAATGGTGTGTATGTTATGGTTCTTTTCCCCCACTCCAACTTTAGAAGTAGCTTGTTAATGGAGTAGCACACGTTGCTAGTTTATAAAATGGACAAACAACATCTGCGTACATTTTACTCAGATTTCTCTCAAATGTATAAAACAGAAATAACATTTGAGTTACTGTAAATAAACAGAGGCAATGAATGGCACTTAGAAAAGTGCTGCTGGAAAGAGTATATGAAGTTGGAGTGCGTAAGGACTGAACTGCAAGATTTCCATGCAAGTGTGGTGGAGTGAAGGCTTAGAAATAAAAATATTCTAAATTGGATGGGAAGAAAAGTAAAGGTAACTGATAGACACATTCTGTTTATGAGAAGTCCTAGGGAAGATGGATCAAGCCATTGTTGATCAAGGGAGATCACTTTCATACTCTTCTAGGGTGATAATTCTGTGTTTGTTTATTATGTTTCTGAAGCATGATAATGGAGTAGAGCATTAGAATGGAGGAAGATGGTGGGTCTTAGGCTGTATGACAGTTGGGATTTTTTGGTCATATCAACATCATTCCTTCACATCTGGTTTATTGTTGGTCCTCCAGCCTGCCAATAATGGTATACTGTATTTCACTCAGATGACTGAGAATGTGATCTTATGGAGATGAGGACCAAATTTGATCTGTCCTTGTAGATGGGAATAGAAAACAAACCTAACTTCGGTGTTGCAAAAGATGAGACAAACTTTCCCAAGATGTTCTTCAAATTCAGTTGCTTTGTTACTTAAGCTGTTTCTTAGCAACTGGATGGTCAAAATGATTTACGTTGCATATTTTTCTTCCATGACTTAAGTTTCCTATCTTTTTATTAGCCCATGGAGACTTCTGCCATCAGTCAGTTTATGTGGTTGGACTAAATACTGTGTGAAAAGCTACTTTCTTTTGTTCTGGATCTAGAACTTTTTAACCCTAATTCCTAATCCCCCTTTTTAGCCCTAATTCATTCATTGATGTGAATGCGTGGTAACTTGTGGCTTTTAAGTGGAGTACCAGGTATTTTAAGTATTTTTGTGTGTGTGTGTGCTGTTGATAGTAGCTTGTGTAGTTACAATATTATACTTCCTAACATTTAAAAAAAAAAAAAAAGGCAACAAAAAACCCACAGCGAAACAAAATTTTTCTACTTATAGGTGATGAGCATGGTATCAGGATTTGCACCGCTGATTTCTGCAGGCATTTTTTCAGCCACCCTATCATCTGCACTAGCATCTCTTGTGAGTGCACCTAAAATCTTCCAGGTAAGTATGGATGCTAAACTGTGATCGTTTAAAGAATAATTTTAATTAAGTTTCAAATCAGAATTTTGGAAAAGGCACTCTGACGTACTGTAATCATGACTCATAACAGCTGAGTCAAGTAAATTAATCAGTTTTCCCGATCCTTAAAATGGGAAAACAACATACTATTGTTACTGAATGTAGCTAGAATGTAACTTATGTCAGATCTTAAGTGTTTCTGGTTACTTTCTCAGGTGAGTTGTTATAGACCTTTGTAATGTCACTTACCCAAAGTCCTTTAGAGTTTCTGCCTTTTGGAACAAACCAAGGATTCAAACAAGAGTTGAAGTAACCACCACCTTAATCCACCCTTGAAACTGGGATGTTAATGGTCATGCTTCCAGGGGTGTTTATGTGTGGCAGCCAAATGTGCTGCTATCCTTGTTTTTATGCTGCATAGTGAGGGGAGCATAACATCTAGATAATCAGTAAATTGCTTTCTCGTGGAACTAGGAAGTTCCAATAAATGAAGTACCACTGGCATATGAGCAAAAATAATAGATTACTTCACTTCTCAAAATAATTGGAAGGAGGCAACACAAAATAGAACCTATAGCTCTTGAACTTGTAGCTCATGGAATACTTTCACAAAATAATGTAATTGTGAACCAGTTTTTTGTTTACAACTCTTTACATTAATTTTGTTGGTGCTTCCAAATGAATGTTGCCCCTCCTTCTTAAACTCCTCAATCACATTATTTGTATTTCGTGTTCTTTTTAATTGAGTAAACTTCACTGTTCCCTACTGGACCCTTCTTCCCCAAAATGTCAGTAAGCAGTCAAATGTAGAAGAGTCTTTGTGGCAGATGTTTCAGAGAACTACTGTAAACATTAGGTAAACTTTCCACTTACTGAAGAAATTGGTTTTGTCCTTAACGAGAGACTGACTGTAAGACACCTGTGAAGTACAGTGAAACATTTACTGAAGAGCAGCACTTGTTCTTACATTTAGTTGTTACTGAAGGATAGAGTATTGGAAATGCAAAATACTGAAATGATAAGACAGTTGTTAACAGAATAAGTACAAGTTAGCTTCTTCTAGGAAGATAATATATGCAGTGAAAAACAGCATTAGTAAACATTAATAAGGATATTTTTTGAACTAAATGCACACTAACTCTTGTATTTTATTTGTTTAGGCTTTGTGCAAGGACAACATCTATCCAGGATTTCAAATGTTTGCTAAAGGCTATGGGAAGAACAATGAACCGCTGAGAGGATATCTTCTAACATTTTTAATTGCTCTTGGATTCATACTGATTGGTTAGTTTGAAATTACAGTAAATCTGAATCTCTTTTCTGTCTTTCATAAAGTATTCTTTTCCATCTCATGACTTGATGACATTGTCCCTGAGGTCTAACACGCAGCTGATTCCTAAGTGAGGATTCCAAATTTGTTTAGTTAGGGATTTTCTCCTGTCTCCTAAATATCTCAATGCTTAGAACTAGAATAAATCTAGAACAGTAAGTAGATTGCACTTTCCCTAGTCACTTCAGGCATCTGTTGTTACATACTGTCAATGAATGAAGTACATTGTGCTCAAAGCAGAGTGCTGTAATATGTTGTAAATATGAAAAATTAATTTAGATTTTTAATAATTACAAATGGCTTCAGTAAATGGCAAGCTTACATAACAGAACTTTTTTTTTTTGATTGCTGCTTTTTGATAGAGAGGGCACAGGAGTGAATTCTTAGTACTGTGCTGCCTCATGGATGCATTCCTTTACATCTCTTTCTCTGAAGAGAGATTTTTCTGAAGAGAGAGTATTCATCACTGTTGCAATGGAATTGATATGAAATAATGCCCTAATACGAATACCATTAATTCAGAATTTCAGTTAAAATGCAAGAAAATGAACATGTTTGTCAGACTTGCTCATGCTAATTTTGCTCTTACCATTTGCCATAGATGAGTGTCTTTTGTTCTTATTAGCCTTTTACTCTTTTTTTGTTTCAGAGCTGAGACATTAAAGAAATCTGACTTCTTGGGTTCTTCAGAACCTAATACATTACAGCACTGTTTGATCAAATCATAGTGGGAAAGAAATTCTCTCAAGTTATTTTAAGACAGCATATAGTAATTAAAAGAAGCAGTTTTGGAACACCTGATGGGCATGTAAAAATGCTGTATTTTTTAAAAACTGAAAGTTATGCTTCCTGACTATCAGAAGATAAATCAGTTAATACGAGACCTTTAATTTAGTAGCTACATTTATTGGAAAGCACAATGTGCTTCTGCTTATATAATATTGAGTTAACTCTGAAATGTATAAAGCCATTAGATGGTATATACTGTAACATTCTTTGTTTTTGTTCTGCAGCTGAACTGAACGTCATCGCTCCAATTATCTCTAACTTCTTCTTGGCTTCATATGCCTTGATTAATTTCTCTGTGTTCCATGCTTCTCTTGCAAAATCTCCAGGTAGGAACCATATTCTTGGGTTCAAAGTTTATCCTGCAATTCCTAAATGCAGAAAAATAATTCAGAAGCTACTAATATAAATGAAAGCCTGCTTTCATTCAACACTAAATGTCTATTTGACTTTCATGACACATCTGAGTTATTCTTAATATAATGTGTCCTTGAGTCTTCCAAAATTGGAAGGATGAAATGGTCTGGAAAAAAGGTCTGGAAAAGCTTGGGAGCTACCAGTATTTGTCACCTTTGCTGAGGAAACAGAAGATAATTCAGAAGGTGTTCAGTAACTCTTGAGTAGATCTCTGATAATATGCCTCATTTCTTATCGAGTATTCTTAAGACCATCTGTTCAAGAAAGCTTTCTTGCTAAATCAGTTTCTGGTGTTCAAGACCCACTCTTTTGTTATCTTTGGATTTCTCTTGCAATGTATTTAGTCCTCTAGCCCAGAGGAAAGTGGGATGAACATATATTTATATCCTTTGTTTGGTATGGGAGGCCAGTTAGAGTGTAAAACTGAACCAAGGAGCAATACTTGCAGACTGGTGTTTCTTGTACCTGGTCCCCTATGCTGAAATGTCCCTATATGTTTTAGTTGCTGCACAGCTCTGTACAAATATGTTTGTGAAGTATCTGTATATATTGATGAAATAGGGGGCTTTTCATGTAATGAAAATTTCTGTGTGGAAATAGTAAATGTACATACCTAGAAACAGTTGAAAGTCTAAGAGGGGAGAGGTACTAGCTGATGACTTATGTTACACTTTGAAATGACTGAGGATTTGCTTTGAAAGTGAAAATCGATTTTCTTGAAATTTATTACCAATGGTACCTCTAGTCAAATTCAGTAAACATACCAGCACAAACACCTTCAAACTTTAGAGACAGCTTTTAGAGGACAACATTGTGAATAGATTGTGCTTATCTATTTAAGAAAGATGTGAATTAGTTTGATAGATGGTGAAAAATTAGAAGTTTTTATAAACATGCCAAAGTCCTTATTTGTTTTACTACTGAAACTGTTGTGTGTTATGGTGAAATGCGATTCAAAGCACTAAGGAGGGAGAAGAGTAACAGCACCTTCTTTCCCTTGAGAATTAAATTCCCCCCCCCCTCTTTCCTCCTTTATCCTCCAAATTAAATTTTGACTAGGTTGGCGTCCTGCTTTCAAATACTACAATATGTGGATTTCTCTTGTTGGAGCCATTCTGTGCTGCATTGTGATGTTTGTCATTAATTGGTGGGCTGCGCTTCTAACGTATGTGATAGTCCTTGGACTCTACATTTATGTCACTTACAAGAAACCAGGTATGTGTAGGGGCCATTTCTGGCTCTAGTGAGAGGAAGAGGGATGTAGAAGATGGAAGAAGTGTGTGTGAGGGAGGGGGGTAATAGGGAACCTAATTCTGTTTGGTTGACTGATTCAAACTTCTGTAAGCACATTTCTGGCCAGAAGTGAAAGGGAGTATTTCTTTACCTCTCTGGTTGGGAAAGGGATTTGATAGTGTCTGGTTTTGTTTTTTTTCAGTACACCATTCCTGTAGCTTTGAACAAGAATGTATATGCTCTTTCTTGCTTTAAGAATGCTGTAAGTGGAAGATGTGGCATATCTGAGCCAAAAAGCGTTGACAATAAGGAAAAGACCAAATCCTGGGCTGTGTAGTTTCAAGTGTTTGGATCATAAGGATCCTAAGTTCATTGTAGCTATCAAAAACAAACGGAAACAAATAGCAAATATACTGGGAACTTTCATTTCCAAATTTTAAAAAAATAAATAAAAATCTAAGTAGTACAGATTAATCTAGACCTTGTCCTCTTTACTGCACGAGTTATTGACAGAAAGTAGTTAACTTGTCAAGACAGTATTTTAAGGTTGCTTTTTCCTTTGCTGTGATGTAGCGTAGCTCTAATTATCATCTTTCCAAAAGCATTATTTTTGTAGCTTGGAAGTTATTCTATTTAATGTCGCAAAAAACTCGGTTCTTTCTTCCTATAATTGTAAAATAACAAACTCTTATTTGCTAAAACTTCCATGCAAGTTTTATCTTTAAATGGAATTGCATATGTAACTTGAGGGTTTGTTTTGTGTAGTGTAGAACACTTTTAGGTGTGGCTTAAATCTTGTGTGTTAACATGATTTAAGAAAAAAGTATGTAGAATAACTATAAGTAAAATACTGAAACTTCAAATTTCACAGATGTGAACTGGGGATCATCAACTCAAGCTTTGACTTACTTGAATGCATTACAGCATTCTATTCGTCTTTCTGGAGTGGAAGATCATGTGAAAAACTTCAGGTAACAGTTTTATGTAGCAAATTATTTACGCTGTGTATTTGCTAGGGTAGACTCATGGTGATTGCTGTCATGATTTTCATTAAACTGTCTGTTTACTTGCTGTGGTTTTTAACAGCTTTGAATTTCAGTATCATGGAGATTGTCTGGACATGGATACGTGAACATATTTCAGGCTAAGAGTCCATTTCGGAAGCAACCCAATGAATGATGCTCATTTATTGATTGTCTTGATACATCATGTTTTCATGAATTGTGTCATGACCTGTGAATTACATTCATTATTAATGAAACTGAACTGGAAGATGACCTCCCGACTGCTAACAAGTGTTTAGTCCACATAAGGCTAAATCTGATCTAAGCTAAAACCTCAGAGATGTGTATACTGTCCTCAACACCAGTTTCACTTTAGACATATTCTCATTGCCATGGTAAACAGGCTACATGCATGTTTGACATGGCTGAAGGACAGAACTGATTTGTTATCAGCCAGGGTGACTGACAACAGCCCAGGAAGAGCTTACTGAAGTAGGCAATATCCTGCATTATTTATTCCACTTCACAGAAGTAGGCAATTCCAGAGAAAATTTGCTAAAAAATAAAAAAAATTAAAAAAATAAAAATAAAAGAGCATGTTGACTTACTAGGCTTTGAGGAAATGGTTTATGAAACAACTGTTTCTGAAATATAAAGGCTTACATGACATTAAAATTCCTGATTATTTACAAACACTATATTACCTCTGATGTTAAGTTGCACTGTTATTAGCAAAATAGTCTGACTTCAGAAACGGACTCGTTGTTGCTTAGCTATCAAGAGCAGCAATTTTCAGTCTTAATGCAAATCTCAAATTTCGCATAAGTAATTTACATTATCTTGCAGTGATTAGTGTTGTCTCTGGTGCAAATCTCTTTTGGATTGCAGGTTGGAGAAACAGACATTATAGGAAAGTTCTTGTCAAGTAAAACTTCTTGCTTGTGCTGATAGATTGAGTGCTCTACTGGCCAGTGTGCATTTTAGGTTCCGTTGGAAGTACTTCAGCTCTTTTGTTTGGAAGTTCATATGTAGCTTTTTGAGTTACAAACTTCACTAATTGTTTTGTGAGGAAGGTATTGATCTTCTTGCCAGGTGTAAGCACAGGAGCTTTAGTAGTAGTATTTTTGGCCTGATACTGGCTTCTCACCTATGTAGTTTAGTAAAAAATTAAAAAAAATATATATATATATATTACCTGGAGCTTTTAGAGAGATGGATACATAACTTCACTGATTCTTAAAAATAATCTTAAAAAATTATAAAAATAAAGAATCTTAAAAATAAAATCTTCTAAAATAAACGAGATTAAATACTTGATCTTTATAATTGGTTAGAAGGAATGGCTAGAAGAACTGAACTTGCAATTGTTTGCCTTCTCAATGCTAGCAATGATGGCTGGTTTTCCTGTATGACTTAGAATTGTATGCTAGAACATGTAGGGATTGTCTGACAAGTAGGGGAAGAAATTCACCTGTCTGGCTTAGTCTTGTGTTTCTGATCTTCTTAAATGAGTAAATTTTCAGACTTAATGGGATTTACTGATTTATTTATTTATTAGAACCAACTGATCATAGATCTGCTGACGATTGTGGAAGATTGATCTTTGCTTAATTTAACGTACTCTTCTAAGAATAGATGAGGTTACTCTTCACAGAAGATTGTGTTCCTGGGACCAGTGGTTAGAATAAGCTTTTCTAAACTACATAAACTCTGAAGACAAACGATATTGTAACTGCTTCTCCCAACTCTTATTTACAATTTTAGGCCACAGTGCTTAATTATGACAGGTGCTCCAAATGCACGTCCAGCTTTACTTCATCTTGTCCATGCTTTTACCAAAAATGTGGGCTTAATGATCTGTGGGCATGTACATATGGTAAGTGTATTCTTTCTTTAAAGTTATATTGTGTTTCATTGTTGTTTTTTTTCTTTAACAAAACTGTCTCTTTCCTTTTTAAAGAAAAGGTGTAGTATCCTGAGGTGTTCAAATAGAGTAGGATCTATTCATGTATGTGTCATCACCATTCCCGCCTAGGTGTGCCGTGATTTGAGGGAGTTACAAAAGTGTTTAAAGCAGCTATTATAAACATCTGTGCTTTATGCTTTCTGTCATCTACTTGTAGTTAAAGGGATCTTACAGTGGTAAACATGGTGGAGCCTGTGCATGAAATATGGTGGAAGAAGAATTGCAAAATTATTATCTTCCATCATTTAATGTTTAAATTCTTAGTAGGCTTTCTAGGAGTAAAGTGAACATTGGATTATAGTCTAGGTCTCTCCCTGTCCTTGTATTGTTTGGTCTTAAGTACTTCACTATACCTTGGTTGGAGCAGTACACGGCTAGGTTTGTTCATAGTGTTCCAGTGAAGCAGATATGTTCTTTGTTATGCCGATGTTTCTTATACAGCCTAGCCTAAAGTGAGTCTTATTGAGCAGTAAATTTTGTGTCATTTAGCTGGTAATTTAGACTTGTTTTCAGCTTCTGACCAGCTTTAATCCTTTCGGCTACCTGATTTGTTCCATTGGAAAGGTGAAGCAGCAATTATTTCTAGTTACTATTAACGGTTTTTTCCTCTCGTCTTTCTGTTTCTGACCAGCCCTGAGTATTTCACTAACCTTTCATTGTTTCTGTCAGAATGTGAGAATCCTGGGAATGGCGAGAGGGCTTGATCTTTGGGGACATAATTTCAGCACTTCTTGCTACTTTACAGCAAGAAAAAAAAAAAAGAAAAACAACATAATCACTTTAAGCTCAAGAACAGAATGTGTGTATCATGTACTGAACACCAGTAGTGATTGAGGGAGGCAGAAGAAAGCGAACTTCAGATAACCATTCTTCAAAATCGTGTTGTGATGAATTGTCTTAATACAAGGTGGTTGTCACACTACCACCTGTCCCAAAACTGCAGTTAGCTGCAGTGTAGCTGTTGGATCTTTAGTAAATGTTACTGTGATTCTAATGTTCTAAAGTTTTTGCTAGACGTTTTAATGCCCCTCTTTTGTACGTGCAGTACTAAGAACATCTAAGCAAATGCAACATTTAAAGTGTGACTTTAATACAAACCTTGATTACTCTTACGTATGCTTCAATTTAACCATGCTTTCTAAATAAGACTTCTGATCTTAAAAAAGAAAAAAAAAAAAAAGGAAATCAGGTTAGTGCAATCCACAATTGTATGCTTTTAAGCAGATATTGCCTAATTCTGTCTTCAGTAACATAACCAGCATTTTGATTTCTAGGAGGAGCACTGTGATATGTGCTGATGCAGGTCACTGAAAGAAAAAAATTTAAAGAAAAGATGTCTTCGACTGCAGCGTGTTTTATTTACAGTCATAAGCAGAATTGCAGTCCTGTTTCAGACAAGTTTGATTTTGTTTCTAGCAGTGAAGTAGCTTTTAAAAAAACGAACAAACAAACAACAAAAAAAAACCAACAGTAAAAACAGGGCTTTGCTTGTGCTCATAATTCTTGTTCACTCTACTTCATGTTTCCTTCTTTTGAAAGGGTCCTCGGAGGCAAGCCATGAAGGAGCTGTCAACTGATCTGGCCAAATATCAGCGATGGCTAATTAAAAACAAGATGAAGGCTTTCTATGCACCAGTACATGCAGAGGATTTGAGGGATGGGGGACAGTACTTAATGCAGGTGCACTTCTCTTCCTTTTTCTTAATGGAAACAGGGATATGGAATGTCAGAAAACAGAAATATTTTTACACTTTCCTGAAGTATTTTCATTATGTGAAGTTATTTTAAAAAAACTTTTCAGAGCTTTATTTTCTTCTTGAAATAAATAATTGAACCTTTACTTGTTTCAGTAACACGATTTTAACGATATATTATGTTCTCCTTAGGCTGCTGGTTTGGGTAGAATGAGACCTAACACTCTTGTTGTTGGATTTAAGAAAAACTGGCGACAAAGTGACATGAGAGATGTTGAAACCTACATTAATTTATTCCAGTAAGTAGAAAATGTAGAGAGGTTGCATTTGTTCCATTTCAGTACATTTCTTAAGAACTGAAAGAACTTCTACTTCAATGTCTTTGTTGCATAGGTTCTCCTCCTGTCTTTCAGATAAACTTGTCTGTATTGCTGTACAGAAAAGCTAGGTTTTTTTCCTGATAAAGAAATTATATTAGCAACTCTTTATTGCTTTAGCAGACCAGCTTTCCACATAACTCCTTCTGCGTCTGTAAAGAGTTGTGGCAGTAGTCTGAGGTTTAACTGTTCCCATCTTCAGTGAAGAAAGCAGTGTCTTAATATGTCTGCTGAATTCATTAGACCACATTTTTTGTTGAAAGTGGGGGTTTTCTTGCTTTTTTTCTCCTGTACAGACTGGGTGTAGGGAATGAATCAACTGTTGGACTGACGCTTGCCCACTTATAAGTAAGATATTTAGTGTAGGTGGGTTGCATTGACACCAAAAGTAAAAAGTAGCTAAAAGGTAGAAGAGAAAGGAAATCTGACTGTACTTTGATAGTACTGAAAGGCAAACAGTGAAAGCGTCTGAAGATAGTATTGACTGCTGCTGTTAACATTTTAGAAGAATGGAGCTTTTAGCATTTACATGGAGGGGTGTTTTTTGTTTTCCTAATATACTGTTAAACCTGTTCCATCTTTGCTTTGTGCTTATTTATTATGCCTTTAAAAGAAAGATGGGAAAGGGATTACAGGCAGATACTAGAAGAGGAAAAAGCACACCCACTTACTCTTCCAGTTCCTTTAAAAAAAAAAAACAAAAATGTAGGAGTACAAAATAGATTGGGAAATTAGGCAGTATGTTGGTTAGTTCTAGGGTTTGCTTTTTTCCTTATTCATGGTTTACTTTGAAATGTAATGTACTTGTTCTGGGAGAACTCTCATGACCTTGCCTGGTCAAGTGATTCTCTGCGTCGCACAGAGAAACCTCAGGAGGTAGTAATTGTAGGTCAAATGTATTTCCAGAAAATTTCTGGGAAATTGAATGTTTCTGAGATGTGCAATAGTAATACTGTGGAGATCTAACAAATTAAATTAAATTAAAAAACTTCTTAAATTGATCCCAGTTTCCTTGCATTTATTGTTTAAAAAAAAAAAAAAAAAGTTGATACTTGAGACACGTTTCTTTAAAAGTAGAGAAACTTAATGAAAAGTGTTGTGAAATCTTGTAGAATTCCTCTGTGGGAAAAGCACAGGAGTTATCTGAATTAGTTGTAACAAGTTGTTGTAATTTAAAGCCTGATTAATGGCTAATGTAAACAATGTGATATGGTTAACTTTGTTAGATTTTCATCTTAAAAGTCCTGAATCTGTGGGCATTCTTTTTATACTTATTTTATTTAGCCTTTAATTCTGATTATTACTCAATTATTGTAGAAAATAGACTAAGAATCCTTTTTTAGTTTCTTGCCTTTAAAAGAGTTTCTTCCCCATCAGATACAATGGGAATAAGTGTCTAGTAGCTGTTTTCATTATAACTTACAACTTCATAGATTCCTTTAATGCCCAAATGTCTTGGAAGTTCATAACTGTCAGTTCAGGAAGATCTCAAGAGAAATCCCTTCTTTGATGCCTCACTTTTCAGCATCATTTATATTTTCCAGTTTATCTTGTCATCATCTGTGTGGAACTTGAATGACCTGTTACTCTTATCACTGCTCTATATAGGAGAGAGAGGAAAGATAACCTTTCCGTGTGTTCCTTTGGAATTGAAACTGAAATTGTAACAGATGTATAATTTGGGAATTTAAATGGCGACATTTAATCATTAATATTTGTCTACAGAGGGCATGTAAAGTAGATCTGGGAAAGAAGAGGTAAAATGTTCTGTCTTGTTCACTCTGTTTAGTGATGCCTTTGACATTCAATATGGTGTGGTTGTCATCCGCCTAAAGGAGGGCTTAGACATTTCTCACCTTCAGGGGCAAGGTAAGATTTTGTTTCCTGTCATTATTAGCTGTTACTCCCTTTTAAAATCATTTTCTGAAAATTCTGAAAAAATGAAGATAGTTTGTTTTTTTTTAAAAAAAAAAAAAAAAAAAAAGTGAAAAAAGGCAAGAATCCCACACCACTCTTTTCACAGAATAAAAACCATTGAAATGAGTAAGTCTAAAATGTATAATAAAAATAACCCACATTCAGCAACAGAATTTGCTTTGCTGTGCATTTCAACTGTCTGTATTTGTAAGCTGTTACTTTCAAAGGAATTATATTTTTAGTGAAATGATTTGAAGAACAAAATTGGCATTGAGTTCTTACTTCTAGATGTGAGCTGCCTGATCAGATAGTATGGGTCACGTGTCTCTCACTCCTTCAGCACGTCCACTGCCACCATGTACTTTAGATACCTCAACAGTAGTCTGTTGGGTTTCAAGATGTGTCAGGAAGGTATTAGTATCCACTGAGACAATGAGTTTGCTTTAACTCTGGCAGTTACCAAACAGCTCCACTGAATCCAATCCTGGAAAAAAAACTGAGAAGCATTTTGTTTCGGACCTTGTGTAAAGATCAACTTCCACTTGGAATTAGAATTTACAATCTTTTTTTGCATGTAAAATGATTCATCAAAAACATTTTTTCCCTTTCTGATTGTAAACAAAAAGAATCTCAGTGTGAGATGTAACTAGTAGTGTAACTCCTGGTTGAGGAGTTGATGGCAGAAAATGCAGTGCTTTTGTGGTGTGTTTCAAACTTAAGACATCTTGTCAACATTGTTTACACTATCTAGATTTCTGTGCTTGCTGGTAACAGATACCAAAACCCAGTATTTCTAAGAGGATTTTCCTCTTGTGGGAAACTTAACCACGATGTGATATATTTCTAGCCAGCAGTTACACTTAGCTCCCACTTTCAAATTCTATTTATGCTAGAGGTGCTGTCATTACAGTGCTACGAGTTTGCAAAAAAACAAAACAAAAACAACCTATCATGTTAATGGTAACGAGTGCAAACATGAAATTTGTACTTCTTCAATGTTAGGTAGCTCTGTTTGACGTTTAGCCTTTGGTAATGCATTCAAAGCTCAAAATCTTGGAAGGAAGTAGAAAGAGATTAAAGCTCTGTTCAGGGCAGGTGCATTTTTGTACTCAGAAGCAGTTCACTTGTGGAGGTTCGTTTTTGTTTTTTTCCCCCTTTGCCATAGCATGATGGGCAGAGGAGTTGAGATGTTTAGCTAAATACAAACCATCTCAGTATAGTCACAGACCTCCATCTTATACTGTGTGGGACAAGTCAGTGGTTTATAATGTGTTTCTTTGCTTTCCCAAAGAAGAGTTACTGTCGTCCCAAGAAAAATCTCCGTGTTCCAAGGATGTGATAGTAAAGGTGGATTATAGCAAGAAGGCTGAGACAGACACTTCTGTAGCTTTTGTTCCATCGTCTAGTGAGAGAACTCCTACTCTACATAAAGGTAACTAGTTAAGGTAGCTAACTGCTTGTTAGCAGTGAAATTTGAGTTCTCATTCTTTCTCTCATTTCCTCTTTAGTCCCTCTCTCCTGATGTTTTTGTTGCATCTGTGAAACAGAGAAGCTGTCATTCTTTTGGGGGCACTGATGTCTAATAGCTCAAATATTTTGCTTTAGAGAATAGAAATATGTAAATCATATTTTTATGACCTAAATAAAAGCGCTGATGGGCTATGGCCAGCAATGCCTTTTTTTGTTTTTTAGTTAATGAGATTGAGTGCCAATAAAAATTGCTTGGGAATCAGGCCTTACAGCTGTTTGTTAGCAACGTGATTTTTAAGGCTGGTGAATTCATGATGGTGGTTTTCACCTCAGGCTTGAATATATTACGATCTGCATGTTAACTAACACAAATCATCCAGGATACTTGACATGACGATAACCAACTTTCCTCTTCTTTTGCAAGTAAGACTTTGGATTGACTTAACTATTGAGAAATATGATTAAGTTACTATTATGTTCAAATACAAATTATTCTCAGGACATGGTAGACCAAACTCGTGTGCTTTTCTTTGTATGAAAATCCATTTCTTTTTGCATTTTTCGTTTCTTTTCCTTTGTTTTTTATACACTTGTACTGTTTTCATTAACATCACAAAGGATATTAACCTTTTTATTTTGTATCTTTAAAAATCTTCCAGAGGAGGACGAGGATGGAAAGACTCCAACACAACCACTGTTGAAAAAAGGCAGGCATTTTTCACCTTTTTGTTAAATCATACTTTCACATTGTTAATTTCAATTTTCCTTTGTACTCCATCCTACATATATATTTGAAAGACAGGAAAATATCAACCGTGCAAGCTCAATTTGTTTCTTCATATTTGCTTTGAAATTTGCTTCATCTGTGGGAGTTAGGTGTGTTCAGGAGCCTGTTAAGTTATTCATGTCATAGGTATTTGCCTGAGTCCGCACTTGATTTGGATACAGTAGAAGTATTAGTGATGTAGTGGAAGTGCCTCATTGGTCTATTCAGTCATCTTCTAAAGCCATAATCGTTGCTTTATTTGAATTGTTCAGTAATTGCAAAGCAAAGGATAATGCAGCCAATCTGTGAGATTAACATCTGAAATAATGTGAAGTAGTCATTCAGATAAACAGCATTTTCAGTGGTGAATTTTCACCTGGTTTATTTCAGACTTTTTTGAGAATCAAGCATAGGTTTTTTTGCCTTACCTAAGAAGCAACTTATCCTATTTGATGTTTCTTTTATAATTTCAGCATCTAGAAACCCTTCAGTTTTAGTAACATAATGAGAGATTAAATCTTAAACCGCAAGATGGCAGTTTGAAGGAACTCCCAGTAAGCAGTAAAGTAGAATACTAATAAGTCAGTTACAGATGTCCTCTAAATTTCCGAATAAAATAAGGACTGAGAGGAATGTTCAAGCTCCTGGTTCTTGTTAAAAACTAGACTCTTAACTAAGGGGGATGAGTTAATTTGCCTTTATCTTTTTAAATTATTACTTTAAAATATATTTTCATGTATTAATGTAGTTGAAAAAGCCAGTGTTGTTGTCTTCTCAGTAAATCCAATGACATCATTGCAGAAAATAATCTGTTCTGTGCTTCAGAACCTAGTGCACATGAAGGTAGTTTTTGCAGGTGATTTTGATGTTTGGAACTAGCTTTGCTTTTGTCCACTTGAAGGAAGAAGAATTTGAGGAAAGATCAGTGATGAGCATCAGGGCCCAAGGGAACAGCATGAAGCTGTGTCAGGGGAGGGAGGGGCAGCTGGATGTCAGGGAAAGGGTCTGCACCAGAGGGTGGTGGGCATGGAATGAACTGCACAGGGCTGTGGGCATGGTCCTGAGCTGCTGCAGCCAAAGGACCACTTGTGTTTGGGTGGTCATTTGTGGAGCCAGGGTTTGGACTTGATGATCCTTGTGAGTCCTTTCCAACTTGGGATAATCTATGAAGAGTTGGTATTTCCTTGTAAATTAGCATCTGCATTAATTTCAGTGAAATATTGTCACATGCAAGAGGTAGCAACAACATATTGCTTAATGCCCTGAAGTATGTATGAAATTTAATTGTCCAGGCAAATGAGTATATCAGGATCTTGCAATCCTTTGTCAAATGTCTGATAAATGATTAAGAGGTTTAAATTCTAACTACTGAGCTTAGGAGTTTCCAGGCTCCCTAAATATAGCAGTTTCTATCCATTCAATTCAGATTTGGAGTCTGGAGAATAATGGTTTAAGTAAAAATAGAGGGAGCCTGCAAAATATTAAAATCTTGCATTTGATTTTTGATATTATTAACCAAAGCACTTAACAATGAACACTTGTGTTTTTCCAGATTCAAAGAGCCCATCTTCTCCTTTAAATGTGGCTGACCAAAGACTACTTGATGCTAGTAGTCAGTTTCAGAAGAAACAGGGCAAAAGCAACATTGATGTCTGGTGGCTCTTTGATGATGGAGGTAATGTACTTTATATTTTAAAACTAAAAGAATTACTAAAGTGAAGTGATTTGAAACTAATTCTTAATAAATACTTTTCAGATGGTATATATACAAGCGACTGTTAAATTTTTACATTTCTGTATGTAATTTCTGACATTCCTAAATTCTGATCAAAATGCAGGTTTGACACTGTTGATTCCATATCTTATTACAACCAAGAAAAAATGGAAAGACTGTAAGATAAGAGTGTTCATTGGTGGAAAAATAAACAGGATTGATCATGACAGAAGAGCGTAAGTTTACCTTCAAAATGTTCTTCTAGCATTTGAAATGAAAAAGTGAGGCTCTTCATAGTAGCTTTTTTGGTTGTTCTTTATCAGAGGTGTAATTGCATTCTGTTCCTCTTCCCAGAAAAACGTTCCATTGCCACTAAATAGTGTTGGGCGAGTTACTTGAAAATAAGATATTATTTCTGCAGCAGTTTGACAGTAACATTTTCTCTAGTTTCTAAGTAAAGAACTGTTTGGGAGAGCTTGAAGGAAGGCTTAAAGGGAAAAGTTCTTATATTTAAAAATAGTTACGTTTGTTAATTCTTAGCAGTATGTCAGCTTTATAGCAATACTAGTCAGATTATTTCACACTTTAGTTGTCTTTTTGAAAAAAGTGTTTTTATTACCGAATACTTACCTGTTTACCCTGGGAAAAATCTGAACACGCATTAAGGCTTTGTTTTTTTTATACAGGATGGCTACCCTGCTTAGCAAGTTTCGAATAGACTTCTCAGACATTATGGTTCTTGGAGATATTAATACTAAGCCAAAGAAAGAAAAGTAAGTCTCAGAAAAATCCAGCTTGTTTTTGAGTTCTTAGTCTATTTCATGAATAGAATACAGTTATTTCCAACATAATAAATGTGATAAAGAAGTCAGTATGACATCTGGTGTCTCACAGAAATCTAGAAAGTAAACTAAGCAAAACCTCTTGCATCTGAGAACAGGCTTTCTTATTTTTCAGATCTCTAGCACTTAAATGGTTATATTAAACTTAAAGCTGTTCAGTTGCTAGAAATCTGGAAAGACATTCTTTAAAAAGGAGAAATACTTGTAGAAGTCTTAGTTTTATTTGGGTGCTTAGTTAAATGTAATGAAACTTCATGGAGTATTACTAGTGCTCTGATATGTTTGTTGTCTTGATTCTTGGGATTCTGCTACTGTAAAATGTGTAAACTAAGAGACAGTGCTCATTTGTGCATAAAAAGTTGAGACTGTAGAATTTCCTACAAATATTTTTGTTTCATGGAAATGTTTAATGAGCTCTTACTTCTGAGATCATTTTTCCTCTCTCTTTGAGAACGTTCTCTACAGTAAGTCCAAGAGCTTATTAAGAAATCCAATTTGAGTTAACAATAGCTGTAAATTAAGTAGAAAGGATATTTATACATTGCTTAAAACGTTAGAGGTAATAGAATACTGTTAAGGGGGGGGAGAGGGGGGGTGAGTTCCAATATGACTGCATGGATGCTTAGGTATAAGTACATTCTGCTATTACAATATATCCTAAATAGTGTTAGTGATTTTGAACTTTCCGTACTGTAATTTTCAATCACAGAAGGTGGGTAGTGCCTTGAGTTCTTTATATTAAAAAAAAAATATATATATATATATATATATATATATATATATAAATTCTTTTATTTCATTGAATGTAACACATACTTTTCAGTGTCCTCTGCTAAACTTTTCATTGCTGTTCTGACCTCTCACAAGCTGTGGTTAGTCAAAGATGAGTTACATATACACATATACGTGCAGCAGCCTTACGTTACTGTTGAAGTATCATAATGTGGGTAGAGAAAGTAGGGCAAATGCAGTGGAAATGTTAAGTCACAGCCTGACCTGGTGGGAAGGCAGGGCCAACCCAGGGAAGCTCAGGTGCATGCAGTGCACCTGAGTAACTGGAAGGGTTACAGAGACCTCATATAAGGGTTGGCAGTGAAGAGGAGAGGGTATTTCTCCCAGGAGATCCCTGCCTACCTGAAACCTTCCAAAGGTAAGCAGCCCTTTTCCTTCATTTCTGTGTCTGCGGCTGCTGCATTTGGGCTCATTCTTATTTGCTGTAGTCAAAGACTTTGCCACCCTGCTATTATCACAGTACTTTCCAACTCATTATAGCATTACAGTAAGCTGCTTTGAGTAGAAATCAATACCCTTCTGGTCTTCAGAAGGTTTCCTTTTAAAGCTGTTGATATGACATCCAAGTAGTTTCAAAATGACAGCTCATATTCTTGAAAAATAAAAACTAAGGAAGAGGAAACACAATTGCTCTGCTTATTTGCATTTGAATGCCTCTCTTAGGCTGTTGAGGGAAGATTAAGAGAGCAGGATGAAAACAAAGCTGAAGTCCTAAAGACACTAGCATGAGACCTGTTGGTAGTTCAGGGCTTTTTCTTTGTCTGTGACCTGTAAATTCCTCTTTCAAACTTAATTTGGAAGAAACTATTCTAGCTTAGAAAACGTACAGTAACTAGTCATCAGCTTTGAAACAACTATAGTAAAATTCTTTTGCTAAAGTTGTTGGTTTCTTTTAAACTGTCTAAAACTACTTTTACACACAGAAAAGAGCAAAAGTCACTAATTGATGTTAAACTGCAATATCTGCCTTTAGCTGTATTATGGTGTATATAAGTAGCTGATTCAATGTTACAAGTGCAGAAAGTTTGCTCAGTTTTTATGTCAATAAAACTTAATTTCTAATAGTGTGAAAGTCATTGTTGACATATAGAGTGGTGCCATGTCTGTTTTAATGACTGTTCACTTGATTGTTATAGTATTGCAGCTTTTGAAGAAATGATAGAGCCTTTCAGACTTCATGAAGATGATAAAGAGCAGGAAGTTGCAGATAAAATGAAGGAGGATGAACCATGGAGGATAACAGATAATGAACTTGAGCTTTATAAAACAAAGGTTCTGTATTCTTCAGCATGTTGTATTAAACACTGTAAAACTTTCTTCTCCTCTGTTTTTGTGCATGTAATGCCATCAAGCTGATTATTGCTGTTTTGTGTGTTCTGTAGCTGTTTTCATGAATAACTTAGTAGAAGACATCTAAATCCAATGAGGGAGGAAGTCACTTATTAAAAAAAATAATGGTGCCTTTTATGATTGTGGGCTGAAACTGATGTATTTTTTTGTTTAGTTGAGCCAAGTCTACCCTTCAGTGCTTCATTGTTTTAAAAACAAAAAACAAAAAAAAAACAACCACTACCTAATTGTGGTTTTAGTGGATGTTTAAAGATGTGATGTTTTTCTCAAGTGATTGTGCACTGTACACTCCATAGAGATTCCTTTTCCAGGGCTTCTGTGGAGGAGACTTAAACTGCATCCTATAACAGGATGCGGATATAGACAAGAATCTAAAGAAAGTGATTAAAATTCAGCGTTTGGAAGTTCTTAAAGATATTCCACCCTTAATTTTATTTTCTGCTTCCTGAATTTTTTTCAACTTCTCTGAGGATTTGCAGTAGGGAATAAATGGGAATGATAGGTTATGCTGCATTGCAAGTGTGAAGAGCAAGGATTTAAACAACATGTAGATACAGATTGACTGGCAGCTTATGGCAGGACTTATATGCAGTAACTGCGTATTATGAAGATATTTGTTAAAAACACTTAATAGTTTTCTTATAGATGCTTTGCTGTGTGACATATCTTACCCACAAAACTTTTTCAGTGAGATCATAGCAGTAACTTATTCATCTCCTCTTGATAGCTTATTTGTTACTGCAGCTAGCAGGCCAGGAAGAGACTTAAACTGAGCTGAAAGCAGCAAAACTATAAGTAGCTAATACTGAATATTTATTGCAAGGTAGTTGACAGAAGAGAGACCTGCAGATGACTGTGAGTACAGGCTAAGAAAGAAATTGACAATAAAAGGAATGGGAAGAACATCTTCAGCAGAAGATGTTAGGAAAGGGCAGAGTAATAAAAAAAAGTCCATTCCTGAAGGTCAGGATCACTTCAGGAATGCCTCTTTGCTCTGAGTGTACAAGATACCTTGTACAAACCATGAGAGCATAAGGGCTCTTGTTCCACAAGCATTGAAGGATGATACTATTAGTAGAAAAGCTATATTGAAGTTGGCTTTCATGGTACTTGGTTTATTTGTACATTTTAAGCTTTTGCATTTTCTCAACCTAATCCTTGGAATCATAGATATTTAAGGAAAGTGAAAAAGTTGCCAAACAGAGTAAGGAGTATATGCTTTCTAGAAATAATTTGTACCAACTTAACTGTTACTGTCTGTATCTTTTTTGAAGTGAATGAACGTTTTTGTAGTGTCTAGAAGATCTTCCTAACAAATTTTGTTTTCATTACAGACTTATCGGCAGATCAGGCTAAATGAGTTGCTCAAAGAACATTCAAGTACAGCTAATGTAATTGTAATGTAAGTAAATGATTTTTGCTGTTATTCTAATAAATATAGAACTCTAATATGACCTATAAATATATGTAAATACAGGTTAGGAAAAATGCCAAGGCGTAAGATTGAATTGTAGAAATAATCAAGAAGATATCAGTGCTGGAAATATTTTAGAACGCTTTAGAATTATGGAGCTAGATTGCAAAAATGATAAGCCTTTTGTCTTCCAAAACTTCCAAGTCTTTCTCTGTAGGGCTGTTCTCAAGGAGTTCTTCTCCCAGTCTGTACTCAGATCTGGGATTGTCCCAACCAAGTGCAGCACCTTGTACTTGGCCTTCTTGAATCTCATTCGGTTCTCACGAGCTCACTTCCCAGGCTTGTCCAGGTCCCTTTGAATGGCATCCTTTCCTTCTATTGCATCAACAACTGCACCACTCAAGCTGGTGTCACCTGCAGACTTGCAGAGGGCACACTCAATGCCACTGTCTGTGTTACTGATGAATGTATTGAAGAGCACCAGTCTCAAGATGGATCCCTGGAAGACACCACTTGTGACCAGGCTCCACCTGGACATAGAGCCACTGACCACAGCCATCTGGCTATAACCATCCAATTAATTCCTTGTCCACTGAACAATCCGCCATTTATATCCAAATCTTTCTTCCCCTCTCCACTGATGCAGTCACTCCATCATTGAAGGACTCTGGGGTGTATGTCATGCAGCCTTGATAGACTTGTATGTGTTTAGTCATCAGGTGGTCTTGAGCTTGTTCTTCACTTGCAGAGGGAGGGATTTAGCTCCCCTAATACCTGCCTAGAGGTTGAGGGACATGAAAGGTGTGGGAAGCTTGGCTGCCAGGAAAGACTGAGGCAAACAACTCATTGAGAACCTTATCCTTCTTCATTTGTGTTATTTTCAGTTCTCATTTATTAGAGGAATACACTCTTCTTGGCCATTGTTTTCTGACCACTGTACCTATAGAATGCCTTCTTATTATTTTTCACATCCCATGCCAAATTCAATTCCATCTGTGCTTTGGCTTTTCTGATCCCATCTCTGCATACCTGAATGTCGTCCCTATATTATTCCCAGGCCAAACATCCCTGCATCCACTACCTGTGCATTTCCTTCTCATCTGTTTAGCCAGCAAGTCCTTGTTGAGCCATTCTGACATCCTGCTTCCTCTGCTTGATTTCTAACTTATAGGAATGGATAACTCTGTACCCTCAGAAAATTGTCCTTAAAGAGTTGCTGCCTCTATTCTGTTCCTTTGTCCCTAGGAGAAGTTTCAGGAAATCTCATCCAGTAATTCCTAAAACAGCCAGAAGTTTACCCTCCTGAAGCTCAGGGTCCTGAACTCTCCTTTTTGCCAGGCCTGTATTCCTATTCCTAGAGATCAAAAACTCAACCAGAGCATGGTTTCTACAGCTCAGAGTGCCTCTGGTCTCAACTTCTTTAATGAAGTCATTTGCATTATTGAACACCAAGTCCATTAATGCTTCACCTCTAGTTGTTCTGTCCCCTACCTGGAAGTTGTCCTTGGCAGATGCCAGGGGTCTCCTGGATTGCTTTCGGCTCACCATGTTGGTTTCCCAGCAGATGTCTGCATGGTTGAAGTCCTCCATCATCATGAGAGCCTGTGAATGTGATGCTTCTTGTAGCTGAAACAAGACTACCACATCCACAAGCTCCCCTTGATCAGGTGACCTGTAATAGACCTGATCATCAGAAGTCTGTTTTGATCTGGTCCCTAATTTTAACCCACAAGCTCTCAACCTGTTCACAGCTGTTTCTGAGAGGCAGCTGTCTGCATTCTATCTACTTCTTAACATAGGTAGCCACTCTTCTGCCTGTTATGCCCTGCCTATCACTTCTAAAAAAGGATTTGTAAGCTTCATTACAGTGTTGTACAGTTTGTTCCCCTATGTTCCTGTGACAGCAGTTAAGTCAGAGTTTTCTAACTGCACCTTGAGTTCCATCTTATCCTGCTTATCTTCCAGGCTACGTGTGTTGGTCTAGAGGCACTAAAGCTATCTTCTTAGAGGATTCCTCTAATTCCTCCCTAATTCCTTTGGGACAATTCTGAGGTTTTTTTCCCTGCTGCTCTGCAATGTGACAGTGTTCCTTGGCTCTTCTCTGTTGCACAGAAGTATATCCCCTTCCTTGTCAAGTCCAGTTTAAGTTCTGCTGGTCAGTGCAACCAGCTTGCTGTCCAGAACACTACTGCCCTACCTGGCCAGTTTTGTCCCATCCATTGTCAACATGCCCAGTCTCTGGAAAGTGTCCAAGATCATGGAATCCAAAGCCATGAGAAGGGGCACCATCTGCTCAGCTGTTCATTCACATGGTCTATTTGCCTCCTCCTACCTGGGTCCCAGTCTCCAGCTGGAATGACAGAGAGGAACACTGTCTGTGCTCCTTATACTTCAAAATCTTTCCAAGGGCCATAAAATCCCTTCTGATATTAAGTAATATCCTTGTTGCAGCCTCATGTGACCCACTTTGAAAAAGTAGGAGTGGGTAGTAGTCCTCTGGCTTTATAGTACCAGGTAGCTGCTTGTATCATAAATGTGGTCCCCAGGTAGAAAGCAAACCTCTCTGGAGAGATTGTCCAGATGGCATATGGCTGCCTCAGTGCCTCTCAGGGGGGAATCCCCGTTTACTAAAATGTTTTGCCTTGATTCGGTGGCACTGGTTCTAATACTGGTCCTTGGTTAGACTGCTTTGTGGTACCATGTTAAGATGAAGTTAGAACAGTGCAAATAGACTTAAAGTAGTTTTTTGAAGGAAAATAGTATGGATGCTTTTGAATGACTATGGAAAGGCTGCACCAATATAGGATCATAAGGGGGGGGGGGGGAGCTTTTTTAGATTTTTAAACCCGGAGTAGTTATAAGTTCTCCAAACTAAGACAAACTCCCCATTAAGCTGCTTGAATATTAAATAATGGTAGAAAGCCAAAAGTGAGGTGTGGATAGAGCCTGTTGTTAAGGTAACAAGCTCTTCAACTTACTAACGGAATTCTGAGGGGAAAAAAGCAAAAACCAGAAAGACTAGGAAATTTGTCTTAACGTCTGCCTCTTTGCAGAATTGTACTTTCATTGTCATATGATAAATGTGTTGTTTTGGTTTGTTTGTTGTTTTTTCCCTAATGGGAACTTTAGGAGTCTGCCAGTTGCACGAAAAGGTGCGGTTTCTAGTGCACTATACATGGCCTGGTTAGAAGCTCTTTCGAAAGATCTGCCACCAATTCTTCTTGTTCGTGGGAATCATCAGAGCGTTCTTACCTTCTATTCCTAAGAATTCTGCACGTGAAACAGCTGTAAGGACATGGTACTTAAGTGCCCTGGGAAGAGTGACTGATGTGGTCTATAGATTATTAACATCACAAAGGCAAAAAGTGACTCTTCTTTCACTATTTCACTGACTTGAAAGCACACAAGGAAAGTCAATGTATTTCTAAAGTTGTGACATCTTCAGTTTTATTCTATATTTTCTGTAATTTAATCTTGCTTAATGGGGGAGGATTCCTTGTTAGACTGAAGAACAAGGCAAGCTTTTTGTTTGCTATTTGAATAGCAGCAATAAAAGTGTTTTATTTTTAATCAATGAAAGGATTATAGATTTATAAAAGCCTTCTAGCCTTGAGGTGCCTTCTGAAATTAACCAAATCTCATCCATACATCCTACTTTGTAAATTTATATAGAATGTCAAAATCTGCCTTCAACTAAAACTTTAGATCAGACTTTCTTTAGTTTTTAGTCTCTTCCATATTACAGTAAAAATGAATGCTGCTTTTTAGTCTTCCATTGAGTTATTAGTTATTAGTACTGTATGTTTTCTATTGTCAGAAAGTTTTGTTGATTTTTTTTTTTTTTTTTAATTATATCTGTTAGATTCTAAATAAACATGAGAATTGAGGCAGGTCAGTTAAACAAAGACAAATCCTTGATGTTGTCTGGACTTTGTTTTACTTTAACTGTTACAAAATTCAGTTAAGTTTCAAAATAAAGCTGTGCTGCCAGAGAGGATCCTATTTCTCAAATTTGACGTGGTCTTTTTTGGTGTTAGTCTGAAATACACAGCTATGAAGTTAGCTAGTGGTGGTGAAGGATGCTGTATAAATCTGTAGTTCTAGTATGAAACAATTCATCTTTCAGACTAAGGCCATTCATCTCCTTAAAATTGGAAGAGAGGACCTGTCCTAGTTCCTGGCCTATTGATGTTTTGGTGTCACTTAGAACTTATTTTGAAACAAAACTCAACTTAAGGCTTAAATGGGGATAATACGAGCAACATGATACTATCTAACAGAAAGCAGTAAACACTATGTGGAATCTTGATATCCAAAATAAAAAAATAAAAAAGTAAAAGCTAAAGTTCTCTCACATTTCTCTACAAATGGTTAAAAGGACCACTAGTTACTAGGGGAGATGTTTTTAGTCAATTCATTCAGTTGTCAGAAAATATACTTAGTCTTATTAAAATATACTCAGGTTTGATCATCTGCCAGGTTAGATTTTTTCCATACGTTCTACTTTATACATTTTCTATGTTCAATCAAGAAACTGCCAATCTTGTGTGCCCTGTCATTATATATTTTGACAACTTCATATTTTAGTCTACTATATGAACACCTACACAAGAAATTACACTTGGGCCTTTATATGGAGGTTAGTAATGTGAACTGTTTTTTAAATTCCTATATATTTTGGATAGAAAGGATTGCCTAAAAACATTTCACAAGCTTTTGATATTAGCGTTGGACATGCTAAGAGATCAGTTTACCAGTGCTTCAGTGACTTTCATTTAAGGACGCACAGAAAAGTTGTATTATGCTAAATGCAAGATCAAGTTAAAATGTAACTGTTCCTTTTGAAGCATAGAACAATTAATCATTGTGTGGCGACATAAAGATTCAAGTAATGATTCAAGATTAAAGAAAAAAAAAAAAGAAATATGTATTCTACACAGTGCAGTATACACTGTCAATTTCTTGGTGAACTGCAAAGTTGTTTCCATTATTTCCATCAATTGGATTTAAGTCTATTGAATCATTTTGCCTAAACAAGAACATGCATGTATTGCTGCTAAGTGTGGGATAACTGATGCCAGCATGAACCCAGCTTCTTACAGTAAAAATTATGGTAGGACAGTTTGCAGTAAGAGTTCTATTTCCTTCTAAGCGAGGAGTGGGAATTCAAAGTTAATTACAGGTTTCACTATGGTTTTTGGGGAATATGAATGTCACATTGTGTATATGGAATCATTGCCATGTTTCTTCTTGTTTTGTGGGTTACGCTCTTTTGAACAGACAGACAGTAAGGCATAGACTTAGTGCTGCTATCTTAAAAAATAAAAATAAAAGTTGTGCACAGGTACACTTATTTAAAAGGTTTTTTGCCCATTCAGGAAACCATTGCTTGTGATCTGTAACACAGAAACCAAATGAAGTGTGTGTATACATGCATATATGTGTATAAAATTATATAAAATATATCTAAATATGCATATGGGGATAGTTAGGGTGATGTCTGTGAAATACTATAGGATGCTTTTCACATATGCACTCTCAGAAGTCCACTAACACTAGGCATGAGGTCAACTTTCGAGATTATTTGCTACACTAAAACTTCAACAGTTAATAGTAATTGTTAGCAAGAAATGTTAGTGGCAGTCACTCCTACTTCTGCTTTGATTTTGACGCCAAATTTAGTTAAGTTCCAATCGTGGTTAATTACTTGAAAAATGAAATATCACTGACACATGGAAATTCATACTTTCCGTAGATTAGGTTTCTTTGTATGGGTTTAGAAAGACAGCAATAGCTGGTGAAAAATCAATTATTTATTTGCTCACTCTGTATTTGTATTTAGGTTTCCTTTTACATACATTCTTTTTATATGCTTTTCTGACATTGCATATTTAAAAATAACTGAAAATAATTTAAAGGTTTGAGCGTTGGTGGGTAATGACCCACTTGGTTTGAAGATGTAATATTTGATACTGTACTGTAACTGTCACACACAAATGCTTTTCTAATGTTTTAATGTAACTATTGCAGTTAATACTTTGTACCATGGGGATGTCACTGCAATAAAAGGAAGTGAATTCAATACAACCGAGTTGTCTAACAAAGCATATTTTTTATTGCCGAGGGTAGCATTTCATGTTCATAATTTAACTGATTAATTTCTAATCTGCTTCATCTGCTATTTCTTTTATTGTGGAATTTGCATAGGATCGTTACTCAAATGTCATTCAGTTGTGCGGCATAGATTGACAAATGTGTATTTGTGGATGGAATCCTTGCCAATTCCCAAAGGGAGAGTGTTGGTTGCATAAGAAGAATAATCCTGCGGCATCTCATGACATACTGGACACTGTGGACTAATCAGCAATACGTGCTCTGTTTAAGCTGGAATGTAACCATTTCAAAATCTGTTTCTGTTAGGTAGGTAATGTGTGAAGGACCAATTTCTCTCACACTGGTAGCACATTGGGATATGAGGAAATCTAACTTTAAAAGCACAATTAGAAATGGCAAGTTCAGTCACTGAAGAACTTTCTAACCTTATCAATGTTGATGTCTCACAGTATAGCTGGATGACTACAGTTTTGAAAGGTAACATCTAGTAATTACAAGCCACTAATCTATGTCCTTAATTTAGTAAATACATTTTCATATGCATTTAAATGTAGGCCACAGGAGTGAGATGTGGAGAAAGGAAACTCTTTTTTAACCTAAACCGTCATTGCCTCTAACCTGCCTTATGTGCCAGTAAAGAAGTACAAGAATAAGGTGTGTAATGGCTTTCCTATGTTGTTCTATGTGCTGAAGAAATTGTTAATTAAATATACAGTACTGTTAGCTGTACTCACAGCTAAACAGCTTCACAAAAGGAAAAGGCAATTCTGCAGCCAAGTGGTGAGAACACATGATATATAATCACATAATGGTTTAAGTTGGAAGGGACCTTAATGGCCCCCAGCCCCAACCCACTGCCGTGGGCAGGGCTGCCCCCCACCGGCTCAGCTGCCCAGGGCCCCATCCAGCCTGGCCTTGAGTGCCTCCAGGGATGGGGCACCACAGCTTCTCTGGGCAGCTGTGCCAGGGAGGTGCTGAATGGTGAACAGATAGTCTCTTGCCTTAGTACTGCTGCCTTTATTCATTACTGGATGAAAACAGATCTGGATTTTAGGGTGTTTAGGAGTGCATTATCACTTCTCTTGTTATTTTGCCTGTTGACAGCATGCAGTAGATTTTCAGGTTTAAGACGGGTTAATTTGCCTGCCTTTGGAAGGGAGAGGAACAAGGTGGTGGAAATGATGACTGTTAACTTCTGAACCAGAATAGTTAATATGGAAGCAGCAGTACATTCCTCCTCAAAGCAAAAGGAGGGACGACATTTCTATTAAAACATGAGATGCTCTGAGCTCCTTCCCTCCAAGGAGCTGTGTTCTGTCAGGAGCTCAATGGCTTCTTAGGAAGAAAGTGCCTAAATGTTTCCTAATGCACAAGATCTAGTGTGAGATAGATGAGCTTACTAGTACAAGGCTTTAAAGTTCAGGGATTGGTGTGCTTATTTGCAGACATTAAGCAACTTGCCAGATACAAGAACACCAATATTTTGCTGGAAAAGTATTGACATCAGCATCTTGACTGTCCATAAAAGCACTCTGGTGTTTGCTAATGCATAGTGATTGGAAGCATATTTTTACTGTGGTTTTGTGAAACCTTGCAAAATATGGTACTAGCAGTGTCCAATAGCATTTGCATCCGCATGCAAGAGGAGGAAAGCCGAACGTTCCCATCCCCTGGGGATATGCACAGGGAAAACTGGGTGTGGATGCAGTTCTGGTGGGGGATTTAGGGTCTGGGTAACTCTTCTCTAGTCCTTCAGTTTCCATATAATAATAAAGACAAAATAATGATTTCAAATCCTACTGAACATGATTTTAGTGAAAGAAATAGGAAATGTTTTCTCTGCCTAATCTGTGAATAATTCAAACTATAATAACACACGGTGGCAGTGTTGTCTTTCAGGTACTGAACAAAACTGCACTGTCAGACAAATACACTCAATTTTACGCTGCTCCTATTGTTTCATGGGCTAAATGACTCACTACTTTCAATAAACTTGATGTCCCATAACGGAACTTCTTAGCAATACATTTTTCATAATCCTGACTGAACTGGACCAGAGGAGTAGACAAGCTGTTTCTTTTTTGTTTTCCTTTTGTGGTCAAAATACTGTTTCTGTTACAAAGGATGTACCAGTCTCCATACAGGTATTGCTTGTCGATTTTGAATAGCTTCTGGGACACAACCACCATCTCACGAAACACAGTTACATCAATTTTTCATAATTATTTTCATCTGTGTTAACTAGCAAGCCAACAGAATGAAAGCTCCAGTTGGAAAAGACCTTTGAAACACAGTGAGTAGTTTGATGCCCAACTTCATTTCAGAGAGATCTATAACATTTTGACAAGGTATTGTTGCTTTATACGTAACAAGCAAGACTAGTATCCTTCTAGTAGTCTCATCCCCAACATAATATTCCCTATTTGAACTAGTGAAGGAGGCAGAATTGTGCAGCGTTTGGCATTTTCAAGCTTATTAAGCTGGAGAATATCAGCCTGTTGAAATGCTTTGTGGTTCATAACTGAATCTTGGGATGCCTGTCAGCAGTAAATTTTGTCTCTACAAAGCAGATGGGGAAAGGGAGTCATAAGTGAAGGATTTCCACAGGCTCTTGGTGAAAATTAGAGAGCTGAGATTAGTCGTGACGTGTCCTCACTCCCAGACCTGTTTGACCATTTGCGAATTGCAGGGGTCTCAAATAATTCCTTGTTATGACTGTTACCAATGGCACAGATTACAAACTGTAGGCAAAAAAAAAAAAAAAACAAACAAAAAAAAAAAACTCACACAGCAAAACTACATGAAGCAGAGGGTAGAATATACGTACAGAAGGATGTTCCTGGTAATCTGGTGTTCAATGAACTTGCTGTTCTTTTTATGCGGGATGTGATGAGTAATGGGTATGTTAAAAAACCAGAACAAACAGACATTAAGTGCAAAAATAAAAGCTTGAGAGTAAAGTATAGTTGCTTGTTGTAGAACATAGTAATTTAAGCATCAGTAACCTAGAAATCATAGGTCAAAGCACAGTTCCTGCCAAGCAGAGCCTGCATCTCAAAGGAAATGACATTTTATGGA
Source organism: Alectoris magna (assembly GCA_030625065.1). Taxonomy (NCBI): domain Eukaryota; kingdom Metazoa; phylum Chordata; class Aves; order Galliformes; family Phasianidae; genus Alectoris; species Alectoris magna. The sequence goes on along the minus strand of CM060564.1, from coordinate 21,299,549 downwards.
GCTGACCAACAACAGCCATTCATGTTATTAACATATGAAATCAGGGCTTACCACAGAATAAAGTGTGGGCTCCCCCATGGGATTTTGGCCAACCTCATAAAGAATTACATTTTACTTTTGATTGCATGGTTGAGTGTTGTTAATCATAAGTTTATTCTCATTAAAATCTTTGTGTATCCTTCAACTAGCAGTGGTACAAGGGCTGCTCTGAAAGTAATGCCTCCTGCTTTATGATGTCGGCTCACATTGTCAGAGGCAGATGGTGGTGGTACAGCGGAGGTTGAACCTTCCTATCAATATTCTGTTACATGTTGTTGCCGTGTGACAGCTGACAGCAGAGGGGTAGTCTGGCAGAATGGCATCTGACAGGGAAGCACGCATGAAGCAAAGGTGTGTCACTGAATTCCTCCATGTGGAAAAAGATGACACCCACCAATATTTATGGGTTGCTTGCTGAACTTTTATAGAGACCAAACAGTGGATGTCAGCGCATCATATGAAAATAAAGTAAGTTTCGTTAGTGATATACATTAGCTATATTATATATTTTGCGTGTGGCCTGAGACAGCTCTTTGCTCAGTGCGGCCCAGGCAAGCCAAAAGTTTTGACACCTGTGCTCTATATCATACAAGTATATAAGGAAGAAGCACGTATATTTTTTAATTACACCATGAAGAGAGAAGAGGAAAAAAAGTACTTACATGAATAAGACATGGTTGTGAAGCGAGGGATATCTCTCTCTGGTAAGAGAGGACTTACTTATAAGGTCTGGTAAAGAGACACCATCAAATTTTTGAGTTGAATGTCTGATTGCGTCATCATGCATTCCTTCTGCAAACTGGCAGGTAACGTGTTTATCTTGACTGAAATTGGAGTCACAAAGATACAAAAATAAAAAATAAAACATATATATATATATATATATATATATATATATACATATATATATATGTATAAAAAAAGCATATATATATATAAAAAAAAGCATATATATATATATATATATATATATATATATATATATATATATATATATATATATATATATATATATGCTTTTTTTTCCAGAAATCTTAAAACCAGTGTATCAACAACGCACGCAATTACTTGCCATCACTCAGAGCAGTACTGCAATGTTCCCTCCCCATGCCCTGGTATCAGCCCAGGCAGTGCTGATCACACACAGCTACGTGGCTGTTGTGAGCAATGGGTGTGCGCCTGGGGGCCGGGCCAGGCCAGGCTGCTCTGTGGGGCTGAGCTGCCACCATGATGGTGTGGGGCAGGGGGTGACCACAAGGTTGGGCAGGGCCGGCTGCCACGGGGCCTGCAAGCTGTGGGTTGGGCATGCCTGCTCTAAGGATAGCATGTTCTGAGTTCGAAATTCAATCCCTGTTCTGATAGTAATTAACCATATTATATGGGTCTTTTTAGATCAGTTTGCCGCTTCAGTAGCTGTGAAATAATATGTGAAAGCCAGCGCGCAGAAAATGAATACTCATGAATGATATCTGTCCTGGTTTCAGCTGGAACAGAGTTGGTTTTCTTCATCAAGTCTGGTACGACGCTGTGTTTTGGCTTTGGGAGAAAGATGGTGCTGACAGCGCAGTGATGTTTCTTTCAGCTGTCGCTGAGCAGGGCTGCACAGAGCGAAGGCCGTTCCACTTCTTCGTACCGTCTGCAGAGAGGGGCTGAGGGGGCACGGGGAGCTGGGAGGGGACAGAAGTGGGACAGCTGGCCCAAATGGCCACAGGGATGTTCCATGCCGTATGGGGTCCTGTGGAAAAGCTGTAACTCTGAGGGGAGTTGGCTGCAGGGGGCAGCCACTGTGTGGGGGGACTGGCTGGGCATTGGTTGGTGTGTGGTGAGCAGTTGTGCTGTGCATCACTTGCTTCATAAATATATATAAATTATGACACGTCTCAGTCAGAAGGATCAGGCAGTCAGGGGATCCCAGAGGTGCTACTCACAGCAGCAGAGGTGGGATGCGTGAGCTCTCCTTGCCCTGGGCAGCTAGGAGGGTTTCTCTCTCAAGGGACCAGCATATTCCTCCCATACCTCCTTGTGTCAGCAGATGACCACGGCCTCTTCCCTTTCCAGCATGTCACAATCAATGCTCCTCTCGCCAGACCTTACCTCACTCAGCTGGAGTGCTGGCATGGACTGGCTGGATGAGAGTCTGTACCCAAATACGTTTTTATAATTGCCATTCTTTTTCCCTGCCTTTTCTATCTTAGTACATAGTTTTAAACTTAAACCTCGAGTTCTACTTTGTGTTGGTTTTTTTTATTCTTTCCCACATCACAGTGGGAGGGTGGGAGCGAGCAAACAGATGTGTAGTGCTGAGCTGCTGCGGCATTAATTCACATCCATATCACACAGTTCTGAGTGCTGCTTTGGAGGCAGCACTGCAGAGCTTGGCTATAAAAATTTTCGGTGAACCACTCCTTTGGAGATGTAACCATGATTGCACCAACGCCCTCACTAACAGGGAGGGCACTAACTCAGGGAGGGCAGCAGCGCCGGGAGCCGAGAGTCGGTGCGTGTCTATCACGGGGGGCCGTTCAAACAAGGAGAAGCCATTAGCCACCATTTCACGCGACTGCACAGTGGGGAGGCTTCTCAACTCACTGTTCTACGCCTGATGAGTACAGGGGCACCTTTTAACAGGCTGGTAACGCGGTAAGGGTGGAGCCAGCGCTGCCGGCTGCAGGGCAGAGCTGGTCAGTCACACCCCGTTAAGACTGACAACAACAAGGTAGTGCACAGGTCTCTGGCTCCAGTGAGTGCCACAGCGTGGCCTTTGAAGTTCAGAGCGATGGAGACAGCACCTGCGTGAGCTGTGACCAGCTAAGTGATTTACTCAGCCTTGTGGCTGACCTGAAGGAGGAGGTGGAGAGGCTGAGGAGCAATGGGGAGTGTGAGAAGGGCACTGATTGGTGCTGCCAGTCGCTGCTGGCCCTGAGATCTTGGCAGCCAGCTCAGGCTCCACATGGAGCACATCAACCCCTGTTGCCTTGCAAACAGGTAATAGGAGGGGACCAGCAGGCAGACAGTGTTCTTGCTGCAGTGAGCCTGCTGTTCTCAGCATCAGCAATGGTGATGAACTGGGGGCAGGGGGCAGTGGCAAAAGGTCCCTGCTCGGAGATGCAGGCACACCCACCCAGTGATTTCCCTGCCACCCCAGCTGCCCCTGCAGGGACAACTGGACAACAGTGGGGATGATGGTTCTTCCCACTTGGAAGTGCCACCAAAGTCTAACCAGACTATGCTTAGCATTAAAACCTCCTCAGCAAAGAAAAAAGGTGGGTCACTGTCATTGGTGGCTCACTGCTGAAGGGAACAGAAGGCCCAATATGTAGACCAGACTCAATTCACAGGGAGGTCTGCTGTCTCCTGGAGAGCCGGGTTAAAGGTGTAAGGAAGAAATTTCCATCTCTATTATGGCCCTCAGATTTTTAACCCCTATTGTTGTTTCACGTAGGCAGTGATGATACAGAAAAAACTTCCCTACAGACTATGAAGAAGGACTTCAGACCCTTGGGGTGACTAGTCAAGGGTTTGATAGCACAATTTGTGTTCTTCTCTATCCCTCCAGTTATAGGGAATGATGAGGGACTAAACACAGTGGGCCAATGGATTAATACTTGGCTCCGAGCCTGGTGTGCCCAGCAGGGGTATGGGTTTTTTGACCTTGGCCTGATTTACATGAGACTAGGCCTGTTGGCAACTGATAGGAATAGCTTATCCCACTGGTGGAAAAGGGTTTTACTGTGGGAACTGGGAAGGTTCATTGATAGAGATTTAAACAAGGTATGAAGGAGGGTAAGGGTGAAACCAGGGTCACTGGAAAGCACCCTATATGTAATGTGCCAGTGCCTGTGGGTGAGGGATGTGCTAGTATGATCCCACAGTCTTGTGTCTTGGTGAAGGAGGAGGACGACTCACCCTTTTGTAGGGAAAATACAGGGCTTGATGTGAGGTTGGCAGCTATGGAAACACCTGAGTATGGTCAATAAGGTGTTAAGGCTTAATGCACTCAAAAGGTGGCCCAGCTCAGGTGTTTATAATGCATGCAGCATGGGTAACAAACAGGAGGAACTGGAGGCTGTTGTGCAGTTGGAAATATATGATATAGTTGCCATCGCAAAAGCATGGTGGAATGACTTGCACAGCTGGAGTGCTGTGATGGATGGCTACTGACTTTTCAAAAGAGATAGGCAAGGCAGGCAGAAAAGGCAGTGGTGTAGCCCTCTGTGTTAAGAAAGAATGTGACCATATGGAAATTAATGATGGTGATTATAGAGTTGGGAGCTTATGGGTCAGAATGCCAGTAAGAGTGCAAAGGCCAATAAGACTGATATTATCGTGGGAGTCTGCTACTGGCCACCCAATGAGGATGAAGAGGTGGATAAAGTGCGTCATAGACAGTTGGGTGAGGTCTCGAGGTCTCTACCTCTTGTTCTTCAACTTTCCAGACATCTGCTGGATTTATAATACAGCAGATCGGGAACAGTACTGGAGATTCCTAGAGTGTGTGGGAGATATAAATTCCTGACACAGCTGGTGAAGGAGCCAACAAGGGGAAGCAAAATCCTGGACCTGTTGTTTGTTAACAGAGAGGGTCTTGTGGGGGATGTAAATGTTGGAGGCCATCTGGGGCATAGCGATCATAAGATGCTAGATTTCTCAATCCTTGTTGAACCACGGAGGGGAGTCAGCAAAACTGCCACCTTGGACTTCCAGAGGGCAGACTTTGGTCTCTTTTGGACTATAGTTGAGAGAGTCCTTTGGGAAATAGTTCAAGAGGGCATGGGAGCCCAGGAAGGCTGCAAATACTTTAAGGAAGTTATTTTAAAGGTGCAGGAGCTCACCATCCCCAAGTCACGGAAGATGAGCCGACAGGCAAGGAGGCGGGACTGGCTGAACAGAGACCTCTGGCTGGAACTCAGGAACAAAAGGAAAGTTTATGGTCATTGGAAGAGGGGGCAAGCTACTTATGATGATTACAGGTATGTAGTGAAGCTGTGCACTGAGCAAATCAGAAAAGACAAAGCCCAGCTAGAACTGAACTTGGCCACTAAGGTGAAATATTTCTATAAATACATCAACTGTGAGAGGAGGGAAAGGGAGAATCTCCATCCCTTGTTGGATGCCAAGGGCAACACAATGACTAAGGATCAGGATAAGGCTGAGATACTTAATGCCTTTTTTGCCTCAGTCTTTAATAACTAAAGGGCTAGTTGTTCTCTGGGCACACAGTTCTTTGCCTGTTAGGTAGGAATGGGGTACAGAAAAGGCCCTGCATAGTCCACAGTGCGATGGTTTTGGACCTGCTCCAAAAGCTGGATGCTCACAAGTCCATGGGGCTGGATGGATTGTACCCTAGAGTGCTGAGGGAGTTGGCGGATGTGGTTGCCAAGCTACTCGCCATCATCCTTCAGCAGTCATGGCTAACCGGGGATGTCCTGCTGGACTGGAGATGGGCAAATGTGACACCCATCTTCAAAAAGGGCTGGAAAGATGATCCTGGTAGCTACAGGCCTATCAGCCTCACCTCAGTGCTGGGGAAGGTTATGGAACAGGTAATCTCAGGAGCCATCATGGATCAATTAAAGGTCAACCAGGGGATCAGGCCCAGTCAGCATGAGTTTATGAATGGTATATCCTGTTATACAAACCTGATTTCATTCTATGACAAGGTGACCCCCTTAGTGGATGAAGGTAAGGCTGTCAATATGGTCTACTTGGACTTCAGTAAAGCTTTTGACACTGTCCCCCACAACATCCTGCGGAGAAGCTGGCTGCCCATGGTCTGGATGGGTGTACGCTCTGCTGGGTGAAACACTGGCTGGATGGCTGGGCCCAAAGAGTTGTGGTCAATGGAGTTAAATCAAGTTGGTAGCTGGTCGCTAGTGGTGTCCCCTCGGGCTTGGTACTGGGGCCACTTCTATTTAACATCTTTGATCTATGATCTTGATGAGGGGATTGAGTGCACCCTCAGTAAGTTTGCAGATGACTCCAAGTTGGGAGGGAGTGTTGATCTGCCAGAGGGGAGAAGGGCACTACAGAGGGACCTGGATAGACTGGATCGATGGGCCAAGGTAAACTGTATGAGTTTCAATAGGGCGGAGTGTTGGGTCCTGCATTTTGGTCTTGCAGCAACCCCAGGCAACCCTACAGGCTTTGAGAGGAGTGGCTGGAAAGCTGCTTGACAGAAAGGGACCTTGGTGTACTGATGGACAGTTGGCTGAATATGAACCAGCAGTGTGCCCAGGTGGCCAAGAAGGCCAATGGCATCCTGACTTGTATCAGGAATTGTGTGGCGAGCAGGACTAGGGAGGTAATCCTGTCCCTATACTCGGCACTGGTGAGGTCCCACATCAAGTACTGTGTTCAGTTTTGGGCACCACAGTACAAAAAGGCCATTGAGGTGTAGGAGCAGGTCCAAAGAAGGGCAACAAGGCTTGTGAAGGGCTTGGAGAATATGCCCTATGAAGAGTAACTAAAGGAGCTTGGGCTGTTTAGCTTGAGGAAGAGATGGCTGAGGGGAGTTATTGATCTCTTCAAATGCCTGAAAGGTAATTGCAGTGTGTTCAGGGTTGGTCTCTTCTCACTGGTGACAGGTGACAGGACAGGAAATGGCCTTAAGTTGTGCCAGGGGAGGTTTACGTTGGATATCAGGAAAAACTTCTTTACAGAAAGGGTTGTTAAGCACTGGAATAGGCTCCCCAGGGAGGTGGTTGAGTCACCATCCCTGAATGTGTTTAAAAACCATTTGGATGTGGTGCTCAGGGACATGATTTAGCAGACGGTTGTTAGAGTTAGGGTAGTATGGTTAGGTTGTGGTTGGACTCAATGTTCTTAAAGGTCTTTTCCAACCAAGTGATTCTATAATTCTATGACCATTTGCGTTTGAGGGGCCATTTGTAGAACCAGAGGTTGGACTTGATGATCCTTGTGGGTCCCTTCCAGTTTGGGATTATCTACAATTCTGTGATTCTGTGATTCGCAAAGAATCGAGAACTCTTCTACTTTGTGGTCATTCGGTCCAAGACAGCTTCCTACCTCCACATCTCCCACCAGTCCTTCTCTGTTTGTGAGCAGCAGGTTCAGCAGAACGTCTCCTGGAATGCTCTCTTACCAGCTGTGTCAGGAAGTTATCTTCCATACGGTCTAGAAACCTCCTAGACTGCTTCTTCTTTGCTGCATTGTATTTCCAGCATATATGGGGGAAGTTGAAGTCCCCTGTGAGAACAAGGGTTGGCAATTGCACAACTTCTGCCATCTGTTCACAGAACGCCTCATCTGTCTCTTCATCCTCATTAGGCAGTCTGTAATGGACCCCCACCAGGATGTTGATAATGACTCTCCCCTGATCCTTACCCAATGAGACTCAACCTTATCATTCCCAGCCCCAAGCTCTACAACATCAAAGCATGCTCTAACAGAGAGAGCCACATCATCACTCCTCCTTCCTTGCCTATCCCTTCTGAAGAACTCATAGCAACCCATTGCAGCACTCCAGTCATGGGAGTGATCCCACCATATTTCTGTAATGGCAACTAAGTCACAGTTTGCCTGCCACATAGTGGCTTCCAGCTCCTCCTGTTTGTTGCCCTGGTGTAGATGCACTTCAGTTGAGCCCCCAGTCCCACCATTGTTCCCCTAGGCTCATCTCTAGCAGGCCTGGTTTTATTCCCTTGTCTCTTCATATTCTGTTTAAAGTCCTCTCAGTGAGCCCTGCCAGCTCCTGGGATAGGGTTCATTTCCCCCTTTGACACAGGTGAGACCCATCAGCAGCCATCAGTCCAGGTGCTGAGTAAACCACCCCATGGTCAAAAAAAACAAAATTCTTGTATTTGCACCAGCCTGTCTGGTGTGAACAACAGAGAAGGTGACCCTGGAGCTGTGACTGTCACATTTTTGTACAATCTGTGGGCAAAGAGGTCTGACCTAAATTTACGTGGACCTCAGTCTTGACACTTCAGAAATATTATTTGAATAAATGCTGCTTTCTACAAAATGCTGGTTTGGGGCCTTGGTGTGGGTTTTGTTTTTTTTTTTCTCCTTTTCTTCTTATTATTTGTTTTGGTATTAACCGTACCAGCTTATGTACATTTTTGAGGTTCATTTCATGTCCTCCTTTATTGGCTTTTGTCTCACAAGCAGCAACGCTTTGGCAGGTTTTTAATGTAACTTCATGGGAAAGAGAGCTTTTCAATTATTTGCTTTGGTTGTGCTCAGTTCAAGTGGTGGTTACTGTGGTTTATTTTTCTTGGATATTCATCCGGGCTGTGCTTTCCTGAAGAATGTATGTCCTGATGAAGAGAAGTTTTGTTTGCCTTTCTCTGAAAAGACCTGAAGAACATACGCGGTCAGATATAGGATGTTAGGTATGAACACAGATGTGTGAGAGCCCCTTTGGTCCTCTGAAGAGGAAGAGGGCAGGAAGGGAAGAGCTGAACTGCCTTGCGGCATGTTGGGCTCACATACATGAATGGTCTGCCTGTGAGCGATGCCATCACCTTCTGCCCAGTGCTGCAGGGGCAGTGTTGCTCCTCTTCTCGGGAGAGCAGGACGTGGAAGTGGTGGGTGTTCCTCCCCCCATGCAGAAGGAAACGGCTCAGCTGTGGTTGGCTGAGTGTTCCACACGCTCGGGTATTTTGAAGTGGGCGCATTTATAACATTTTCAGCTGTGTTCCCACCAGTTGGGAAATCATTTATATCGCTGAAATTTCCTTTCAAACACTCCTCTGCTTTCATGCCAGCCTTAACACTGGATTCCAGGACAGCTACTGTTCAGCAAAAGAATGCTGTTTTGAGATTGAATGGATCTTATTATTCTGTGGGATACTTAGAAATTGTGTTTTCTTCCATCACATGTTAAGCGGGAAGAGGAATTCTGGTCCACGCAGCTAACAGCATGTCCAGCAGTTAGTAGGTGTGCCACGCTAGGAGCCACCCCAGTGAAGCTCAGCTCTGAATCAAGAGCAGCTCTTTCTGACCATCCTTCTGTGCTTTGGTCAGTGTAACTACGGTATACACCGCAAGGATTTCACTGTTAGGCAGACTGAAACCAAAGGCTTAAAATACTGTGTACTGTGTGCCTAACAATTCACTGGATGATAGAGAAACGTGCTGCCTACAGGTTTCAGAGGCATGTTGAACAACAAAGTGCATTTTCCAGTGATGCAGCACTGTTGGCTGTGCTATCTATCTGGTGATGCTGGTCTGCTTGTTTGAGAAGTGAGAGACATGAAACTGAAAAGCAAGAAGAAAATGCACAGGCAGTGGAAAGAGGGGCAGGTACCATAGAAGACTATAAGGAAGCTGCTAGGCTGTGTAGGGATGAGGTCAGGAAAGCCAAGGCCCAGCTTGAACTAAACTTGGCAAGGAGTGCCAAGAAAAACAAGAAAGGCTTCTATAGATACCTCAACCAGAAAAGGAAAGTCCAGGAGGGCGTAACCCTACTAGTGAGTGACACAGGCAGGCTGGTAACAACAGATAAGGAAAAGGCTGAGGTACTTAACAATTTTTTTTTTTTTTTTTTTGCCTCAGTCTTCTTTGATGACTGCTCTCCACACAGCCTTCAAATGTTTGGTTTGGTAGGAGAAGATGACTGGGAAGCAACGTCCCTCACTCTGTAAGTGAAGATCAGGTGCACGTCCACCTAAGGAACCTGCACATCCACAAGCCTATGGGTCCCAATGAGATGCATCCCAGAGTTTTGAGGGAATTAGCTGATGTAGTCACCAAGCCTCTCTCTATGATCTTTTAAAAGTTGTGGCAATCAGGTGAAGTTCCTTGTGGCTGGAATAAAGGCAACATCATGCTCATTTTTTAAGAAGGGTAAGAAGGATGACCCCGGGAACTACCATCCTATTGGTCTTGCCTCTGTTCTGGGAAAGATCATCATGGAGTATATCCACATGGAAGACAGGGATATGATATGGAAGAACCAGCATGGCTTCACCAAGGGCAAATCCTGCTTTACCAACCTCGTGGCCTTTTATGATGGTATCACTGCATCAGTGGGTAAAGAAAGAGCCACTGATGTCATCTATCTGGACTTCACTAAGGCCTTTGACACATTATCACATCCACAACATCCTTCCATCCAAATTGGAAGGATATGGATCTGATGGGTGGACTGTTCAATGCATGAAGAAGCAGGATCGAGTCCAGAAGGTGATGGCCAACGGCTCAGTGTCTGGTTGAAGATGATAAGTGTCATCCAGAGTTCATTGTTGGGGCTGATACTCTTTAAATCATCCTCAGTGACGTGGACAGTGGGGTCGAGTGTACCCTCATCAAATTTGCTGATGAAACCAAGCTGTGAGGTGTGATCGACACACCAGAAGGGTGGTATGCCATCCAGAGGGACCTAGACAGGCTTGAGCAGTGGGCCCAGGTGAACCTCATAATGTTCAACAAAGCCAAGTGCAAGATCTTGCACCTGGATTGAGGCAACCCTCACTACCAGTAAAGCTGGGGGATGAAAGGATAGAGTGCAGCCCTTCTGAAAAGGATCTGGGAGTACTGGTAGATGGCAGCTGGACATGAGCCAACAATGTGCCCACGCAGCCCAGAAAGCAAACCGTATCCTGGGCTGCAGCAAAAGATGCATGACCTGATCAAGAGAGGTGATCCTGCTCCTCTGCTGTGCTCCAGTGAGGCCTCACCTGGAGTGCTGCATCCAGATGTGGAGTCCTCAGTACAGGAGAGATTTGAGGCCTTTGAGGAAGAAAACTGTATTTCTCCTTCACTGTGCGTATGTTCATCGCTTCTTCATTAAGTTCTTTAATGTGTCATCTGTAGGAGAGGCTGTAAGGTCGTCTGGATGTGAGCTAGCTCTGGTGACTGCTTTTTGGGAGATGCTGCGAGAGAACGTAGACACATTTTCATGCAGGACAGCGCTGCAGAGCTCCCGCATTGGCCTTGGAGCTCAGAATTCTGAACCTCCAAATCCATTTGGGTGACCAGTGCTTCTGGGGGCTTCAGAGCGATGGCACAGACCAGCAGTTCCTGCTGGAGTTCCTCATATCTCAAGGGCTGGTTGGGGGCCCGGGCAGAAACAGCCCGTACTCCATGCACCCAAACAGAGCTCATCCTGAAGTGATGTCCAAATGCACAGGTGAAACATTTCTGCCATCACCCATGCTGAAATACAGGGTGGACAGACTGTTCTGTTTGGTTTTGGGAACAAAGAACCTGTGTTCTCTTTCTGCTACAGCAGCCTAGTGTCAAACACGTAAGCAGCTGTGATAGGGACGGAATTTGATGCTAGATATAGAACACTGAAGTTCTCCGTGCTCATGTTTTCCTTCTCTCTTGTTTTCAAAAGTGTGAATGAACCATCATGAATCTTTATCCAGTGAGAGTAGGTTATGTAAATCCAACCATTGGTCGTAAAATGTTTTTCACAGCATTGGTTCATTCAGGTGCTTGGCCACATGTGTAACACGTGGGAAGAAGAAGGAAACGCATCCGAGGCAGTGAGAGTTTTTGCTGTTTGGTTTTGCCATGCATTGCTGTTTCCAGGTTCTGTGGGCTGAACACAAAGGCAGTTCTTCAGCTGTCAGTCTACAGGCCACGTCCATTACATTAAAGCTGAACCATTGGTTCCAAGTTTGCCTAATTAAGCCCTGTAGAAAAACACCTCTTTTAGGATGCTAATTGAAAAACCCGGCCTACAAACAGCTGTCCTTCCTGAGGATTGAGGACTGCGGTCTGTTTGAAAAGATGGGGCATTGTGCTGAATGCAGTGAGGTATGGCTAAGAAGAAAGGGCACAGAGTGCTCAGAAGTAATTACTGAATGCTTAAAAAGTCAGCAGTACCCCCAACGACGTAGTTGTTCGGAGAAATGGGTATAGTGGGTATACAAACATCTGCTGTGATTGATAGACTGGCTGGGGGGAAGAAGTGGTTCTGTTTTGGATTTTTTTTCTCAGAGTTGATTTTGTGTCTGAGATTTTATTTCAAGTGGATGTGAAGCTGAGGGGAGGATGAAGACAACTTTTCTCTGGGTACTGAGCTGTCTCATACATTTTAAAGTGGTAGAGGGCATAGTAAACGGCTTTTTTTGTTTTTTTTACAGTTCGCTGACTAATTAACATGAGTGTACCTGATGGAAATTTCTCGTTTAGAAAAAAGGTCCGTAATGCTGATTTGTGCTTGGCTCCTTAAATCTGCCCTGCTCTCAGTTCTTGCAAAAACTCACTGTGTATACCAGTAAAATCCTCCAAAACTTGTAGCCTCGGCGGAGTCATTACTAAGAGCATTGCTACTATTTTCTCTCCTTCTTTGAGAGTTGGCAGCAGAGGATAATGCTCTACTGGGTTCAGTCTGACAGCTTTTCTTGCAGTAAGTGTTTCCTGGAAAGCTCCCATTTTGGACAAAGAGCAGCCCTCTTGGAAACTAGCTGTTAGAGCTGCTAAGTCAGTGCTATACTGGATATATTTATCAGACTTCTAAAGAGCTTTTTATTTTCGTAGACTTCTGTTATTTTACCCAGAAGCTGCTTTGAATCAGACAAAAATTTGCACGACAGTATCTAAAGGTAATACCCAGTAAGTCTTGTTCCAGATAAAGTCATACTGTGTTGTTTAAAACTGTGCACTATTAAACATCAGATGAATCCAAACACATCTATAGCCTGTAAGTAATACCAAAGGCAAGTAGGTCAGTAATTGTAAGAATAGCGCCATAATGCCTGATGATAATTCTCTTTCTGGAGTGAAATTGCTTTAAAATGATCCAGTTTAATCCAGAATGGAATAAGAGGGACAGCATTGCTTTCTTTAGTGATGTTTTTGTGGAAACCTTGAATACTTCACTAAAAAAAATTAGTAATAATTTTTTTTTTTTTCAATTGGAGCATGTACCGACTCAGGGGTGTTCAAGGAGGGCAGTGGCAGCAAGCAGAAGTACTTCCATTGATGGCCATAACATACCGTTTGGCACTCAGAGATGATGGGGGGTTTTAGGCTCTTGAATGCAGTGGGAGTTTATTAGAACTGAATTGTCAAATTTAAGTTGTGCTGGTCCGTGACATGGATAAGCATAACCTTTGCAGGGCCAGCCTCCTCTATCCTGCCTTATGATGAACCGTTTTTGAGGTGATCAATGCAGAGCCCTAATTGCATAGGCATGATTTAGTTCCTTTGTTTAGGTTATGTTCTGATAGAGGAACTAAATCAGCAAATGCTGTGTAACCTTATTCCTAAGTAAGTGCCGTATAACTTTATTTCTAAGTGAAAAAGCATTTGCACCACAACAACTCTCTTTTCTATCTCTGAAGTCCTTCAGGCTTACAATTAGATGCTTCTTTACTGTAAAGAACATCAACATTTAAAAAACCCCCAAACTACCCGAAAATAAGCTTTATTGCAAGAAAAGTGTTGTCATACAAACCTACAAACAAAACTTTTTTTTTTTTCTTACAAACATTTTAATAAAAATGTACAATGTTTTCTTTTTTTTTCTTTTTTCTTTTTCAAAAATCCCCATAAAGAACAAAAGAAAAGAAAAACCACTGAGTATAACTTGATAGTAATCTTTGGTCAGCACCGATATGTGACTGAAACAATCCTGGAGTCAGCGTGTGCTTTGGCTTTTTCACATATGAGATTCCATTACACAGCTGGTTACAAGCACCAGCTGGAAAAAAAAGCACCATAGAGACATACACTTAACACATAATGGTACAACATTGTAAAAAAAATTACTAAAGTAAACTAAATGTCAACTCATTGTACACACATCGTTCTTACAAAATAAGCTATGATAAAATGAGGCGTACGGTGTATAACTACAGTATTAATGAAACTTCTAACAAATGGATTTCAAATACACATTTTCCTTGTCTGCACTGCATAAATAGTTTGCACGTATGGCAGTCCTGATACAGCTCTCAGTTTTTAGTAAATGCACCATTAACTCAAGCCAGCACCAAACAGTATGAAACATCATGTGTGTGTCCCTTTCAGAGTGACGTTCTCTTCAGCTGCCTACAGTAATGCAAGTATGTAGAGCACCTTTTGTGAGAATGAGGTGTGTTAGCATGTGTGGTTCCTTGAGGTTATTGGAAGGAAGTACAGTACAGTTTGGTTCTGCATTCTAATGGTATTAAAAGCAGTCAAGGTATTTTGCTACAGTGGTTGTGCCTCTTACTTTATCTGATGTGGCTGATTCAGAAATACAGTCCTATTGACCTGCTGTGAAATATGATCTCTGCTGAGACTAGTATTGCAATTCGCATCCTTTAAGACTTTTTTTCCTTTGAACACTCAGAGTTTTGCAAGAGCACTTTAGAATAGCTGGAAGATGTATCACAGTGCTCTTTCAGCTCTGATAAATTTTACAATTGCTTATATACTATTTGAATGACTGGCACAAATACAAAAGGAAACATCTTTCAAAACTTTTTTTTTTTTTTAAAGAAAGTACCACTAAAATGTTATAGCTCAAATTTATAAATCTAAAGAAAAACAAGCACGTTTCCCTTTTTGTTTACATAATTTGTTATTTTCTCCATATATTACTGCATTAAAAATAAATAAACATCTATATTTTTTTAATTAGGAACTATAGCAAAATACCCAAAGTGTTACAGACTGCTAACAGGAAAAAAATAGCTCACATTTTTGTGCCATTTAGTGCCATATGATGATTTCTCAAACTTTAGCTTTTTAATATACTTTTAAATTGAGGTTATATAAAAGATACAGTAATCATGATTGCCACAAGTTGCCCCTCTTTCAAGGGTGGTTGCGCAGTCTCCATAGAATAGAGAGAAGTCTTCCCTTCTCCCTTCATCCCCCAAAAGTCAGTGACTGTTCCAAAACCTTTGAAAAGCAGATATGTTCAGGTGGGTAAATAGGTGAACAGAAGTGACTGAAGAACTGGACTCAGTCTGGAAGATGGCTAGTAGAGTTCTAGCCACAGCCTCATTCTGAGAGCTTCCCCGAGCTCTCCAAGGAGGTAGTTGCCCTCATTGCTGTCTTCCAGTTTCTTTAGCTCCTTTTTCTTATATAGAGGAATGCTAGTGATTTCCAGTGTGTATGTTCCAGGCACTGACTTTTTCTTAGCTGTGTGCAAATAACTGAGTCCATCCCTCTGATGGATTCGAAAAATGCCGTCGTCGTTGCCATGTGAGATGATGTAGCGCACGTGGTTGGTAAGAGGCTCAATGGCTGGCATGAGTTCTAGGATGCGCTCCTTGTTGTCGAGCCTCGAAATGTTGACTCTCATCTTCAAAGGACTATCCATGTCCAAGCTTTCCAAGCTAACCTGCTCAATCTGAAGCCAAGGAGGAAAGGAAATTTAGAGCAGGAAAGAAACAGATATTCTTTTGCATTGAGAGAAGAATAATTATTGCTTAGCAACAGTTTCTGCATTCTTCAAACTCTAGCAGAAAAAGAAACCTTTGAAAATCCTTTCCAGCTGGGAGAACTGCTTGATTTCATATAGCACACCCTGTAAATCTTAAAGGCTTCTCTCACAGGCTTAATAGGATAATTAAAGTTATAGCATCAAGTCTGTAGAGGGAGCTCAGATTTCAGTCTCCTTTCAGAATCTGTTTAACTTCACACATGCATAAAGTCCATGTAAAGAAGAGACATATGTTTAGTATTGAAGTTAAGACTGTAAGAGAGGCACAGTCTTGTTCTTATGATCAGCTTCAGTGTGTAACATTAAAGAAACAGAACAGACACAACACAACACTGCATAGGAACTCCCTGAAACTTGTGATAGAACTATTTAAATCAATCTTGGCTTCTAAAAAAGGCAAGCTCAGCACTTGGTGGAGAAGTACCATGATTCAAAAGTAAACCACGGCGAGGAGAGAACTGCTGTATTGCTTGCTTTCTACAGAAGCAGCTGGTATGTAATGCTGTCCAAATTTCATTCTACTTCCACCACAGAAAGGAGGTGAAAAGGAAAACATACTGACATTGTTCTTCTGACAAATGATAGAATTGTTTGAATTGCATGGGACCTTTAAAGGTCAACTAGTCTAACTCCCCTGCAGTGAACAGGGACATTTATAGCTACCATCAGTTGTGTTTTTTTAAAAAACAACAACAACAACAACAACAAAGCTTAAGTATGTCTCTGTTTCCATATAAATCCATTCCAGAAGTATTAGAGATGATGAGAACAAACTTGGGACTGGGAGGTTGAGAACAAGAGCAAAAGCCATCCATGAAAGAACAGCTTTTAAAAGTGCTTCTCCAAAAATACACAGGCCTTAGTCTTCTTCAGGAAACTTGATAATAAGTGAATATCCAGCCTAGCTGTCAAGATTACTTTTGCACATTTAAAGATGGGACAGGGTTCTTTCTTCTCTCTGAGAGAATTCCAATCCCATGTGGATACATATGTGAGCTACTTTGTAATGTAATTAAAAACACATAGCAAAAACAAGTAAAATTTGTGAGCAGGAACAAGTACATTAAGTGTATTAAATACCACAGTCCATACAAATAACAATGATATGATTATGGCTAATTATGAATTATTTTTTTTCCTTGTAGTTTTATGACATGAAATCTTCCTATCTCACTGCTGAGGCAGTAAGGAATCTTAGTGCTATAGAACTGTAATAAGTAGATGTAATAACTCAGAACTGGATACGAAATTAACTATGCAACAGAAGAAGCTTTTTTTCTGAACAAAGAGGTGTTTCTGTGGTGGGCTGACAACAGAATTCTGATTGGAATCTAGGAGCGGGGGTGGGAACGGCAAGTGATATTTGTGTGAAGTTTGGGTTTGCGTGGGAAAATCAATCGTTTAAAGTGTCAACATGATAATTTTTAAAGAAGAAATTGCATGACTGATGTCTTTTTTAGAAAGCCAACATCAGAACTGTCTTTGATGGCAACGATCATGCAAAATAGTGTGTACTGAGATGGTATCTTCTGGATTATTTTAAGTTCTTACTCTTTTAGAAAGGAGGCTTGTTTACTCATTCTTTCAGTATAACTTCTGTGTTCAGCACACATTACTGTTTTACTCGATTGTATATATTTTTGCCTGTTTGCATTACACAGCTCTTGAACTCCTGAAGGAAGTCTCTCCCCCACTCAGTCATTTTCCCATTAGCTACTGCAGATTCCAAGACAGGAGCCAACAATATAAGACAACATCCTATCTGACAGAAAAGCAAGTGGCAGATGTGCAAGTATACTTTTGTTTAACTCGAAACAAACATAGATCTATCTAAATGGTGTATATATTGGGGCTTGCCTTTTATGAGTATTCCATAACTCATGTTTATAACCCCCTGAGAAGTAAGAAGAAAGTGTAATTAAATCGAAAGTGTAATTTTATAACACCCACAGCAATTTTACAAGTGTACGAATTAAGCAAGGTCCTCATCAGCTAGGCCATGGACTCCAGTCCACCCACAACTATAACCAACCAGGAAAAGTTACTTAGACTTCAGCAATCTGCAAGAAGACACGTTTAGCTGTCCAAGACTTCAGGGTGCTGTCCAGACAGCAGAACAAACTGCAGAAATGACTTCTGTCCCAGCTCTCTGTAATTACAGGAGAACTGAATTTGAGATATTTTGAGGAACTAGACA
Organism: Alectoris magna; assembly: GCA_030625065.1. Classification (NCBI taxonomy): domain Eukaryota; kingdom Metazoa; phylum Chordata; class Aves; order Galliformes; family Phasianidae; genus Alectoris; species Alectoris magna. The sequence goes on along the minus strand of CM060564.1, from coordinate 21,281,958 downwards.
CATCTCAGACTAGAAAAGCTTTAAAAACTTCAGCTGTTAATAGCTGCTGAAGTCTTTTTGACTGTTAGAACATTCCTGCCAATAGGAAAAAAGTTCGAGAATTATGAAGCAAACAGGGAAAAACAGATTTTTTTTCCACTGAATGTGGCCTGTAATAAAACTCCCTCTGCTTACTGACAGTACTTAGCACTGAATCTCTGAAAATACCCTGAGTTAAAACTGCTAATAGTACTTTGTTTTCCTGATACGTACAGTTTCATTAAGACTTCTCTTCTTTCTGTTGTCTTTTTTTGGATAGCCATTGATTTTGCACTCATAACAAGCTTCAGGGGATAAAGCATTTTCTTCATCAGCATCTCCATCCACTGGCAGGTACTGGCCTTTGTTAAATCCCATCCCTGAGACACAGTGGCTGTTGAATAAAAGCAGCTGTTTTAGTTCTTGCAGTTTTATGAACTGTTCAATTAAACGGAAAACGAGCGCATGTAATCTGTACTATGGAATTTGTATTCCCTTCTTTTCTCTTTCTTCGCCAAGATGTCTGTGAACCATTTTTCTTTGCACTAGCGAATGAAATACATTCACGTATTGAATGGAATGCAACTGCTGGCTGAAGGTGTGTAAGTTTTTCTAATTTTCATTTACAGATATCATGAAGAAACAAAACAAAACCAGTATTCCCTGACTTCGGTAATAAAGATTTTAGTGTTTGTCATGTATCAGAATGATGTTAATTTGTGCTTAACATTCTGAGTTGATCACTGTCTTAAACCTTTTGTGCTGGGGGCCCCAGAACTGGATGCAGTACTCCAGGTGGGGTCTCACGAGAGCAGAGTAGAGGGGCAGAATCACCTCCCTCAACCTGCTGGTCACACTTCTCTTGATCCAACCCAGGACACAATTGTCCTTCTGGGCTGCAAGCACACACTGCCAGCTCATGTTGAGTCTTTCATCAACCAACACCCCCAAATCCTTCTCAGGGCTGCTCTCAAGCCATTCTCCACCCAGCCTATATTTGTGCTTGGGATTGCCTTTACCCAGGTGCAAGACCTTGCACTTGGCCTTGTTGAACTTCATGAGGTTGGCATGGGCCCACCTCTCAAGCCTGCCCAGGTCCCTCTGGATGCAATCCCTTCCCTCTAGCATGTGGACTGCACCACTCAGCATGGTGTTCTCTGCAAACTTGCTGAGGGTTCACTCAGTCCCCCTGTCCATGTCGCCTGCAAAGATGTTAAATAAAGTAACACTGGTCTCAGCACTAAGGAACACCACTTGTCACCAGTCTCCACTTGGACATCGAGCCATTGACCACAACTCTCTGAGTGCGACCACCCAGCCAACTCCTCATCCAGCGAGTGATCCATGCATCAAATCTATTTTTCTCCAAACTGGTGACCAGAATGTCATGCAGCACAGTGTCACTTTGCACAAGTCCAGATAGATGACATCAGTTACTCTTCCTATATCCAATAATGCTGTGACTCCACCATAAAAGGCCACCAAGTTTGTCAGTCATGACTTACCCTTGGTGAAGCCATGTAGGTTACCACCAATCACCTCATCTTTATTTTCCACCTCCCTCAGTAGAGCCTTCAGGAGGATCTGCTCCACAATCTTACCAGGCACAGAGGTCAGACTGACTGGCCTGTAGATCCCCAGATCTTCTTTTTTTCCCTTCTTGAAAATGGGGTTATGTTTCCCCTTTTCCAGTCAGTGGGAACTTTATCAGACTGCCATGACCTTTCAAATATGATGGATAGTTCTTGTGATGATACTGGTGGAGAAAGCAGAACTAACTGTACAGTGTTAGTTACATGTTAGATTTGAAATGGGTGTCATGTTGCAGGTAATTTTTTTTTTTAAGGCTCCGGGTATTTATTCACAGCCTGTGTATATTGTTCACAGAAAGTGTAGAAAAAACAATACGAATCAGTAGCTTTTCCTTCACTTGCTTTTCAGTCTAACTGTCCTGCCATCCTGCCTTTCCGTCACTCTTTGAGTCTCTGATGAAGTACTGTGCGTGATATACTCACCCTTGTCCAACTCTGTAATAGCCTGGTGGGCAGCCACAAAGATAACCACCTTCAGTGTTGGAACAACCATAATTGCAAGGGTTCTTGGCAGAAGAACATTCATTCACATCATGGCATGCACTGGAGAACTGATCATAAGAAAATCCAGAAGGGCAAGCACACTTGTAACTTCCAAGCGTGTTGTAGCAGGAAGCAGAGCCACATGTGTTAGGATTGGAACACTCATTTTCATCTGGAAAGCAAATAAAAATGTATTGGTGCCTTCTGATCTGGACAGATATCAGACAGAGACAATGTAGCTAACGAATCAGAACATATGCAAATCCTTGGGCTCTGCTATGTCCTTGACAAAGATGCGGTCCCCAAATTAAAAAATATAATGGCTGAAGTCCCAAACATAAACAGCTGTTATAAAGGTATTTTGAGATACTGTTACGTCTAAGCTCTTCCCCAATGCTCTTCCTTCCTTCCAAGCATGTCTTCAGTTTTGCTAAGGGGTCTGTGCCAATACTCTTTATCCTGGCAACATATATTCCTACTGTGTGAGATTCACAGAAGAGAAATGACTTGGAACTGCAGTCATACTTGGACCATAACAGTGTTCATGGTTAGCTAGAGATATGGCGGAGGTAGCACATGTTTGTAGTAGAAACCTGCAGGTTCTGAGAGGGGAAAGACAATCTGAATAGCCACCTCAAATGAAATAGAAATCAAGAACTGTTGTCACCATATGGGCAGTAATATACAGAGATGGCTCCTCCACTCAGCCTGGCTGATTTGGCCACAGGTTATCTTGTGAGAAATGAGTGAGGAAAGTAGCTTGTTGTATGAAAGATCATTCATTTGATAACTGGTAGGTATTCTGCTTATTTTATTTATCTTAGCAAGGTGCTGATTCCCTGTAGGTGTCTTCTGCAGCATTACTGGTGCATTTTTTACCATTTTGCCTGCAGTTACTGTAAGTCATGTTCTTTTGAGGACTATCCATCTTTATTCTACATTCAGTGACCACAGCTGTACTGGAGATTCGTGGGAACTGTTACCTGGGTGTTCCAGCTTTCTCTGTTGAAGAGTAGTATTAAGGAGTGCTGGTGGTGGCTGGATCTTAAGAAAAACTATGTGGTGTATTATTTAGTGCAAAGCACATGTAAAAAACTGATTTTGATGTGTAATTGGGCAGTAAGATTAACCTATGGATATACATCACTGCTCAGAGCCATCTGATTACTGCACCATACAGGATGGGGCTGTTCGGCTGTGCTGGTTTTTATTTACATTTTTTGATTTCTTACATTCCATACAATGTGAGAATTTGCTTAGTTCAGAAAATACAGAGAAGAAACGATAGACTGAATGAGACAGACGTAGATAAGCTGATTAATTTGTCCTTATTGCCTGCCCAATGAACTAATGCAGGCCTTCACACTGTATTTTGGAAGAAGGAACCCCTTAATTATTACATTGTTTTTTTTTCCCTCCCTTTTCACTACAGTCACTGCTCTGCATTATTCCCAAAAAGCTAGCAAGTGATTCTTATTCACGAAAAGCTGGATTTTTTCTTCCTCTAACAGAGCTCCAAGCCTGAATTGAAGGAATTCAAGGAACACCTTTCCACCTTTCTAAGTCGAGGATTTTCCTGAGGAGAAGGGAGCCAGACTAGGAGAGAAACCCTGTCACAAAGAGTTTTAACACTATGAATATGATGAATGTGTTATGAATATGTATGTTTTCTCTGTCTTCTGTCATTGATCTGCACTGGGAGTATGAAGTGGATGAAAGGAAAGGGAAAGGGATTAAAAAACGATGTGCTTGCACATCCTCTGCAGACATATGCAGTGCCCATTCTTCTCCTCATCTCGTGGTTGTCACTGTAATCGCAACGACATTTTTGCTATTCAGATGTATTCCAAGCAGTTTGTTTCCTTACCAACACACTGATTCCACTGGTAATGCTGAATATACCCTTGTGGACATCCACATCTGTATCCACCTAGGATGTTTTGACAGCCATGCTGGCATCTATGATTTCCATCACATTCATCCACATCTTTGCATTTGGGAGAGAAGTAGAACATGAAATAATTACATCAACATATATGTTGTAAAATATGTTACTCATTTCGAAGATCAGCCAAACCAGTATTTATGACATAGGAATACTATTCTAAGCTGTTGAGGCTGCCTGTTTGAAAGCCTGATGCTCAACTCACATAGAGTTCTTCCTATCAATCAATAATCAAATGGTTTTTGAACCTTTACATGACTCAGATTTGGAGAAGAAAGACTATTCCGTGTAATTACGCGTAATGTTGATGTTACGTTTAGAACACAATTGGAATTGGACTTCGGTTTTCAAACCAACTCGGCAGCACTAAACCTTAAATTTCCTAGAACACTCTGAAGTGTTCGAATGTGAGGAACACAGCATATTTGGCTACAATGCAGTTGTTCACCTTAGCAATTTAAAAGGAAAAGCCATCCAAAAAGTCTGTGATCAATATGTAAATACAGGAGACAGCCACAAATAAAACCAAAATGTGAAAATATGACAATCTGAAATACTGTTTGCTACAAGAATATACCAACCCATTGTAAGTAGACGTGTCAAGTACAGCTCGCAATGCCAGTAAAAAATAGAAAAAATGATACCACAAATACTAAGTTACACTCCAACTGTCCAAAGCTGTCCACAAATTCCATGGAGTTGGAATGTCCCTAAACCTGAAGTCTGGAAAACCACACTGCCAGGCTGTGCCTTCATCAGTAAAAACACATAGAACATTTCTGATAGTCCATTCAGTTACATATCTTGTGAATGCTTTGGAACACGTAATTTAGTGTTTTGTTTCATGGCTATTGGGTAAAGTATGCAAGAAGGATGAATGTACTTGAAGAGAACAAAATAAACTGAAAGATGACGATGCCTTCTACAACTCCTGGTGGGCATATGCTGCACTTTCATTCTAGAGATACACTCCAAATATCAATTCCTATTTTAAATACTTTCATCAAAGTAACTGACATTCTGACATGTCATAAATTTGTGCACCTCTTTCTTTTTTCTTTGTTCGCTATCTGAGACCTACTAAAGACATGGGAATTCTGGAATCCAGGCTTCTCAACTGGGGCTCCTTTTTCGATCAAGAGAGGAAGATAAAGCTATAGAAGACACAGGGATTTTAGAATCTAATATCAGATACCTTCAGGAAGATGATTACAATTAGGAAAAAAAAAATGGTAGAGATTCCTGTCAGAGTACATGAAAATGGAGAAAAAAAAAATAATTTGATGCATGAGCCATATGTGAAGGTGATGACACTCTGAAAAGAGTTTTTTGAGAGTCTAACTAAATAGCCCTTTTTAATTCTTGCTTGTTTGAAAAAGAGTCAGGCAGTACATTCTTACAGACATTTATGTTCTAAATACCTCAAATACATTCCTATTTATTATTGGTATATACTTTTACTCTGTCCGCTGATCTGTTTTATGAATGTGATTATCTTTGACATCATAGGACCAACTCTACACTGAGGTATGGATTTGCACTGTAAAAATAAATTGACCTTCACGAGTTACCTTCACAGTTTAATCCAGTAGAATCCAGAGAAAATCCCCTTTGGCATTCACAGGTAAAACTTCCAGGAGTGTTTTGGCAAATTCCTTTTGATCCACAGAGTGATGGCTGAGAACCACATTCATTGTTGTCTTAAAAATAGAGAGCATAGAGAAAAAGACAGGGAAAAGAAAAGATGGGAAAAGATATTATGCATGTTTGTAAAACGCTTGTTTAGAGTCTGAAAATCACGGAGATGCAAAAAGTGATTTTAAAAATGTTGCTTATCATTTTCAGTTTCAGATGATCTTATGACTCATGCAGAGCTATAAGTACTTAACAAAGTGGAAGCACAGGTTATAATTCATTTATGAGTCTGGAAGTCCAAGGTATATAATTGCTGACAGAGGAAAAAGGCTGCACCTCTGTATTAGCTTAACTAAAACAGTTCCAGTTGGCAAGATTCATATGCTTAAGATCTAAAGACATCTGTATCTATTAAAGAAGAAAAGACAGTTTGTTTTTCCTTTAACTACATTCTAAATCAGATTTTAATACTTTACTCCTTTGTGTCCATGTGGTTATACTTAGAATATAATAACATGTATTAAATAGATATAACTGTTTACTAAGCAAGAAAATACAGTTGGTAGATACCCTTTCTTTTTTCTTTAGCTGTAATTGATGCTTTTCAAGACCTGCTTTCTGGACTGCTGATATTATTGCTTCAAATTAACATTGTTTATACATTGAAAAATTTATGGATGAAAACTGAGAATGCTCCTTTTAAAGAAAAACCGATGCAAGAAAATTTCTGTTTTTCTTACCAATACAAGCTGTGTGATGTTGAGTAAAACCAAGTGGACATTTGCATGTGAAGCCTCCAAGGGTGTTGACACAGAGAAACTGACAATTGTGTTGTTTAGTTTGACATTCATCAAGATCTGAAAGAGAAGTTGTTGTCTTATGAAAAGCCAACACAAAAGAGGTACACTCAGTCTAACTTGAAGAAAGAATCACACTTCAAAATTATTTCATTTTCAATCAAAGTGCAATAAAATTGAAATTACTGTGTTTAATTTCCCTTACCTTTACACGTCTTTCCATCTTCTTGAAGGATGTAGCCTCGAGGACATGAGCATTGATAGCTCCCTTCTGAATTCTTGCAGATAAAATTGCATGGTTTAGGAGACTGCGAGCATTCATCCAGATCTAAAGAGAGAAATTGTTACATATTTCTTGCACTGGTTTGTTTGAAAGATGTTTCCTGAACAGCACTTTATTTAATAGAAAATTGTTTGCAGAAAAAGCACCTGATTTACATTTTTGTAGGGTTTTCTTTTCCTTCCCTATTGTCACCGTGGAGTCTCTGTGGAGTTGCCACTACAGTGGCAGAGTTAAACATTAGAGTGACAGTGACATTAATATTTTTGTTTTCAGGCATACTGTGATATATGAGTTAACCAACAGGAAAATGAACCAGTAAGTTCTTCTGTCAGTCAAAACGGTTATACAGCTGGAACATATTTCAGTGTTCATTCTACTGCAGAAATACTGCCAACATAGCTTGTTTCCCCATTTTGCAAAATGAAATATAAAACCAGAAAGGCATATAAGGGAGACAAATACAGAAAAGAGGAAAGAGATAAAAGCCACTTTGACACACAGAGGCTTACAAAGGGTGACTGGGAGTTGCATTGTGTAATGATGTATCAATTATAAAAACAAAAAATTTCAATTAAGAGGCTGAATCTTACCCACACAAGATGTGCTACTTATGTCAGTTGTATAGCCAACTTTGCAAAAGCAGCGGAATGAGCCCATAGTGTTGATACATTGTCCGTGTCTACAAAGGTTTGGCATGACCTTACATTCATCAATATCTGTAAAGAAAATATTCAATACGTAATCTTTAAAAAGCAAGTATTAGCTTTGAATTTGACATCTGCGATTCACTCTTCCTTCTGAATAAAAAGTATGAAGAAAAAAGAGCAGGTTTTAACAATGGCCTTCTCAGCATTGGTTAGGCTGCACTTGGAGTACTGCTGTGCCCAGTGCTGGGCTCCCCCGCCCCATACAGGACAGACATGGATATACTGGAAAGAGTTCACAGGAAGCCCACGAAGAAGATGAAGTGACTAGCACACCTCTCCTATAAAGAAAGCCTGAGAGATCTGGGATGTCCAGTCCAGAGAAGAGGAGGCTCATGGAAGACCTTATAGATGTCTGTAAGCCCCTGAAGGGTGGGTGCAAAGAGGATGAAGCCAGGCTCTTATTAGTGGTGACCAGTACCAGGACAAGAAGCAGTGGGCATGAACTGGAGCACAGGAATTTCCCTCTGAATACCAGGAAGCACTTCTGCACTGTGCCAGTGACTGAGCACTGTCACAGATGGCCCAGAGAAGCTGTGGAATCTCCTCCTTGGAGATCTTCCAGAGCCACCTGGATGTGGTCCAGGGCACCTTGCTTCAGGTGTCCCTGCTGGAGCACAGGCTGGCCCTGATGAACCCAGAGGTCCTTTCCAAACCTAACCATTCTGTGATTCTGCACGGTGTCACGGAAATGTTACAGGGAAGGGGAAATAAATGCTCTCTTTTTCTGTTTTTCTACAGTTCCTCATCATCATGCTTCTGATGGTAACTCCACCTTTCCTTTATCTTTCAAAATGGGCCTGAATACACAGGCAAACATTCTTGAAACTTTCACTATAGTTTTCTGCATCAAAATTTCCTGCTCTTTCATTGTGTAATCTGCTTCCAGTTTTATTCAATCAAAAAAAAAAAAAACCCAAACAAACGAACAAAACTTATGCGTAGAAGTGAATTTTGTTATGACTAGTAAGACTTCTTTTTTTTTTTCACCACAACTTAAAAATTTATGCTAGTTTCCCCTGTGTGAATAGCAACTACAAAGCATTCAGTGAAACAGCTGTTAGAGTAACTGCTGTTGCCTTTTGCCTTATATGTAAAACTTTCCAGCATTCAAAGGCTTTGGGTCCATTTCTTCCTTTTAGTTACTGGTTGATCCTTCCTTAGATCCCCACCCCGAAAATTATGCACAGCTGTGAGTATTTCTAGTGAAGCTACTGTTTAAAGATGTTTTTAATTTCTGGTCATGCAGCAGCATTTGAAAAATCAAACTCTGTTCTTTCAGAGGAAATTCTTCAAAGTAGCTTCAAAGGGAATACTGCATTTTCTTAAGAATGTGAGTGAATTCCTTTGCCATTTTCTACCTCCTTTCATCTCTGCAAATACCTCTTCCATCTGTAGTATATCCTGGTCCATGTGGACAGATCTTCTTGTATTGGGTGGTTCCAGGAAGTGGGCAGAGCTCACACTGGTTACCCCAGCCCCGGCCTCCATCACAGCAGCACTCAGATTTAGTGACAAGATGCCGGCTGCTTGAGGCCATCTGACACATTGTCTGTAGTACTTCAGCAAAACAAAAGCCTTGGCGGTTATCTGAAAGGAAAAAATGGGGATATCAAGAAAAAGTAGGAGCTAAACATCTGAACCATTAAGTATCTGAAGTATTATTCTAGCTCTCTGTCAACTCACGCACGCAATAAATTATTAGCAACAACTCTGTGAAGTCTGTTTTGTCTTAGCCTTTCAAAAACTTGTCTTCTGAACATCTGTTGTGATTCCAAGTTTATTCCAGACATCCTTGAAGTTCAATACCTGTGTTACTTGGTATGAGTTGTACTTCTAGGAAGGATATGGCCTGAGGCATACCTGGCAAGCTTGCTTGATACTAAAACAAGCTGGAATCCAAACTGAGCTCCCATTTAAGCTACCTATGTTTGGCTTGTATTTAATAGATTTTCTCAGAATTGGGGTTCTTGGGGTTGGGCTATTGTTTTGTTTTGTTTATGTTTTGTTTTATTGGCCAAACTAACACACTGGATCATCTGTAGCTTGATACGATTTACATGGCAAAATCCTTAGCGCTTATGAGTCTCCATGCAATTCACTAGTTTTTTCTATTGGCACTCCTAGTTTGAAGGTTGTAAAAACAGATTTATATAACCATACTGTTTATCTCCTCTTCTTAATCAATTTTCCTTTATTTTGAATGTTTTGATTAGTACCTGTCTGACATGAAAGATGAGTAAAACTACACAAGCATTCTCTCCTGCACATTTGCTTCAGACAGGCATCAAAATAGAGTTCCCAGCTCCCGGTTATCATGGAAATTCTAAATTTTGCAGTGACAATACTTTTAAATAGGTTATATCCCTTTGTCTAGTATGTTAATTAAAATGGAAATGTTGTCAGCTACAGTCTGACAGATGCTAATGTTTCTAAAGGAAAGATTTTTTTTTTGGTCTTAAAGCTTAAACTTAACTCTGAAACTGTACATTTCTGTACACCGCGCCTACCTTCTGGTTTACAGTATAGGAATACAATCTGTAGATTTCTTACATGAATCAGGTGAAATGTGATCTTTGCCTTTAAATGAAAGTTGTTTTGGGTTCATAAGATAAAGCTGTCCACATGGAAAATGCTACTTGTGTGAGATACTGTGTTTGCTGTGGGGATTTGCAGGACTGAGCGGATTTCTGTTCCCGTAGGTAGGTATTTTGTGTAGGTCTTTAAGCCCTGTGTACCTTAAAATCGTATAATGCTTATTCCTTGATTTGAGATTGAATATATTTTAATGTGAGCAGAACAGATTTTAAATAGTATACACTAAGATTCAATGTTTGTGCTTTAATTCTGAAGATATAGTTTGCTCCTGTCAGACTCATTTTTCAGTCATGTCTCATCTGGACAGCATTAAAGAAAGAACAGTAACAAGCAAACTAACCCAAAGCATAGTTTTCAAAAAATAATGCATGTATGTATGTATATATACATAAAACATATAAGAAAGCAATAACGAAAGCAGGATATTTCCTTGCCAGTAATGACTGGCTGGAGCTAACAGCCTGCAGCAGCCTTTTTCCATCTGGTCCTAATCCTCAGGAAATACCCTATACTTCGAATATTACTGCTTTGCCATGAAGTCAGCACACTACTAATGGCAATTTACAGACAGCTGGTTATACAGCATATACATACCTCAGTATTCTAATTGAATCTAAGTATTTTAATGCAAGTGTCTTTTATGTACTCCTACATACTCCTGTAGTTTCACACGCTGGTGTTGTAAAACACTTTGAATAATCTTCACTTAACATTGGTCATGAAAATGTTAAGATTCTGCAGTTCTGTTTGATTTTTGAAAATGGAACAAGTAATCTTATAGTGCAAATGACAAGTCTGAGCATACTGATAAAGAATAGGGTTGATGAATATCACACCCTTCATCAATATTTAATGTGCAGGCATGCCTCAATAACTTTTCAATATATTCTGCTATTTTTTGTGACATTCCTATATTTTTTATTCATATTTATGGTCTCTATTAATGATACAGAATATTCTAGCTGAAATACTGTGGTGACTGAAATAATGTTCTGATCATGGAAACATTTTAGTTTGCCGTGTATTCTATCTAAGGTAACTAAATTCTGCTTCTTTAAAAGCAAGTAATTTGTCTGCATAGCAGCATGTTTATGCAATTTGGAATTTAGATGTGAGGCCTCTGATAGCTCAATTCAGCCCACATTCTCAAGATGCTCCCCGTCCTGTCATTATTTAATATTTTACCATTTAATATGATTTCATTACATTAATTAATTAGGAACATTATTTAATTTCTTCACATAAGAATAGTAGCGGTTAGGTACTCAGAAACCTAATTTAAACTCTTCATCCTTAACTGCTTTTATGCGCTTTGATACAAGTTGGAATGTTTATGAAAATGGCACTTACCCAGACACTCAATGCCTGAGGGGCTTGATAGGAATCCTTCATTACATTCACATCGGTAGCTCCCAATAACATTCATGCAACGACCATTTTCACAGATACCTGGCTTGGTACGGCATTCATTTTCGTCTTTACAAAAATACCAAATGCAAGTTATTGTTACAAGAAAACATATCAGGTCTGTATAATGCATTCAGCATTTTGCATAATATTTGCAAGAAGTAGAAAAATCAACAACTGACAAAGCAGAAGAAAGACCTTTGTTATTCCATGCCTTGCATTCTGCATTGAGGATGAAGGCTCTGCTCCTCCTATATTCTCCGCGTACACAGTGAACAGAGATTTTGAACTACCATAGCATCCACAGCTCTTAATCTTTGTAGCTTTCATATATAAAACCTAACAGTTACATGAAAACTTCATAGTTTAAGATGCTGGACGCTAACAGATATCTTAAGTGTCCTTTATGAACTGCTTCTTTCGAGTTCATTAAACACACAGAGAATTGCTTGCTTGGTGGAATTCCATCAGATGTCTTCTTTCTTTTCTAAGCTTTACCTGTACAGCCTTCTCCATCAGGTCTCCGTGTCATTCCAGGAGGACAAATGCACATGAAGGTACCAATCAAATTTTTGCACATCATGCCCCTTGATTCACAGTCATGGAGACCTTCAGCACATTCATCTAGATCTGGAAAAATACATACATCTTGTGTTTGAACATCTTTGCAATAGCTCCAGTTACTGAAGACAACAAGCACTTTCTCAAGAAAAAGGACATCCAGACTTTCCTAGCGGACAAGCACTGAAAAAAATCTGAGAGCTATGCTTAACTGCAGTTATAGAAATAATCTTTGTGAGTTGTTAAAAGATGAACTTCACCATCTTGATGTTCTCGTCTTTACATCCCACAGCAAGAATACACAAAGCACTAGATACTGGTCTTATGTAAATTTTGTCTTATTTAAGTTTTTGAAGAGAAAATAATCACCTGCTGTTAGCTGCATTTCAGTGAGAGAATGAATGTAAGATGCACAGAAATATTTGGAATACTCTCCAGGCAACACAAGGTGATGGAAGGTGGGGAGAAGTTTACATTTCAGTCATTACCTTTGCACATCTTTTGGTCTTCTCTCAGTTCATAGCCAACTGGACAGGTGCATTCATAGAACCCGTAAGTATTGATACATCGAAAAGCACACAGCAAAGGGTTCTGAGCACACTCATTTATGTCTAAACAGAAAGGAACAAAAACGTCATTTTCCACTAAGTTTTAAAACAATCATTTTTATTTATAGTATATACAATATATGTATATATTATATACAAGTTTTTATACTTGTACTCCTATTGTCACCTGAAACTATCACAAATGTAACATAATTTTTAAAACAGAAAGTTGTGGATGTTCGGTTTTTAGTAGACAGAGGAACCTGAATGAAGCTCTGAATGAAAACAGTGACACCATTAATATGAAGTTACTTAAACTTGTAATGACTTAGATTCTCATTAAATGAAATTTAATGACGAGAGATGTCAGCTTTTTTCCAACTGTAAGAATACGGATTCTTGCTTTGGAAAGCAAACTAATTGGTTCATAAATGATTCGTGAAAAAAAAAATAATTTTTTTAACAAGGATCCTGTTAAGGATCCAATGAAAACAGAATGCTTGTTCACAAATTCCATGCTATGACAAATAAGAGGTATTTATTGAAACTAACAGTGGGTACAAAATAGATGAAAGAAAACATTTTTCTAAGTTGTAAGTGGTGAACTTCTGCATCTTGCTGCCAGAGGAGGCTGTGGATGCAGATGTTATCAGTAGGTTCAAGACTGTGCTGCACAGATTTTTGGGCAACAAATCCATAAGTGGATAATGAACCCAGTCTTCAGGGAAATGCTCTCCTGTATAAATCATATTTTCCCTAGATCCACAATTATTGAGAGGAATGAAAGTTAGTCATGCTTGTATACTGTTCTGAATTAGCACTTCAGAACAGCGAGGGATAAAAAAAAAAGGCTAGATGGACCAGTGGTCTGATTCAGTTTGTTGGACCCAATGCAATTCACTTGTTAATATGATTGCGATGGGTGGGTCAGTTCGTAACTGAGCTGCCTTACTTACAAATAATGCTCTGCAAACTGACACATTTTTGCACTGGTTTGATCTATTTTTTGTGAGGTTATTTTGGGGGTCTGACTGTTATCATTTATTTTTCCTTTTTTTTACCCCTCTCCATCAAACAGCTTAATAACAAAACAAAGGCTGACACAACATGCGATTTCAGAAACCCTGTGACAAACCAAAGGAACCGATTAAATCAATTTATTATTTTCACAGTGAAATATCTGAAGCAGAGAAACTTTTTTCTTCCTGCTTTTTACAGAACAAAATGCCTGTCTGGTAAAGCAATGTCATGTACAGAAATCAAAGGAAAAACGTAGAAGACAAATTACCTTCACAATTCATCATTGGGCCTGGCTCAAATCCTTCATGACAGTTGCATTCAAAACTGCCAATCACATTAGTGCATGTACCATTTCCACAGGGGTTGCCAATTGAACATTCATCAGTATCTGTACATAACCAATGAGTAAATGTAAGCTGAAGCGAACTGGGACACATTTTTAATTGTGTTTTAAATCAAAATGCTGTAATTCTGAGCATTTATGAAACAGGGACACACCGATACAATGTACTCCAGTGAAATCTAAGTTGTATCCCATTGGGCACTCGCAGCGGAAGGATCCATCTGTGTTGATGCAGTGACCATTTGAGCAAATCCCCGGGCTTTCAAGGCATTCATTAACATCTAAAAAGTAGGAAGATATTAGCGACCACTTATTAGCTGATGTGTTCTTTATCATATTATAAGTCTTAATAAAACATTTTTAAAACACAAAATGCCCTGTTCTGTTGGTTTTTCTCCACGCAATTTCAAAGGTAATCTATCTCACAATGATCTACATATATTAAAAGTTAGCATGCTGTCACTCGTGGGCCTTTGGGAGTAAGCCATCACATAGCGCAAAATCCAGTCTAGCTTTGAGTATAAACATATACTTTTTTCAAGTAAGAGGGAAAAGAAAACCTACCTTCACGTGTATCATCAATTCCAGGAATAGTGCCATGACCATATGGGCAGAGGTCCTGAAAAGCAACTGTGGAGGTACATATTTTTAAGTAGAGAGCAACTGAGAAAGAGAACCATGATAAATGGTTAAACCTATCTAAAATCAGACATCTATACCACATTTTTTCAGAATTCAACTGTTTATATCACAGCCCTTGTGCAATATTTGCCAGATGCAAAAGCAACACCATCTCTAAGGCAGGATAGCAGTACTGGAACATGCTGAGCTTCCAAGTGCACATGGTGTATTTTCCCTTCTGCACTTGAACTTGGGAGAGCTTCACAGATCCTCAGCACTGTCCCATTTTACTCATCCACTTTCCAAAAGCAGATTAGATCCATGAGGAAATATCTAAGATCTGTGATTCTACATGATTGAAGGCTACTAGTTCACTTCCCATTTGAGCCAAAACAGTAACTAAGGTGGTTTTTCTTTAGTCTCCTCTGTTTGATTTTGTTGCTTAGTTTACCTCATAATGATTCTACTAAAGGCCATAAGAGAGAATGATAAACACGTCTCTCTTTCTAATGGTCAAATAGACACAACACAAACGTACTTCTTCTTTTCTCACACCTAAAAATCTTTATTTGAATCTTGAATGTGTTACCTTCTTCTTCCTTTGGGCAAAGCTCACAAGGATCACCCCATCCTTCTCCTGGCATTTTACTGCAGCAGCACTTTGCCTTTGTGGTGTTGAAAGCCTTTGGGACAGAGCACTTCCCATTCTCAAAATTAGTGAAACAGAAGCTCTGGCGGGTATCTGAAAAAAAAGAAAATACCATTTTGTGTAGCTAGCAGCTCTTAACTGGTTAAAAAATGCATGTCTAGCTCAAGAAGGAATCATGTCAATCATGACTGTATTTTCCTATTGTTTTGAAAGCACGTTCCAGCACTCATGAAGGCATAGTTTGGGAGGGGCCCCCAGATGTCCCCTTTCACCTTTTTCACAGAGTACCTGTTACCTGTTAGAATCAGCTTTTAAACTACTTAATCCACAAACTTACCAAAACATCTTCGTCCATTATCAGACAACACGAAACCTGTAGGACAAATGCACTGGAAACCTCCTGGAGTGTTTGTACAAGAGCCAAAGAGACAGATGTTGGGATCCTCATTGCACTCATTAATATCTGCAAAATTTATGAGAAAACATTCATAATAATCCTACCAGCCATGAATTCATTTAAAAAGATTGCTTATTCATTTAACTCCAACCAGAGATACTCCTTCAATAAAGCAACCAAGAGATAAAGCAGTCTGAAGGCCCAACTCACTCTTTCGAGTTAGAATGTTTCACTGGCATTCCCCTTCCTCTGCAAATATTAATTTTCTTGTCATATTTATACTATAAACTTTAAATAAATGCTTTCAGACTGAAACAAGAAGAGAAGATACAGCTATAAGAAAAATATTTTCCAATCAACATACAATATCCAAACATGAATTTTTAGAAATTCTTTGTGTTGAGGATTTTTTGTAGTAAAAGGCATTTTTTCTGTATTGACTGACTGACCCTTGAACTGAAGCTATAGACAGAGGGAGAACTATAAAACACAGATTTATATTTACCAGTTTTTTAAAAAAATTCTGCTCATATTGAATTGATATAACTGTATAACAATATAATTGGTAAATAATTGAACAACATAGAAAATATAGCTAAGGCTACCCGAGCATTTCTTTTTTTTTTTTTTTTTTTTTTTTAATAAATCTGATTTTATTTTAAATCATAAAAAACTTAAAGGAGTATTTAATGTAAATATCAAATATCTGTAAAATTGCACAGCTGAAAGAGTATCAGGCTGCTGTCTAAACAGACAAAGAGTATGAAAAGTAACACATTAACATATGTTCATTTTTCATATCTATTATTTTCAACCAGATTTTAGTTTATTCTCTTCTGCAAATGTTGGCAGAAGAAATAAGCCTCTTTAGTAAAGTAATTTGTAAAGGTAATTATAAGGTAAAAAATTCTGAGGTGTATTTTAAAATTTGTCAATGCTATACCTGCAGTACAATCCCTCTTGAGTCTTACAGTAATAGATATTAAAGAAACATCCAAGAGACCTGTGGTTGTACATCTGTAATTACATCCATACTGACCTTGAAGCAGAAGCAGAAATGGGTATTCTCCATGAAAGTAAGTTTTTATTGATGCTGAGTCACAAATCTGTAGTGTCATTCTTCCTGATACATGTTGGACTCTATACTACACTAAATTTGACAAAACTGATTTGTATTTATCAGACAAGGCAACAATGGAAAAACACTCCTTTGCATAGGAAAAGATAAGTGGAATGTGGGGAGAATACAAGTAGAGACAGGTCCCCTTGAAGTTATGTTTGAAAACTGTCACCTACGGTCCCCAGTCAGAAGTTACTATCAGTTATTGCACATGAATAAACCACTGTAGCATAAAGTGGCACGTGACCAGACTTCACAGTTGCTTTTCATGGACAGACTTGTCCTACATGAAGTGTTTTGAGTTAGCTCAGATACGTGGCAGAACAAATATCTATTTGGCAGCCACCGATTTTGTAAAAAAAATAGAACTTTTGTCAGGATATTCAAATGGTCATAAACAGTGATATTCCAGGAAAACCAAAAGCTTTCATTTTAAATTAATGACTTTTACAACCACGGGTGATTTGAATTTATCTCAAACACAGCTGCTAATGTGGGAACTGTAGCTAACAAAAGAAACCATAAAGTTGGCAGGAAAACTAAGCATTATGATACAACACAATAGAATGAGAAAGCTCTGGGGCTCAGAAAATATACCCTCTTTTACATAAGAAAAATTTTAAAAAGTTCGTTTTGTTCAATCTTTGTTCCTGCACTAACAATGTTAGGTTAATATAAGACTATAAGACTAAGTTTTTTCTTCAGTTCATACAAGCTGCTTGTTTATAATTGGGGCTTATTTCAATGAGTGTGTCTGGGGATGTCACACCAGCTAACCTCAGTAATTTAAGCTGAGAATCGGTCTTTTTTATGTTGTCTCAATGGATAGACAGCTACTAACACTTGTCCACTGACCATTCAGGAACAAAGGGCTCCTAAATTTGCTCCTTCTGCATGCACCCTTCTTGCCAAGTGCCTCACATAGTATATTTAAATGGTAAATTCATTCACAGCAGTTCTGATAAAAACTGAGTTGTAACTTGAATTTCTTCTCGTCCTCATACACCAAATCTTAATTCACCATGCAGCACTTAGCTTCAGAATTATGTTCAAATAAGACTTCTATGAACAAACCGGAACATGCGAGTTAATGGAAGTTCTGTTCCACTCTCTCCCTGTGAACCTCAGCTCTTGAAAGACAGTATACAGAACACTAAATCAAAAATAATGGTTAGAATGAGCCAATCTAGGCAATTATTGCCTTAAACCTCAACATTTTATCAAGATTTTTAAATTCATCACTCTGCTGTGAAGTCAGAAGCTTCTGTCATGAACTGATTGTTGGTAATAACCTCTTTTGTAAACGTAATATAAATCCAGTACACGAGTTGGTGTGTTTTGTCCACAGCTGAAAAATATGCATTCATGAAATATTGAAAGTTGTTTTATTTTTGAGAAGTAACACTTCGCAATTTTCAGTTTGCATCAATAGAAAAATTGATGTTTCAAAATATAGTACAACACAGTACAAGATGATATCTTGTCTTCTTCTTCTAAAATATCTTCCTGTAGACTTTTACTACTTATTCCTTGTCCCCATGATTTGAAGTAGGATAAAATTCACAATCACCAGTGCGTACAACTACTTTGCACCCACTGAGAACCAAATACTTTTTCTAATTTTTAAACTGTTTGAAAGCAACAATTACAACTTGCCTTACCAATACAACTTTCACTCTTCACTTCATATCCTGGTGGACAGATGCATCTGAATGATCCTTCCAAATTTTGACAGGTACCAGGGGAGCATGAACCAGGCAGTGCCACACACTCATTAGTATCTTAAGAGAGCAGATGGTATCAGGAAAGATTTAGAATCATGTAATTTTTATGACATTGTTCTTGCATTACGAAACAGTGTTATTCATTAAAAAGACGGCAGGACATTTTTTCTAATTTTCTTCTTTTTAGGTATTCAAATGTACAAAGATCAATTATTCCAAAAAAAGGTGTAGGGAACCTGCTTTGGCAGAGGGGTTGGACTTGATCTCTGGAGGTCCCTTCCAACCCTTACGATTCTGTGATTGTACGAAAACTCAGTTACTTCTACTGAGTTATACTGAAGTCTGGAAGTACGTACATACTTCACACTGAAGTTATTTTTTTTATTCTTAAATATTAAGTTTTATTTTTTCATCTCAGCAGTACTGTAACATCGCATTGTGGTAACATACATACCAATGCAATTCTTGCCATCTAGAGTAAGTTCATATCCTTCATTACACAAACATTTGAAGGAACCAATTTCATTGAAACACCGACCATTTCTGCACACCTGACCAAAGAAGGAACTGCACTCATCAATATCTGTAAAAAACAAAGGAAAACCCCATAAGCAAGAGTTGAATCTGTCATTAAAATGTTTAAGCAGGTGCAGTGTATACAGTATGTTATGAACAAACTCAAGAAGCAATACATCTGTATACGCCCATGGAAAAGGCAAATACTGCAGGAACAAAAGAACAATTGACAGATGGAAAGTAACTCTCACTAAAGTGCTTTAAGATATATGTTCTATTTAAGCAGCACCTTTTTTTAAAATTTTATTTTATTTTTTATTTTTGGTAGGGTATTATACTTTTTAAACTTGCAGCATTACCTCAGCTACTGCATCTGGAGACAGTTAATTACTGCCAAGTGACTGTATTATATTAACTCCAGACACAAAAAAGGTTACATGGGGGTGTTCTGGACTTTCTCTGGATTTTATATGAGCTCAAGCAGATATGCAAACTGAAAGGAACACTTACAGTGTACATTACTTCACATACAGTAATGTATTACAGATGAGTATTACAGATGAAAAAGTGTAAGAAGAAAGGAAAATCAAGGAGATTGGGTTAGTATCATGCTGGTAGAACAACTTACACCTTGCTGTCATAAAATATTTTAACTTAAATAACAATGACTAACACCAGTTTTACTAAGGTGGTTTCTAGTTGTCTTAAAAAATGTAAAGTAACAGCTCCTGAACAAGACATACCCTCTGCTTCAGCCAGTAAAGTTGTGCCTGGTTACTAGCTTATTCCACAGTGCATTTGTATGTTACAGTTTCACAAGCGCAAATATCTTTGGAGTATTACAGTGCAATGGGCTTAAATTGCCTTTGAATGACTGTGATAGCTTGGAAGAAAGCCCTGGGGCTTTCCAGACTGTCAAGAAACATGCTCACAAAAGCCAAGTCTCAGAATCAGCTTGGGCTCCTTAGCCTCCTTGAAGGTACAGCCTGGCAGAGTTTACTGCCACTGTGAAGAACCTCCTTGGTATAAACACCATTCCTTGGCTGCAGTCTCTTCTTTCTAGAACAATTTTTGAATTTTCTCTTTCCTGAACAAGCAAAGGATTTTAAGTATTTTTAGGATGTTATAGTTCTCTTCTGAACCACAAAGGAACCAGCAGACCTTATTTTGTCTTTCTTCTGTAGCAGAAAGGAATGTGATAGCTTACTTTTTGGCTTAGGCTTTGCGCAAAGCCAATCTGCTGAGACTTAAAAAGTCTATTCTTTAGCTGAGAAAGCCTATTCTTTATCACAAGTATTAAAATTGTCCAAAACCATCAATATCCTTGTGCTGTCCACTATTAAGGAATAGTGTCTCTGAATATGCAGAGTTCATCTCAGGAGAGTAGGAGATTTAGAAGATTAGTTGTGCTGGATTTCTTATTGCTGGTCTCTTGCCTCCTTCACACTGTGCAAAAATTTCAAATAATATGGCAAAATAAATTATTTTAAATTCCTGAGGTAATTCTGGTGTTGTGATATTACTCATAGTTACTGTGAGTGGTTCTTATGGTCTTTGCCAGTAGCAAAAGATGTGTGCTATAATTGCCCAATTAATCTACTTGGGTTGAGGGTTGCCTTAAAAATGTCAGTGAGCTGTAAGGCTGCCGCAGTGGTCCAGAGTTTCAGGGTTTACATTACCTCATGCTGCCTAGGAATACATACTTTGAATTTTTAAAAATAATAATAATTAATAACCTCTATTCCTGCATTCCATTAACTTCCCTAGCAGTCCAAAACATCTCCAGTTTGAATTTTAATTATACAATCTCTTTGGCATATTAAGCCAGCAACAATGAAAGCAAAGTTTGGATTACATCACCTACCCATACAATCATTATTATGAGTTAATTCAAATCCTGGATAACACAAACAGTTGTATGATCCAACGGTGTTTTTACACGTTCCATTTCCACATGGATGGCGTTCACATTCATCAACATCTGCAAAGAGAAACAAAAGTGTATGCTGGAATTTATTTTCCCCAAGTATTTGTTAGTGTGATATATGTGCACACAGTGGCAGTATTCTGAGCCTCAGTCTCTCATCTCTCACGTGTTTTATTTATACTACTGATTTTTACAGCATGGTGTGTAAACTTCTGGGTACATGTAAGACTGTAGGAACATTACATATGACACTTATTTTTCATTTGTATTCTAAAACATACTCGTATCTGGAAATATAAAAATTAGTGCATATGTGGTATCTCAAAGCATTCTGTGTTTTTATTTTTTATGTTTTTTTATTTTTTTATGTTTTTAATTCTTATGTTCTTTTATGTTCTTTTATGTTTTTATTTTTTATGTTTTTAATTCTTCATTTCTTAATGTATGTTACTTATATGAATTCAGTACAAAGGATAGAGCATCACAGCAGAGTGAACTGTCTGAAATGTAATATAGACATTTTATTTTTACGTACATGAAAATTTGCTGAAAATGCTCCATATTGGAGTTATGTAATTGTTCGCAATATAGTTTCTATAAGCAAATTTATGATGCCAGCAGTGCATCTAGAATTATAAAGTTTGCCTATAAAGTCTTGGATATATCCACTTTTTAAGGCACTAAGAATTCAGTACTTTCTACCTTCTGCTCAAGTAGTCTTTGGAGTTTCATAAGGATCTGAACCACACTTAGATTGTAATCTCTTAGGTCTTGTGGACTTTCTGAAACATTTTTATTTATTTACAGGTATATATTTTCTGTTGGGATAGTTTCCATAACCTCTAAACTCTTAACCACATCACCTATAAGCTCTTCTTTCAAGCTGTTGAGTACTTCTGTGTAAACAGGGTTAACACATTCTTCAGTAACATGGAGCTACCTCTGAGAATACTGTGATTTGTTCTCCGACTGATATATTTACTCTATTGAAAACTTCATGTGCTTTATTTGTAACATTCAAAAACATACAAACAGTCTCTTTTAATGCCAATGTATTCTTCTTATACTATTAAAAATATACATATCTAGATTCACTCCCTTCTGTCTCCCCCTCAACAAAAGCAATTTCTTTCCATACCCATGCACATAGTCTGGTCTTGAGATGCCTTAAAACCATTGTGACATATGCATTGGTAACTTCCTTGCATGTCCACACACAAACCATGACTGCAAACATTAGGAATTTCCAGACATTCATTGCGATCTATAACAAAAATATAAAACAGATGGTACACATTATTGACTTTTATTATTCATTCATTTTACACAAACATGTTCTTACAATCTGTTATTATAATTTAAACCAGATTCAAAATTATCCATAACTAAATCTGAATCATAACAAAAATTCATTTTATAAGAACTTCTTGCCTATACACCTCAAGGTCAAAACTACTGTTAATATTTGGTTGATACCTCAAGAATGTTCTTTAAAAATTTTACTCTGTCTTTTCTTCCCTTGCACAGAGAAACAGCTATAAAATAAAAACTGTTACATAAAATACACATTAGAATATGCAAGGCAACAGAAAATAAATGTTGCTTTTACCCTTAAAGAGAATCAAGTACAGACCCTTGCTTAGGTACAAACAGATTCAGACAAGAAAAATCAACTGATTTCTTACCAACACAGGCACCGTTGGGTGAAAGTTTAAAACCAGCAGCACATTCACAGCGGTAACTACCAGGACTGTTGATACAGTCTGCATTTCTCTGACAGAGATTGTCTCCATTACTGCACTCGTCAATATCTGAAATACCAAGAGTCGAAGTCAGAAACCACAAGGTATTTATTTCCGTCTTAGTATTTGGACTGTATTGTCAATCACATGCAAGACTGATCTTGGTAGGCTGTCCTGAACCAAGCATGAAGATGCTAACCTTCAGCTTCTTGTGCCATAAATGCAAATAAAAGGCAAAATCAATAGCACTTCATCAAGAGCACTCTTTCTGAATGAAGGAAAATCTTATGAATCCAAGTCACTACACACAGAAGCAGCCATGCAATTTTAAAGGGATACATAAATCAACTAATTCTTTGTATTAAGTTCCTCTGTGCCTTTGTATATGTTAAACAAAAAGGTTTTTTAGGCAAAAAATAAGTCACACAGATTTTTAGCATTTTAGGGCACAAGTGTCTTCAGCACTAGTCCCTTGAATACCAATGATAAAACTCCTACTGACTTTAGGACACATAAAACTTAACTACTATATTTTACAAGTATCTGATACGTATTTACCTATAAAACCACTGATGAACAGTCACAAGAAGGAAATTCTAAGGGAAGCTCTTCTTTGAGCAAGTTTTAAGAACAAAAATTAAATTACCTCCCCAAAACAAAAGTATTTCATTTACTTCTAATTTAAGAGTCAGCGCATTACTCGACACAAAACAATGACAAATTAAGTGTATGTGCATATGTATTAAAGACAAACATTTCACAACACATTTATAACAGACTTGAACCCTACAAGAAAGCTCACAACTTGTCAATTAAAGTTTCAAAAATGTGTAAATTAAATTTTCTCCTTCCCATTAAGATAAGTATGGTCACTGGAACTAGGTAGAAAGTAATATCACTTCAAATCACCTTCACAGACCAAGAGCAGGTCATTGTAGCTGAATCCAGTTGGGCATTCACAGCGGAAGCTGCCAATCTGATTGATGCAAACACCATTTGCGCAGATTCCTGGGATTTCCTTACATTCATCGATGTCTGAAATTCAAACGAGCTGGTCAGTTCTTGTGGCTTTACATACTGCACACGTTCTCAATTTCACTGTTCTTTACACTGAGCAGAGAGGTTCTTTTTTACTTAAGTTATATATAGGACATAAATCTAAGTGGACATATGTCCACTATGAGAAAAAATAAATTATGTGACGTTCAGTAAGTAATATAGAGAAGTACTAAGTATTAGACAGGATACAGAACTGTTACAAATGTGCTAAGTCCACCAAAATTTTTGAAGGCAAAACTCTTCATCTTACCAATTAAAACTCAAACCAATGAAACAGGATGGAGGAGGAACAAAAAAAAAAGCCAAAAGACCAAAACAATAACAAAATGTAGGAATCAAAGAATATAAAAATCGAACCATTATAAGTTTGCTCTCACAATGTGTCACCTTGAAGACTACAAAATGAATAAGGATTTTATTTTATGAAATATTTATTTTTGTAATATCTGCAGCAACCTTATGTGTTAAGAATTGTTGGTTACAATAAGTTTATTCAAACTTACCGACAGCTTTTCCAGTATGAATGTCAAAAGTAAAGCCAGGAATATTACCACATATGTTCTTGAATTCAGCTAGAGCAAACGAGAGAAAAATGCAGCTTTAGTATTTATAGATCTCCCAATGACTTGTAGTTTTCTCAGAGCTGATATAAGCCAAATATACTTAGAAGAAGGAGCCATTGTGTCCTGTACAAATTAATACTGAAAATTCAAGTTGCCAAATGAATGCAAATGGAGCACTAATTCATACCTGTCATTTTGCAAATCTTCACAGAGTTTGGCACAAGAACAACTGTCTGATTTGAGCAAGCAGAGCTTCAGGTTTTGTTTTAAATAGAACTCCTTAACTTGCCTATTAAGGTTTGTTTTTGTTTTCTAGAAAACTGCACAGAGAATCTGCAGCAAGAGTTTCAGAAAGAAGGAAAAAATATGTAACTTATCGGTACCTATCCTCTGACAATGCTATCGCTGTCCTTTTTTTGTAAAGATTACTGCAGCTTAGTTCCACTGAGCTGAGGAGAGGATGGACACTCTACTTTGAAAAAGGTGCTTCAAAAAGAGCACTGTTTCACTATGCTCATTGTATACCCACTTTCCCAGTGCATCTTGAGAATGGGAGTTGGACTGGATAACCTTTAAAACTGCCTTCTAACTCAAACAATTCTATGGGAAATGCACACAAGTACAAAATCAGTAACTGCAAGGTATTCCAGGCAAGGTATATGGAGTTAGTGGATTTCCAGCACACAGAGAAAAAATCAGCTACTTGTGAACAAATATCTCTTTCTAGTTCTTATTTCTAGATATCATGGAATCTAGTAATAATTGCAGGATGTAAGAAATAAACAATCACATCTTTAAGGAAAGACTATACTGGTAGGACAATGTTTTCAAGAATAAATGTGCAACAGGTTTACAATATATTAACTTTGATCCAGGCATAAATATCAAAAATAACATGACTGTAACTATTATTTGCTATGTCATTTGTAAAATACTGAGAGTACTGGTGGAAATCTATACTGAAATTCCACTTGTCTGAGAGGAGCAGAATATTTCCAGTGTGAAGACTGAAACAAGTTATTTGCACAAGGAGCTTGCCGTAGGTTATGTGTTTGCTAACAATAAACATCCAGCTGTTGTTTAAAATCTTGTTAGATGCTTTGTCCGCTATTAATCTGGATGAGAATGCTACAGTAAGTAAGTCTGTTCTCTGACAGATACTATTCAATGAGAGTGAACATACGAACTTAACTCTAAACCTAAAATTTAGACAAATTATTAAAGGCATCTCTTCCAGCACCATTAGGAAAAAAGAAGACTCTTCTTTTTTTCCATAAGCAGTGATCTCCCATCCAGTGTGCCGATAATTTACTTCTCTACTGGCTGTTTTCTGAATTTCTTGGTTCTCTATCTTTTAATGGCAGCTTTTCATTACCTTAAAATTTTGTAAAGTTTAATCATTGGGGTTTTAACTTGAATAGTTCTTGTCTTCCTGAAACAAAATATATATTAATTTCAGGAAATGTAGTTAACTGCTGCTTGGAATATGATTTGGCAAGATAATTTTTTCACATTCAAATATTCTTTGTTATTTTTGCAGGTAGCTGAGTAGGATCCAACATCTGAACTGCAGCATTTTCTTCTGTCTTCTGTCCTGTTCTGTAATGACCGTTTAATGCCTGCTGAGGTTTGTCTTGCACTGCAGAATGGAGAGTCTTAGAGCTCACCGTCACAGTACTGTACAATCCAGCAACTTTCTGCTCTTTCATATTAGCCAGTATAAGGTTTTCTTTTTAACAGTTATTTTCTACAGAGAGACTTATGTCATTTACTACTGTCAGTAAATCTGTGAAATATACACAGTTGCTGAGAAGAGGGCCTGATGTTTATTACCCTGTCCCAATGCACAATGACAACCTATTCCTGTGATAATACCTAACATTAGTTCTGGGACAATGAAGGAACAGCTTTGAAGGCTGCAAGCCTACATTCCTACATATTTTACATTTTATTTAATAGAGTTCTTTCATTTTTATTTTTTTTTTTCCCCATTTGCACTGTGTAGAAAAACAGCATGTAATACGTCAGGACTGCGGCATAAAGCTTTCATAAAAGAGTGCCAAATTAGCAATATACAAACACTCCAGAGACTTACTTTCTGCAACTATTTTTTAAAGACTATCTCCAAAAACCACATACTTTTCACTGTATTATTTTTCATAGGACAAAAAGATCTAACACATTATATGGAAAAAACCCTCTGAAGTCAAGCACTTTCAAAGTGATCCAACCATGAAAAGAGTTCTGCAAATACCTGGCTACTCTGCAACACTGAAGCAGCTTTATACACTTCTTTGGGTGGAAAAAAACTGTCACAAGAATGATAAACTCATTCAGGCCTTTACAGTAATGTTTATGATCAGTATAATGAGTAATCCTAAGCAATGCAATCTTTACTACCTAAAGGCATCAGAGGTTGATTTCTGCTAAGCATAAATACATGAAAAGGAAGAAAAAAAATCACAAAGAAAAAACTGGCATGTGAAATTCACTTAGAGGAACAATACAGTTCTCATCAGAGAAGAATAATGCTTTTAATGAGCTACTGAGCTCAGTCTAGCAAACTGGATAAGGTCACTGTATCTTAATCCCTGTCTGTGATGTTTAGCCCTCACCTAGATTTCAGAACAACTGATTATATCCTGTAACTTCAGCTATTCAACCATTTACACTAGCCATTTGCGTTTGATCCCTTACACAATCTATTTTCATGGTGGAAAGAAGGTCAGCTGTGTTTCCAAATACAGGAAAGGCACTTAAAACAGCTAACAAGGCAATGCTTAAGTACTTCAGGAAACATTTTCACCCTGCATCTTCTTGCAGACTGTCTCAGTGAAATCGTTCTAGCAAAGCTTTAAAAATGGCAGAAGTTTTTGAGAACCTGTCTTACCAATTTAAAAGGAGAATTCTTTCCTCCAAGTGAGAATATTAACTGCACGAATCCCTGCAAGTACTTTGCTGCATTTTCTCATTGTGTTGTCATCATGATGACAATTTTATGGTACAGAAACAAATGACTGTGGGAAAGAATTTTATGAGCTCTCTGTGATAGCAAACAAGTATTTCCCCTCTTATTTTCATCTCCCATTCCTGACTGCTATGAACACTCCTTTATTTTCCCTCCTCCTACTTAGGAAAGGAATGGAAGAGAGTGTTTTTCTTTTCAGTCCTATTTTCCTCCTCTTTACCGCTTGTGGGAGAAAATCTTCCCTAAATTATATGCTATTTCCCTTACATCACCAGAATATACCATGTGGAATGGAAGGAATATATTATTTACACTAACACCACAGATGATGCACCCACAGGAGATACGGCTTTAGCAGCACTAGCTTCGTGCAAAGTCAATTAAATAGTAAAATGTATTTGTATAAAACAGGTTTAGATTTTTGGGGTTTCGTTTTCTTTTTTCTTTCCCTTCCAATTTAGGAAAGCTCTTTCTACAAATGTAAGAATCTTTTAATGAGGTCCAGGTGCTACTGTCAGGTTTCCAAGCTGGTAATTCTCAGACCAATGATTTTTCCTTGAAAGCTGAGCTTTCAAGGGTGATTTGTTCCAGGCCAGAGACTCCATAAAGATTAACTGAAAAAGAACTGAAAACCTTATTATTTTCACTGTATTTTGCAGAAAGAAATTTTTACTTCCCTTTAGCGTGTCCTGCTTTTTGAGCTTTTGCAAACTGATCATCTTCAGTAGACGTAATGTAAAAGCAACCAACAGGATTATGCTCAGACTTGAGACATAAATGAAAAATCTGGAAAAGTTAATACACTTAAGTAATGAAACACTATCTTTCTCTTCTGACAGAGATTAGAACTACCTGGATAAATGTATTCACCATCAATTCAGTTACTGAATTACATTACCTTAAATTAATTATCCTGTATGGCTGATCAGGCAACAGACATCTTCACCCTAGTATTACTGCATGGTGACTGCTTTTCCAGAAACCTCAAGCAGACAGCTTTAGAGATGGCAGTTCTGTCATCACATACTCAGAGGACTTGCTTATGCCTCATATGTCAGTCTGGCGGTCTTACCCTCACAAACATAGATTTTTGACATATAGATATGCCTGAATGCAATTTTATGTCCATACAAGACCTGTGAAAGCCTTTGCATTTGTTAGAAAGAAAGATCAAGGCAACCATAGCATACTCATTTTATAGAGACGTTTTATAAAATCCTGACTCTTCATCACAAAAAAAGAAGTAAATAGTTAGATCTAACTATAGCAAACACATCTTAGTTACAGGGCTGACACGCTCCTGCTGATGATGGAAAGGTCAGTCTATATTTTCCAGGCTTTTTTACTTAGCTCCATACTGGGAGACGTAACAGTATTTTTTTCCCTTGTCCTTGACCTCAGGGGAACCTTAGAGGGAAAAATCTGCACGTTCCTCCTAGATATTTTATTCAACCTGTGTGAATGATTGTTTCCCTCAAGCATTCAAGGTGCATCTTTCCACTCAATATGGAACGATACTTCAAGAATGGAAGAAATATTAATTCCTTTCTAGTAAAGCCAGACTTCAGCCAGCCAGTGAGAAGATGACAGAATATTATCACTATGCTTGGGAATGATGGCAAATGTGTTTTTTTCTGGCTGAAATGTTAACTTTAGCTAATATGTCAAAGGAGCAGATGAGTCAAGTAAAAAAAAACTGGATGATTATGGTGGGCTTTACCTGTTCCTGGAGTTGGACATGGTTCGCATGGTTTGTTCCAGGCCTTCCCAACATTGTATGTGCAGCAGCACATCCTTTTGGTTACATTGAAGGGCAGTTCATTCTCACAGGTTGTTCCATTATAACTCCTGTAGCAAAAGCTTTTCCTCATGTCTAGATGTAAGTAAAGAATCATTTACAAAGTCAACAACAAATGCACTCAACTAAATATTAATACCCCATGACGGAGTACTCTGGCTTTGGAACACAACTGAAATACATGCACATATACATTTAAAAAGAATTTAAGGATTGCAGTTACCTGCTTTCCTTGTATTAGACATATCTGAAATTTGGCATATTTTCAAGACAAAACTGTAAATGCAGTATTCCTAGAGAATCAGAAACAAACTGTAGCTGCTTACTGGAACCAATTATATATCAAACTCTATTACTGGATATGGCTAGTGAAAATTTAAAAATATTTCTGAGTTCTATTAAAGAAGAAGACAACGAGAACACTGGCAGTTGTTTAGATCTCTTTTCAGGCTACAAGACATTACATTCTGAGAGTTAAAGGTAAGAAAAAGCAATATAAGAATGAAAATTTATAAAAAGCATGAATAACTGAAAACCTATTGCTATGAAGTTTCAGTTTTCTGTCAAGAGATTTCTAAAAGATTAGAAATGACCATGACAGAAAGGAAATTTTAGAGCAGAGAATCTCATTCCAAAACTAGCTGATATCTGGACAGTTCTAATAAAGATAATATTCTACATACCCATACAGTTATGTCCTCCATTGACTTGCATATATTCAGGAGGGCAAATGCAGGTGTAATTTCCCAGGGTATTGTAGCAGGTGCCAGGACCACAGACACCAGGATGTGCAACACACTCATCAATATCTGCAGACCAATTGAAAGCACTAAAGTTAACAAAGGGGAAGAGGACCAAGCCCTGGCAAGTATTTCTAAGAAATATATCTATAATAAACTACACTAATATAACAAAAATGCTGCATTTAAAGGCTAGCTTAGAAAGCACTGCTTAGATTTGGGTCAGTGAGGAGCATAGCAGGCAATATAAAGCATTAAACTGAAAATCCAGAAATCAACAGCCACCTTACCTGTACATTACATACTGACTATATATGTCTGAGATCTAGTATATAAACATTAGTATATGCAAATGTTATATTTCAAACTTTATATTAATCCTGCCAGCAACACCAAAGACATTGTTTCAAGAGAAGATTTTAGGTAAGTGCGTGGACACTATCTCTACTTATGAATTAAAGACTAAAAGCAGTAGTGTTTTTCACCATAATTGAACTGTGAAAAAGAAGACCATTTCAAGGACTCAACCTTCACAGATTCTTGTCTCTTCACTGAGGTAGTAGCCTTTTGGACATTCACACTGGAAGCTGCCAAAAGTATTGATGCAATTTCCACCTTGGCAGAGACCTGGCAGCTCCTGACATTCATCAATGTCTAAAAACAAAGACAAAAATTTATTTTCAATCTATGATGAAAAGAAACAAGAGACTGAGAGTACTCCCCTGAAACTTTACACATTGGTAGATTTTAACTGCCATGTGGACTTTTTTTTGCTTCTAAATCACACTTCAAGAAAGCATGGATGAGATGCTCATTCTCTCTTATTTAACTAGTTTTTTGCTGGAGCTTGTTTCAGCTTGATGACCACACAGAATCCAACTTGCAGTACTGTCTACAGGAATTTGGCATCTAATTCCTCACTCCTGCATGCTCATTGGAACTAGGGTTTTTTGTCCAATTTACATTTCCTGAAATTTATACCTTCCACTGATAAACCATAATTTTCATAAAAGACTTATTCTTCAGGAGCCAATTTTTAACTCCAGCTCAAGTAGGGAGGCACACAAAAGGTATGCATCCATTTATTTTCCTAGAGAAATGCTGGGCTTCTTCAGTGTTCTTTTACAATGCTCCTTTTCATTTTTGTACAACTCACATTAGTACAGGTTTGCTTTGCAATAAATGTAACAACTTCTTCAATACATAGTTCCTGTACATAACTTTCCAAAGATGGCACATTTTTTACTATTTAGCTTCATAGTCACTTATGATGAACTCACCTTCTAAAATAATAGTGATAGGATTTGGTCTGAATCCTTCCCCTCCTGGACAAAGAGTATTGTATTCCGCTAAGCCATTGAAAGAGAGAGCATATCAGTCATAAGTATAAAATGCTAACAATAGAAACACAGCATTTCATAAGTGTATTAATGATTCTCTTTCCCTACAGTCATTGGTTTTCTACCTTCCTTGGTCTACTCAGGTAAACAAAACAAGTTTAAGAAATGAGATTAGTATAAAATCAAGGTAATATTGGCAACTCTGCTTTAAACATTGTCATAGCCTCAAATATTCTTATAGGCAAGTACAATGCTGTTTCCTCTATACAGAGCCTGTATAAGGCCTATATGCACCCTACTGAGTTTTTACTGGCTCTTTTAGTAAAATATGCCACTACACAGTACATAAAACTGTACATTAAAATTGGATTTTATGCTATTTTGAGACTGTTAAGAGTAACAAGCATGACATTTCTTTCGCATTACCCATTCAAAGAACTTCATAGATCTACAAAGTTGTTAGGTATTATCATCAAATAACAGTTCTGAAATGACTGGAGTGACTTAGAAATTGCTATGTAACAGTTAACAAAACTCTCATTTGAGAGCTACCAGTGTTCTTCAGACTAAAGCATTAGACTTTTTTTTCCTCCTACCAGTGTGTAGCTGACAATTAAGAATTCCTAATAGATGCATGCAACATTCAGGTTCTTGAAGGAAACTGGTTTCTTAAACAATAACCTAACAGAGATAGAGCAGAAGATTTCAGATATGTTTCATATTCCTTATCAGTAACTTCTATAGTATGTGGGAGAGGGAGACTAAGAGAACATTTCCTTACTGCTATTTACAGAGGGACATGTTTCACAGGGGTTTCCCCAGGCCTTTCCCAGAGAGCAGCAGCACGAGGAACGACTGACTCCAACTCCAATTTCAGTATTGCAGGATAGGCTTCCATCCCCTCGCGGTCCATACTTCAGGTAGCAATTGCCAACACGATTATCTATGTATGAAGCACATATGAGTACAGCTGTGGACAATGATGTGTGCAAAGCAAAAATAGGAATTCATTTTAATATTCCATTTCTAGAAGTAAGAAGTCATATAACACTTATTTTAAAGTCACTGGCAAGCTGGAAACACTCATGTATAGTTACTGATGTTGCGAGAGACAGCATGGAGAAAGGGTAGCTTCAGCTTCCTGAACATCCAGAGACCATTTTAAATGTCTGCCTTTCAAAACTGAACATCCAGTATTTGATTGTATTGGATACAAACAGTAGAACATCCACTATTTTCAATCTTTCAGTCCAAAAAATAACAGAAACCTTGCTGCAGTTTACTGATAATATTTTTTTCTCTATTTTATGACTTTCACTAGACTTTGTTTCATTTTCTGTGGATTTCAGAAGAAGCTACCTACTCTTCTATGGAATTACAAAATAAAGTCCCATCTGCTGCAAGAGTTTTACTTGCAAATAAATTCTCCAAAAAACATTAGTATTGAAACAATAAACTAGACTTTCAGTTATTTTACTCAAACTACAACATGGTGATAGAGATAACTGTTAGCATTGGCTGAATAAGCAGTGAGTCTGTTAAAAGAAGTAAAGCTATGAGTTTTCTTTTTACTGCCAATGTTATCTCTTTGTGCCCCATAAATGGAAAGTAACTAACAGTGAGTAATAAATACAAGGAATGAGAAGTCAGCCAACTATTACAGTATTTCTTATCATAATCAAATAAGAGAGACACAAATTTCCTGGAAGTTAATGTTATTTTAATTTTGAAGATCAGATCTACAAACTAACTTGATAACAAAAGTTACCTTAAAAGAAGCATAGAAACACACTTGACAAGAAAAAAAGATATCTGTTGTTTAAAGGTCATACTTGTATTTTTACAATTCTTGTTAATGGTATGACTAAGAAACACATAATTGAATTTTTGAATGGCTTCCCAAATGTATGTTTCAGAAGTAAATACCATATTTAGGGTAGTATGGTTAGGCTGCTGTTGGACTTGATGATCTTTGAGGTCCCTTCCAACCTGAGTGATTCTATGATTCTATGATTCTATGATTTTTAATTTACTGCATGCCTCATGCTACAGTCTTAGCATTTTCTACATGGAGTGGAACAACACATGATAAACATGCATCACTTATCATTTCAAAACCTCTGAAGTTTAACAAGTATCTTTTCTAAAATTTTCCTGAGGCTTCATACAGATTTATTAAAAAAAAATTGCAAAGGAAACTTTCTGAATTGATAGGAATAATTTGATCTCAAGACCATCAGTTAACTAAATATAGAAACACTAATTCACATTAACTTTGATAGTGAACATTTCTTTCAAACACTACTTAAATCACTTAATAGGCCTTTCAGCTTTCCAAATAATTTATACTTAAACATTAATAGACAAATTCAGGTGTATATTTCTGTGCAGTTTTAATTGCATATAGTAACAGATGACAAAAAATAAGTGTGTTCCTGGGTGCAGGGTATTCTACAACAAATGTCAGTATCTAAACATAAATGATCACTGCTGTAAAATGCTCAGTTAAGGGTTGAATGGAATAGGCATACTTATTCTGTCCTTCTGGGCCTCTGATGGTAAGAGAAGTAGATTATCTTTCTAGGGGCAAGAGGCCAGACTTATCTGAAATCACTGGTCACCATATTAAGAGTGGAAGTACATTTTTACTTATTAAAATTAAATTTATTACCCTACTTTTTTATTTACTATCAAATTCCTGGTAATAAATACAAGTTTTACAATCTGTTAAGGCTGAGAAAAAAGGCATATCCTGTTGTTGTCATTATGGATTTCAGCTGAAACAATCCAAACAGTTGTTCTCAGAACACCTACATCCTCATGCTCTCAGAGGAACTGCACACTCCTCTCCATTTGTGACAGTACAAAACATCTGCCTTTTTAAGAGAAGCCAAGAAGAGATTTGGCTTCATTCTTCTTGTGAGAAGTGTTAATAAAAAAAAAAGAGTATTCTGGAACATGGCTCCAGCCAGTGGACCGCAGGTCCATTATGAGCAATAGGAGATGATAGTCCTTGGAAAGAGGGCAGACAGTGGAATTCTCTAGCAGAGAATCTACACTGAGTTCATAAAGGGTTTTAGGTTTCAGTTTACTACTCATATGAATTGCCTTGACAAGGCACCATGTTCTTTTTTTTGCCAAGGATAATATTTCTGCTCCTTCCGAGAGGAAAAATTCCATTTTTGCTCAAGCGTGCAAGAGATAGTTACGATTGAAGAGAACCAGAAGTGCTATTCTTTGACATTTCTGGAACACTAACTTTCTGCAAAACTTTTGCATTTCTGAAGAAAGAAATCTTTGTTTTTCTTGGTAATGCCTGTTACGGTCTGTGTTTTTTTTTCCAAGTGACTACAATCTTGGAGTGAAAATTGGGTAAGGCTTGACAGTTGCAAATGAAACAAACTTCATCATTAGTGAAACTGTAATTTGGACTTACAGTTCTGAGACAATAAATAACCCCAACTGAACTGAACTTCAGTTCTTCCCTGTTTGGATTGCCTAAGTCAGTAAAGCAGACACATCCAAAGCATATAACCTCTGGAACAAGAAGTAGTATGGCTGCATTGCAATGGCAAATGTTTCAGCGTTTTCTTTTCCCGTGGTAATCCATTTAACTCACTAGAAATATTACTAGCAAGAACTGCTGATGAAAGAAAAAATATAAAAACCTAACAACATTTATAATCATGTAAAACAGTATAACTAAGATGGCTTTATTTGTGCTCGATGCCCTTATCTCTTAAAGAGCACTACCATGTCATTTTATTCATGGAGCAGGACTTCTGTTATCTTACTCTGATGATATTTCAAGGGAACCAGAGGCTTTGGATGCCCCCTATTTAAAACAAAAACTCAGTGTTTTTTGCACTTCATCATTAAACCTGTAGAGAGACTGAAAATGTGCATCTCAGGATTACAACTCATTCTATATACATGTAAGAGAATTTTAGCTCTGTCACCATCTGAAACTGAACTTAAAAACATGCTTGCTCTACTCTTCTGTAAGCAGAGTCATGGAGGAACTAAGGTTGGGGAAACTGAGGAAAAGGAGAGAGTAGAAGAGTCTTTTAGTACCACAGAGAGAGGCCTAGTAGTGTTTCCTTAGGACAGAAATAACAAAGGGACAGTACTTCTTTCACTTAATTCTTACACATCTTTTCATCAGAGACATAGGGCTTGCTTTCTCACTTGTGATTTTAAAGTTGCTATATTCACCCTAGAGGAAAGAAGGTTCCCTTCAACTGTGGAGTGCTTCCTTGTGGAACCACAGGACCCCTGCTGAAGATGTCACTGGGATAACTGGTTCCAAAGCAGAGTTACAACTCCTTATTTTTTTTTTAGCAAAACACATACTAGCTAGCAGTAGGATAATTCATTCTCATGAGTTTCTTCAGAGATTATTCAAATCATTTGATGATAATTCAGGGTTTGTGTGTTGATTGCACACCGTCTCAGACTGTAGAAAAGAATGAGGATCTTAGTGAAATGATGAAGAAGGTAAGCCCCAGAGGCAGGATTTCATTACTTAAACTGAATCAACAGATGAGCAAAACTAAGTTTGAGTCAAACAGCAACTGAAGAAGAAAGATACTAAGGCAGGTATTTTAAAAGTATCTAGAAAACAGAAATGCAGACTTCCGGTTCAATGGCAATAGATTACATATATTCTCTTCCTATACAAAAATTTCAGGATAAAATATGTTGGAAAAATCATAGAGACCTTAGAGTTGGAAGTGACCATTAAAGATCATCCAGCCCATCTCCCCTGCAATGAACAGGGATATCCACAGCTAGTTCAGGTTGCCCAGGGCCTGATCCAGACTCGACTTCAAAGTCTCCCGGGACAGAGGGACAGAGCTTCCACCACATCTCTGGGAAATCTGTTCCAGTGCCTCACCACCCTCACCATAAAAGACTTTTTCCGTACATCTAATGTACCCTCTATAAGCTTGAAATCATCTCCTCTTGTTGAATCAAAATAGACCCCTCTAAAGAGCCTGTCCCCTTCTTTCCTGTAGCTCCCCTTTAGATACCAAAAGGCTGATATCAGGTCACCTCACAGCCTTCTCTTCTCCATACAGAACAGCCTCAGCCCCACCCCCAGCCTGTCCTCATAGGAGAGGTGCTCCATCCCTTTCAGCCCTCTTCTGGACATTCTCCAACAGATCATGCCTCTCCTGTACTGAGGAATCCACATCTGGACACAGTACTCCAGGTAAGGTCTCACAAGTGCAGAATAGAGGAGCAGGATCACCTCCCTTGCACTGCCCCAGTATATGTTTGGCTTTCTGGGCTGTGAGCCCACACTCCTGGCTCATGTCCAGCTTCCCATCCACCAGTATCCCCAGCTCTTCTTCAGCAGGTCTGCAATCTATCCTTTCATCACCCAGCTTGTATTGATAGTGGGGATTGCCTCTATCCAGGCGCAAGACCTTGCATCTGGCTTTGTTGAACTGCATGAGGTTCACCTGGGCCCACTGCTTAAGACTGTCCGGGTCCCTTTGGATGACATCTTGTCCCTCTGGTGTGTCAACTGCACCCCACAGCTTGGTGTCATCAGCAAACTTGCTGAGGGTGCACCTGATTCCACTACCAATGCCATTAATGAAGATATTAAAGAGTATCGGTCCCAGCACTGACCTCCGGGGAACAACATTCATTACTGATCTCCATCCAGACACTGAGCCATCTTGGTTAAAATTGGTCAACACTGTGAACATCTCAAACAAGACTTACCTTCAGGATCCAGCAAAGTAACATAATGTGGTTTTGATGGTGTCATAATATGGTGGCAAATAAATATTATTGTAAATAATCAGAAAATGGAAAGTGTTGTAATTACCAATTTAAGCAAAACTGAGTTCCCAAGGCATTAAAATAAAAACAATGTTTTCCAAATAAAATGCTAAAAGGCTTTTCCAGGATCACATGACAGTCCTATATCAAGTGGAAAAATGTAATGAACATTCACACTATGTATGTACTAAGCCAGAGAGAACTACATAAACTACAGTAGGATCAGCACTGGAATAGGCTCCCCAGGGAGGTGGTTGAGTTACCATCCCTGGACGTGTTTAAAAAACGTTTGGATGTGGTGCTCAGGGACATGATTTAGTGGAGGGTTGTTAGGGTAGTATGGTTAGGTTGTGATTGGACTTGATGGCCTTTATCTTTAAGGTCTTTTCCAACCTGAGCAGTTCTATGATTCTATGATTATTTTTGTATCCTGCTATCTTCACATGTTCCCCTGCCTTTGAACAGAGGCCAAAACTACTATTGTTTGATATATCTAGTATCCATACAACACATGATTATTAATTTATTTCTATAGTAATACTTCAGGGTAGTTTTTACTTACCCACACAACCCACTCCAGTAGGATTCAGCTGGAAATCTGGAGGACAGTTACATTCATATCTCCCAGGAGTATTTACACAAAGACCGTTAACACAGTTAATGGGATCAGCACATTCATCAATATCTGAAATAGGAAGGCAAAATTTATAAATCCATTCACTGGATGGAAAAGAAGAAACATTTTACATTTTAAGGCAAAACAAGCAGGAAAATTTCAAATACAAGTTATTTTTTAAATGAAACTGAAGAACTATCAATAATTCTTCAAACAATTTATGTGTTAGTCATTTTTGTACAGTTGCATATTTAAGAAGCAATTGTTTTATTCCTTTCTTAAATAACTTCATAGCATGTGATTAGCAGGGTAAAATGCATTTGTACTGTTGCAAGAGAAAACAATGCATGTTTTGTGAACTCTTGTTTCAATTAACTTAGTGCAATTAAAAAATATTTTAGTCTTAACTTATCTATGAGCAGATGAAATATACCTGTACAGTTTCCCCCAGTCCTATCTAGTTCATAGCCATCATCACAGATGCAATGAAACATTCCTGGCAGATTATTACAGGTACCAAATACACATATGTTCTGGAAGGAGCATTCGTCGATATCTGAAGAAATATATTAAGAACAGAAAGTTACATATGATTACCTCATTAGAACTTACAACAGTGCGCTACACTGCAAAATGTAAATGGAGACACATGTAACTTCTGAGTTGAAAGCAAGTAACATAGGAAAAAAATCTCCAGGTATTGTCAGATAGCAAGATACCTAAGCAGCCAAAATCAAGCAACACTGCAAAGGGCTCTAGCAGCCCTTGCATGACGTTGTGAACTATTTGCAGCAAAGACAGACAGGAAAGCAGGAAGCATTTATATAATTTTACAGAGCACTGCTAAATCTTCATTTGGAATTGTGTACAGAACCCAATTCAAGGAAGATTTCTAAGTACTGTTGAGAGTACAGCCATGAGATGACCTCCAAATTAGGTCAAGAACACAATTAGTGTTAAGAAAAAGCTTAGCAAAGGTACAGAAAAGACTGTCACTGAGAAGCTAATGTATGAACATCTCAAGGGATTTCTAATGAAATTAAATCAATCATATTACAATTATTGCACTAAATCCAGGATTTGGATTTTATTCACTGATTGAAAAATTAGCCAAGGAATTGTCCTTATCAAAGGACAAATCTTTTCTTTTTATGTTTTTTAGTAGAAAAGTCCTAGTAGAAAGTATTCAGCATTCATACAATTTAATTCTCGAATTGTATAGAATAACCTATGTAACACTTTCAGACTTGTACTGGAATCACAATAATATTCCAAGAATCTTCAATTTCTTAATCACCACACCACTGTGGACCAGCTGAAAAGCCAAGCTTTCATGACCTGCTGTCCCAAGAATTAGAACATATATATTTTTGAAATACTGACTAGATAGTATGTATTTGGGGATTTTTATTAGAACGTTGCTTTAATTATGAATTGGCAACTGAGCTGCACTGAGTAAGAAAATCACTAAATAAGACAATCAGTAATATATTGTAATTATAATAGATCTAATTGGAACAATTGAGTAGCTAATTTTTCAGAAGCTTATGGCAGAAGTCTCGTTTGTACATGTGCTCCTGAATATGTGGATGTGCCAAATTGCTGACTGAATTTTAAAGACTACATTTTGTAGGCTGTTTTAAATGTCTCATAATGAATTTTAACTTTCTTAGAAGTTAAGAGCTTTTTACCATTACAGAATATATAAACTGAAAAGCTTTGGAGTATTAGTTACAAAGAATTTCTCTAGCATACAATTTTCACATTAATCTGAAAAAGGATGCAAAAACACAACAGGGAATAGAAAACGAACTGGGTTAGAGAGAGAATAACTTCTGTGTTTCAGATGATCTGCTACAACACTGAGGGAGAAGGGATGACAATTAAAAAATCTCCAGGATACATTTTAAGGAGTGTTACAGACTTGTCAGACACAGTGGTGATTTGCCCACTCTAAATTTTCTGGAAAAAAATTAAAGATGAAGTCACTGAGGAAATATGAACTTCATTAAGTAAACACATTAAAGAAAACAGTGATTAAAGTAGGACTTTCAACACACTATTCTCTACCAACAAAACAAAGAAAAACAGTCACGAATCCCAAAACTACAGAGCCATTTGGACCACGACCAGGAAAACTTCCTCACTTGAAGAAATCACTTTTATATGTCAAATTCTGCTTCTAGGTAGAGGTTCTTGCAATTCTTCTTGCTTTATAGCTGCCAATCCAAACTCAGAAAATAAATCTGAAGTACTGGTAGCTTACCTTGGCATGACTTGCTGTCCGAGGCAGGAGTGAATCCCATCTCACACTCACAACGGTATGCACCAGGGACATTCAAACACTGTCCATTTTCACACAGATTAATATTTTCTGCACACTCGTCAACATCTGTGGGAAAGAGAAACTTTCTTCAAAATAAAATCCTTTAAAATACAAAGAATTTTATCCTACCACTCAATGTTGCTGAGTACTGCTGATATAACAGCAGTACTTAAATATTTCTACCTGAAGATAACTTGTAAGAATAAAGAAAAGCAAACCTAATGTAATTTCTAAATTGACTCCTTCTACTCAGCTATGAATCCTCTTTCATTATCAGAATTTAAATTTTTGTCATAATGCAAGGTTTTCAGTTTAGCTTTGATAAATAGGTTGAATGCTTTGCTTACAAAGTCAAAACTTTGTTTATTGTTTTATACTGCTGTGTTAGTTGAACACAAACTTTTTTTGTACTCATTACTTAGATCACTGGTTCTTTAAAATGGTGTGACCCATCTACATTGCAAGATTTCCGTCAGCTATAAAGAGCATGATGGCAAGGGAAGGCATTCAACACTGCTGTCATTGTAAGTGCTTGACAATTTGTCAGAGATGCTTCTGATTGTTCAAACAAAATTTAATAAGGTTTCTTCATTTTATTAATCAACATCTAGTATCCTATCTAATTTCTAAACAACAAATCTGAGATGTACTGCATTAATAATACGTTTTAAAATTAATCAAAACTTGAAACACATAAACAAAGCAAAATTTGAAGACAATACTTTTGAAATCAAAAACTCCCAGTGCCAATCATAAGACTTTATATATAAGGTGAAAATTTATTTTTGGTCTAAAACCAGTTATCTAATAACAAATGCATTCACATTAATTTCTTTGTATTTTACTATTGTTAAGATGTACTCCTTCAAACCTTCAAATTTGCTGACTACATTATCATGGTTTTATAATTTTTGCTATTGGTATTCCACATCATAACATCATGTGGAGCACAGAGAAGAAGAACTACACGTCCCAGAGGACCTCGTCATGGAAGCGACGCTGGCTCTCTCTCTCTCACTGCCCGGTAGCGGGTGTGGGTGTACTTCCAAGCCATGCGCCTTCAATTTCAAAGTAGGCTTCTCGGTCTTCAGAAACCTCTCTCTCTCTTATTTTACTTGATTTATTAGCCTCAATTTCAATTAGATTGTATTATATTGTGTTATCTCGCATTCCAGTATCATAGTTAGTAAAATAAGTTTTCCTCCTTAGATCGCTGCCACTGTTCTGTTTGTTTCCTTGAGTCCAGCTCCCATCTTCCTACCCCTTTCCCTTTTCCCTTCCCATTTTTGGGGTCAGGGGGCCCACGTGCCTACTGGCCCCCTGTTAGGGACATAGATTGATCTAGATAACTCCGTGACATACATACAGAGCATATTAGAACTCCAGTGCATAGACATTATTGCATCTTCCACTTCAAGTGATAAAACACAGTAACTCAATGCCCAAGTTACGTTTCACAAAAAAATCCTTACACTTTATACAATTTTTTTAACTTTAGGGTTACCTTGAAACACTGTGTGCCAAACAGTTTGCTGTTAATAGCAAACAGCTACCAATGTATTTAAATGCAGAGACAACAAAGTTTTTCAACTATTTTTGAAAGAGCAAATGCCTATTTGCTGTGACGGAAGAAGTGCGGGAAGTTCACTCAACAAATAATCCCAGTGTATTTAGTTTGGCGCACACACCTAGACAACAGTCAGCCACTTTTGTGAGCAGTTTCTTCAGGAAATGGGAGGAACACTGATTTTAAAAGATACTCCAGTGTGTTTGGGCTTGGGTCTAATTTTGCTAAGCTTGCACACAACAGAAACCATCAGAGACAAATCAGCTTTCACAGAAACTACATACCAGAGCAAGTAAATCCATCCCCCGTGAATCCTTCAGCACAAGCACAGCGGTATGACCCTGGGGTGTTCACACACTGAGCATTCACGCTGCACTGGTGTGTTCCATTAGAACATTCATCGAGATCTGCACATCAGGGGCAAAAATTTACAAGCATTAATACAGAAGACAGAATACTTGTATGTAGCTATCAAGCTAAAAAAAACACAGAACATCCTATCAATGGATGGAATTCAGTTGATTCATTAATGTTGACACCATGACTTCAATGTTGATATCCTGTTAAAAAACTTGGAATTGAGGTAACTTAAAAAAACAAAACAAATCAAAAAACAACAACAAAAAAAAACCAACAACCCCACAATAAAGCAAAGATAGCAAAGTCAAAATCAGGCACGCATTTGATGATTCTTCTCAATTATAAGAATACAAAAGCAGCCTAACCTTATGGAAGTCAATGCAAGCTTTCTTATTAATTTTGGTGTCACTTTGGATTTAAAACAACAACAACAACAACAACAAATAAACAGAGGGGGAAAGAAAGAAAAAGACAACTTTCCTGACCCTAATGAACAAATACAGCTTGATTTAATGATAGTGGCCATCTAGATGCATGACATGTGAGTCAGAAACAAGGATCACACTGTAACAGATGGCATATCTGACAGTTCGACATTCTGCCTCGCCCACCAGTGTCTGCCTATAGAAGGGTCTCCTGGAAGAACATTCTGTATTCAGCAGCGATTTTAACTACAAGGATGCTGCCAGAATTTTTTCCCTAAATTCCTTCAAATAGGACTTTTTATTTGCCTAGCAGAACTTCACAAATTTTTATTATATGATAACAATAAAAACCATAGAGCCTTTCTTTTTTCTCAGACGTAGCTTCAGAATCCACAGTAAAATGTCATAATACAGTATTTTATCTTTCATACATTATACCAATAAAGTCTAATTCGTACGTGAAACTCTGATTCCACAGTTTCCAAAACGTTCTGCAAAAAAGTAAATTTTACAACCTCTTATAAACAAAAGTTAAAAGCAAAGGCAAGGAGGGATGATTTGGCTGCAGCAGACCAAAAAAGGTAGAATGAAGTTTCCCATATGCTGAGCCTAATCTGCTTTATCTTAGGCCTATCAACTACCTGTAGCATAGGATTAATACAAAAAAAAAGCTGCATTAAGAAACAGAAATAATATCTTACTGGCAGGAAATCACAAAACAAACTCAACTTTTTTTTTGACTGAATTTTGTATTTTGCACATTTCAGACATGTCATACCAACTTTGTAAAATACCTATTTAATTCAGTAGGATGTTACACAGGCAGGCTTCTGAGAAATAAAAAATCCTTCTAAAACCCTAATCCCTGAAACCTATGAATCTTCTATGCTCATCTAATCACAGAATGCAGCTGAGACAAAAATAATTATTTGCTTCTAATGAGGTATTCACAGTTCCATTGCATGCTTCATTAAAATAGCAAGAGACAAAACCTTAGTTTTCTATATACTTACCAATACATTTAATGCCATTTCCAAACCATCCCTCTCTGCAAGTACATTTAAAACTTCCTGGTACATTGATACACGAGGCATGCATATCACAGTTGTGAGCACCAATTTCACACTCATCCACATCTACAAGCACAAAATAAACTATCAGTATTTACAGTCAGGAG
Organism: Alectoris magna; assembly: GCA_030625065.1. Taxonomy (NCBI): domain Eukaryota; kingdom Metazoa; phylum Chordata; class Aves; order Galliformes; family Phasianidae; genus Alectoris; species Alectoris magna. The sequence goes on along the minus strand of CM060564.1, from coordinate 21,238,593 downwards.
CACCAGAATATTGCACTGATACTCTTACACGTTGCTCATTCCCAGCGTGGAGCTTTACAATCTTTTAAAAAACAAGACTTCAAAACCATATAATAATTCAAGCAAATGGATTTGTATTATAACTTAATAATAGTGATATTTGTATTTTCAATTGTACTTTAATATGCTTTTAATATGTTCTTTGCAAACATGAAAAGAATAGTTTGGTTTCCTACAGCTGCATTTTAGTGTAAAATTAAAGCTGTCCTATAGTCACACCAAATATGCTGAAATGCCTAACAGCTTAGATCTTTGGGTGAGCAGGCACATTTTAGTTATAGAAATTATTTTACTTATAAAAATAATACAGAATAAATTCCTAAATGTAAAATTACGAGAGAAATTTTGTCAACCTTCCTAGAAAAGTAATTTTGGAAGAACTTAGCTTGCCTCAACAGAGTTGACCCAGGCTGCAGGAAGTTGCATGGTTTGAAATTGAACTACTCTGACTCTTTAAAATTTGTTAGCATGGGATAAAGGAAGGCATTTATTTTCCCTCTTACATAATCACTTTCTTTTTCATTCTTTTCCTCTACTGTTTTCCCTTTTGATCTCCTTCTTAGACTCCTGGGTCATTTCCTGCAGCTGTAGTTGACACGAGTTCATACCTTAAGTATGCATGACTAATAGTTCAGATAGAATACCTTAACACAAATACAGATGCACCTGATCAACCTAAGTTTCATACCATAGATATTCCCACAGTTTATACAAGAACAACGTTTGCCATTAAAGCTACCATTAGCTACAAGGCCTCTTCAACCATACTGATACTGGTCAAGGAGTACACCTTTTCAAACTCCTGGAAACATGCTGACACATACAACAGTTAGACTCCTATACTTACTATCATGAAGAAACAACAATCTTGCTTGCATGTGCCCACACCTGGGCATTTATTTTACCTTAAAGCCAACTCAGATATGTATACACCACAACATATATGCCAGAAATTTGCTTTACCTGTGCATCCCGTTGTTCCTTTCTTGACTGAATATCCTAGCTGGCAGTGACAAATGAAGGAACCTTTAGTGTTCTCACACTCCCCAAACATACAAATGTTGGAATTCAAATCACATTCATTCACATCTGTAAGTGCACATAAATTTATTATTAGTTAAATACTGCTGTCACCTAAAAGCACACTTTTTCATTTTGGAAAGCCATTGTTTGGGTGAAAAACATCAGAAGCATGCTAGGAGAAGCTGCTGACTCCTTTGAGGGTGAAGAGACATTGCTAAAAAATCCTGACAAATTAAAGGGCTGGGCATGAGGTTTAACAACAGCAACTGACAGATTCTGCACCTGTGACAGGTTAACTCTAGCTATACATACAGATGGAGGGGATAAGAGCTGGAGAGCAGCCCTGGCAGAAAGGGATCAGGGTGTTCTGGCTGATGGCAAGCCACCATGTGGCAACAGTGTACCCTGTAGCCCAAAGGGTCAACCGTACCTTGTGGTGCAGCAGGCCCAGTGCTGCCACCGGGTGAGTGAAGGGGCTGCCCCCTCTGCTCTGCACTGTGTGGCCTCACCTCCAGAACTGTATGCAGGTTGGTTGCCACAGTGGAGGAAGGGCACCAAGCACTTAGAAAGTGTCCGGAGGATGGCTATGAAGATGATGAAGGGTCTGGAGGGGAAGGTGTGTGAGGAGCAGCTTCAGTTCCTTGATCTGCTCAGTGTAGAGCAGAGGAGCTGAGGGGAGCCGTCACGGTGGCTGCAGCTCCTCACAGGGAGCAGAGGGCAGCGCTGAGCTCTGCTCTGTGTGACAGCGACAGGGCCCGAGGGAACGGCATGGAGCTGTACCAGGGGAGGGGCAGCTGGGGGTCAGGTAAAGGGTCTGCACCAGAGGGCAGTGGGCATGGAACGGGCTGCACAGGGCTGTGGGCACGGCCCTGAGCTGCTGGTGTTCAAGGAATGTTTGTACAGCATCCTCAGACACGGGGTTTGAACTTTGGGTGGTGCTGTGTGGGAGCCATGGGTCAGACTCAATGACCCTTGAGGGTCCCTTTTAACCTGGGATACTATGTAATTCTAGAACAGCTTTGATCAGCATTACACAGAATAACTTCTCCTCAATGTGGCTGTGTGTACGCCTGTGCACAATTGTTTGAAATGACTATTGAAAGGTTTAACGGACAGATATTCACAAAACATTATTTAAGTAACATAGCCCAATGCATTTAAAATAAATGAAACATTATATGTAAAAGGTGGTGGCTTCACATAAGCACCAAACCAAACTAAACACGTTAATTTAAACTGAAAAAATACTTTTATTTTGATTTCCTTTATAATCTCTCATGACAACTTTCTGCAGTTGTGAGCACAAACTGAAATATTTAAAAGAGACATAATAAAATGCTGGGGCACCCAAACATTGTCTTATCTGTCACAGTGCTCTAGAGAAATCCCACAATTGTGACTAAATCAATCCTGTTTTTGGAATTACAGGACTCAATTCACGCCTAGGGTTTTTTCAGTACTTCCTAAACCCTTCCTGACATTTATACAGTAGCAAGAAAGATCCACAGATGTTTTGTTTTCTACAATATATGTACCTTTCCAAAACCTTTTTTCAATGATTCAGCAGAAAGTCCCAAAATGTTAGCTGTACAGTTTTTAGACTTGCATTACCTTCAGTGCATACAGATACTTACCAATACAAGTTTTCATATCCATAGAAGCCATAAATCCATCGTAACAGAGACAGCGATACTCCCCTGGAATGTTACTGCATTGCCCTCCATCACATATATCTGGATTGTTTTCACATTCATCAATATCTGAAATAAAAGTAGAAAATAGTTCTCTCACACTAGTGCAGACTTACAAATGATCATATTCATACTGGCTCAAATACTGTAACTTTCAATACATTTTAGATGAAATCCAATAAAGATATTAAAACATACCTGCACACGTCCTGACATCTGGCATTAGAGCATAGCCATCACTGCAGCTACATTCGTAGCTGCCTTCTGAGTTGGTGCAGTGGGTGTCACAGCCACCATTCATTATCATACATTCATCAATATCTGGGGAAGCAACATTAGTTACAGTAAGTCCACTTTTATAAGGAAAAGTCACCTCCTCTTGCAGTTTTACTTACGAGATGAATGAGTTTGCCATTAACAATTCTGGTTTTTAGTTCTTACACTGTACTCTTCTGATATACCTTTTGTCCAGCCTTTTGTCTTTCAACTGCATTTTCATATGTGGGAGCAAGTAACTACTTTTAGTTACTGCTTTTGTTCACATTTATTACTAGGGATGTTAAAACAAATGCAAAAGATAACATGGGGAATGTAGTATGAAAGCCATATGAAATAATATACGTGACAGTAAAAATATACAGCTGAAGTTATGTAGCACTTGCCTACACAGCCTTGTCTGTCAGCCGTGGCTTGGTATCCAGAGTTACAGGAACACTGGTATGTTCCAACCATGTTCACACAGTTGCCATTTCTGCAGAGATTGTCACTTAGTGAACATTCATTTACATCTGGAAAAGAAGTATTTATATTGATTACTTACTAGCCAGAATGCAGACTATAACTTCTCAAATGCCAGAGAAAGAGGATAAAGAATAACATTTTAAACCAGTAGAATTCAAACATGTTCAATTTCTTGTTCTTTTTATTTTCCTGTTCAAGGAAGGGACCTCTGTATAGCAGGTCTAGTGATCAAATATAGCGTGTATAGTGACCAAATGTTTGTTTTCTTCACCTCTCGTCTGTGAATACTAACAGCAGTACATGCTGAATACTGACCCTCAGAAAGTGCAATCTGCTTGAGTTTAAGCCAACTTGTGCAGTAACTATGCATCAAACACAGCAATTAAACAGGCAACCTGCTTTACAGTTTTATATTTTTTCCTCCAGCTTTTTAGTAAATTATGTGCAAAAAGCAGAGCTGCATTGCACTGTGTGGACAAAAAAAAAACCTTTTTGTTATTGTAGGAACAAGGTTCACTTTGTACTTTTATGTCTTTTAATTGAAAGTTGCTAACATGAACAGTACAGTCCTTTGAGTTGCTTAATTATCCCTAGAGGCCTGGTAAAATAATTCACTTTGAAGTCAGCAGTGCCAAGGGCACTGGAGATTTTATGGGGTCTGCTATAAGGTTTTAATTCGAAGGTATTCATTTTATTTGAAGGTACTCCAAGGAAGATAAAGAATCCGTACACAATACTCTGCAGTCACATCCTTACCAGTAATACACTGCACAAAATACTGTTCTTTTCAGAGAGCTGAAGATTATTACTCTTAGTTGAAACTCACCAATGCATTCCTCATGGGATGGTGACAGCTCATGTCCCACGGGACAGTCACACTGAAAACTCCCTTCTGTGTTCACACACATGCCACCTCTACATAGCAGAGGGTTGCGTTCACATTCATCAATATCTGGAAATAAATCACGATAAGTAAGCACAAATCCATAGACTTCATAAATTCATTACTAAGGAGCAAAAAAAGGGAAAGGCAGTTGTCTGAGCCTGCAAGTGTGAAGCTCAGGAGTTCACAAATGCAACAACAGTTTAATTCAAGCAATGCTACTTCTTTCCTCATTCTGCATAACAGGGCAAATAAAACACTATGGATTACTAAACTCTTAAGTTGAATTTATTTTATTTCCTCGGGGAAAAAGGACATAATTCAAAAGTAATTATTCTAAGAGAAATGGGAAACAAGGAAAGAAAGCATCTGTTTGGATGGTCACTATTTTGAACAATATGTAAACATGATGAATTTTTCAAAAAGTGCTTTTTAATTCAACCAGATATGTATTTATGTATGCACTGAAATTGTTGTCCGTGAATTGCAATTAATGGGAACATGCATGCAAAATTTTAACTATACAGCTGTTCAGTTTGAGAACTACTGTTTATACAGACATGTGGCAGAGAAACATACTTTCTACAACTTACAATGCAAACTGAGTATTTGACTCTCATACTTGATAAATACAGCCAAAGCTACAGTCAGATAGATACAGCCAAAGCTACAGTCAGATAGAAAGAATTACAAGAAAAAGACTCCCAGGAAGAACTACCACTGGCCTTCTTTGAAATGGGTGACTTTCATTCAAATAGGTAAAGTGTTACATTTTGTTAGCTAAACATTACCCAAGACATCACAGGATTTTGCAAGTTATTCACATTAAGGGAAAAACTGACTGATGAGAGAATCCAACTTCTTTCTTGATATACTCCTGTTTGGATAATCCTCAGAGCTCCAAGATGTTTTGATTCAGAATTACTCCTTCCTTTTCTTAGTTTATGCAAAAGGTCCACCAGAAGCCATTTTTCTTATTTTTTTTTCATTCTCTGTTTATTACTCTGACATCTTGGTTCCCTCCGTCTGGCTTACAGAAAACAAATAGTATTCACTCTCCGCATTTGTACCTTGTGTCTCCTGAAGGTTTCCATGGTTTAGCTTCCTTGTTATGTTAACCTGTAATTCAGGCAATGACTTTTTGGTGATTATCAGTGTCTTCAAGCATCACAGTGTACAGAAAATCACGTACAGGTGACAAGAGGCCTGCATGCAGGCCATGGGACCACAAATTTAAGGTCAGTTGGGAGCACAAAAACAGGGACAGGTGATCTATGAAGAATACTGAGGCCCTGCTTGAGTATGCAGGGATTCCATCACAGCTTCATGCTGGCAAGGGTCAATATGAAAACGAAAAGAAAGTCTTCCACAAGTATATCATTGGTAAAAGGAATATAAGAGAAAATATGGACTCAAAGCTAAATTAAGAAAAGGAAATGTGGACACTGGACATCTGGCAGAAGGTATACATTTGTCTGGATGAGGTGCTGTGAGATATGGTTTAGTAGCTTGTGGTAGTAATGGTGGTAGGAGGATGATTGGACTAGATGATCTTGTAGGTCCTTTCCATCCTTGCAATTCTATGATTCCATGATTCTATTCAAAACTGTCTTTGCCTACATTTGCTTTCCAGAATTTGAGACTTAAAAACAGTGCTAAAGTCTGAAACAAGGAAGACTTAGTCTTGATGGGACATTATCAAGTTAGGGAACTTTTAAAGAAACAAGACATCCACACGTCCATGAAACCTTGTGAAACATACCCACAATTGCTGAGAAATTAGACCAATGTCACTGTGAGGCCACTACAGATCATCTTTGAAAAGCTATGGCAACTAGATTAGAATTCGTACTATGGGAGGAAAGCAAGTATCAATCCATTCTACAAAAACAGTAAGAAAGAGGATCCAGGGAACTGCAGGACACAGCCTCATTTTGATCCTTGGGAAAGTGATGGAGCAGAGAACATTTCCATTTGGAAATCATTTCCAAATACACAAATGATATGACAACAATACGGCATGGTTAGCAGAGACTTAGACCAATTTGACAGTTTTCACCAAAACAATGTCTAGATCAATGGATGAGAGAGCAGCAGATGCTTTTTATCTTGACTTCAGAAGGGCATCAGACACTGTCTTTCCAAAGACCCTTGCAGACAAATTGATGAATTATGAGCTAGATAAGGGCATAGTGGAGTAGACTTAAAACTGAACCAGAAGATCCAAAGACTTGTGATTGGTGTCACAAAGTTCAGATAGAAACTGGTTGTTTGTGGTATATTTCAGCAGTCAATAATGGGGCAAATACTGTTAAATAAGTTTTTTAATGACATGGATGCACCCTTAGGAAGTTTGCAGGTGATAGAAAACTGGAAACAGTAGTTGACACATCAGATAGTTGTACAGCCTTTCAGAAGAATCTTGACAGGCTCAGGAAACAAGCAAACAGTAAACTCACACATACACACACACACAAAAACAGCGATGTTCCGGAATGGAATAAACACACTCAGAAGTACAGGCTGGGGACTGGCAGACTGGAAAACCGTTTCACAGAGTGGGACCTGGGGATCCCACCAGACTTAACACGAGCCAGCAATGTGCCCTTTGCACTGACAGCAGCATCCTGGACTGTGTTAGGAACTACACAACCAGAAAATTGAAGGGGGTGAACTTTAACCTCAACATAACAAGGGCAAGACCATATTTAGAGTGTTGCATTCAGTTCTGGGCCCCCCAGGGCCATGAGACAGGCATGGATAAACTGGAAAAAGTTTCATGAAGAATCACAGGGTCTAAAAAGGGGATGGGATTTCAGATATATTTTAAAAAAACCTTAGACTTCATTGAATGTTTAGCCTTGAGAAGAGAAGGCTTGAGAGGGTTTATCAACGTGTATAAGTATTTTATAGGGATGGTAAGGAAGACAAAGCTACCTTCTGACTCATATCTACTGACAGAAAAAGAAAGAAACATGAATAAAACTGAAAGACAGGAAATTCTATTCAAACATGGAAAGGAACATTTTTACTGGAGGGTACTCAGAACAAGTATCTGAGAGATATGGACAAGGGAAAAGCCACTGATGTCATCTGTCTCAACTTCAGTAAGGCCTCTGACACGGTACCCTACAACACTCTTCTCTCCAAACTGGAAAGGTACAGATTTGATAAGTGGCCTGTTAGATGGACAAAGAACTAACAGCTGGTTCAAGTACAGAGAGTGGTGGTCAATGACACGATGTTTGGATGGAGATCAGTAATAAGTGATGTTCCCCAGAGGTCAGTGCTGGGACCAATACCCTTAAAATCTTCATCAGTAACACTGACAGTGGGGTCAAGTGAAACCTCAGCAAGTTTGCTGATGACACCAAGCTGCAAGGTGTGGTTGACACACCAAAGGGACAAGATGTCACCTGGAGGGACCTAGGCAGTCTTAAGCAGTGGGCCCAGGTGAACCTCATGAGGTTCAGTGAAGTCAAATGCTTGATCTTGCACCTGGGTAGAGGTAACCCCCACTATCAATACAAGCTGGGGGATGCAATGATCAAGTGCAGCCCTGCTGAAAAGTACTTGGGGAAGTTGGACGTGAGCCAGCAGTGTGGCCTAGTGGTCCAGAAAGCCAAACATATCCTGGGCTGCATTAAAAGCAGCATGGCAAGGGAGGTGATCCTGCTCCTCTACTCTGCACTGGTAAGACCTCACCTGGAGTACTGCATCCAGATGTGAAGTCCTCAGTACAGGAGAGACATGGATCTGTTGGAATGTGTCCAGAGGAGGACCCCAAGAGATGGAACACCTCTCGAATGAGGACAGGCTGAGTGAGCTGGGGCTGTTCAGCATGGAGAAGAGAAGGCTGTGAGGTGACCTGATAGTGGCTCTTCAGCATCTAAAGGAGAGCTATAGGAAAGAAGGGGACACGCTCTTTAGCAGTGTCTGTTGTGACAGAACTCATTTTGGGGAAAAGGAGGCCGAGGGGAGACCTTACTGCTCTCTTCCAATATCCGAAAGGTGCTTACAGTGAGGCTGGGGTTCATCTTTTTCTCAATGGTGACAGGTGACAGAATGAGGGGAAATGACCTCAAGTTGTGCCAGGGGAGGTTTAGGTTGGATACCAGGGAAAACTTCTTTCCTGAAAGGGTTGTTAAGCACTGGAATAGGCTCCCCAGGGAGGTGGTTGAGTCACCATCCCTGAATGTGTTTAAAAACTGTTTGGATGTGGTGCTAATGATTTAGTGGAGGGTTGTTAGGGTAGTATGGTTAGGTTGTGGTTGGACTCGATGATCTTTAAGGTCTTTTCCAAACTGAGGAATTCTATGATTCTGCGATTCTCACAAGAGTAAATAGTTTCAAGCCTAAAGAGAATACATTAGATATAAGGAGAAAGTCTTTTACAGTGAGTGTGCTGACGCACTGGAACAGATTGCCCAGAGTTGTGGCAGAAGCTCCATCCCTCTGTCCCTGAAGACTTCCAAGTTGAGTCTGGATTAGGCACTGGGCAACCTGAACTAGCTGCGGATGTCCCCTTTCACTGCAGAGGAGATGGACTAGACGGCTTCAAAGGTCCCCTCCAATTCTGAGGATTCTGTGATTCTATGACTGTGCAATATCCATCCCTGAAGATTTTCAGTATCCAACTGCATATGGTCCTTGCTCTAGTTTACCCCTCACTCAGCAGGGGTTGGACTGGACAATTTTCAAAGGTGATTCAGGAGTCTTTGAAGAGAATCTGAATGAGTTGTTCCTTTCATCAACAGAAAGTTAGGGCTGAGAGTCACAATAATAAAATTAAACTTATCTGGGGAAAAGAGCATTCAACCAGGATGAAAATCTCAAACTTTCAATTTCTATAGTTTATACAGAACATTAACATCAGATTTTTTTATTTTTTTTTAAGGTGGTTATCAGCATTTGGTGTTTCGGTACATATTCTTACATCTTTAGACCATTTAAAGATATGTGGGTTTTCAGGAAATACTCTCAGAATTTCTTAAGCCCTAACAGTATGAAGGAAATACGAATCATACTACTTTCAGAGTACCGTTCATTCTTAGCTGTATATTTCAATACCTCATTAGTCACTGCTGAAACTATATGAACGGTCACTGACAATCTATATTATCTACATAGAAATATGTAAATGTCAGCAGCAATAAGAACAAGCAAAACTGTATGCATAGTTCAGTTATCCATCCTATTTACTGAACACCTGCTTTTTTTTTTTTTTTTTTTTTCTTCAAGAAGTCACGGTAATTATGCATATGAAGCATTCACTGCAACACAGCTAGTATAGTACAAGAGTACAGTAAATGGAAGGACTTAGCTCATCTTGGCAACACTTACCCATACAGTTCTTCATCATCATGAACCCACTTTCATAACCATCAAAGCACTCACACTCAAAGCTTCCAGGGGTATTAACACAAGTACCACTTCCACATAAGTCTGGGGAGATCCGGCATTCATCAATATCTATTTCACAGTACATGGAAAGGTAGAAAAATTACTGTTTAAGGTGATCCTTCATTTCATAAAAATCGGTCATTTTAAATGAATTTTATGAAAATCATTTATAGTGCATAAATCAACAGAGAAAGGTAATTCACTTAATATTTAAAATAATTATGTGAAAAAGTTTGTGGAAGATTCATAATGCAATGACTTTAGAGTTCTCAGCTATACACAAAGTAACAAGTAGGCTTCCATTAAGTGTAAATTGAAGTTTTATTTCTAAGGAAGCTAACTGTAATAAAATTTAAGTCATTATTACAGAGGTCCCATTTGACCCCAAGAATGCACTGTTTAAACTGCTTTTCGTGAAGACAATTCTCAAGTGACAGCATTATAAGCTTACAACAAAGTTTTTCATTCAAAATTAAAGTAGCTTATTTGAAAGCTAGAATTACAATGCACTGGTTTCTTGTAGCTTGTGTATTTTATTAACTAAGTTTGAGTGACACTTTCTCTGGAAAACTATACCAGGCTTGTAGAAGGTAGAAGAGAAGGAAGGACTCATTGTAAAACACACTAGCAGTAAGAGACGAATCTGAACAGGAATATGTAACACAGATATGATCCCGTGAGACAGACTGCTGTTGAAAAAGAGGACTGGAAAGAACTGGACAGTGTATTATTCACTGTCTCCTCACATCTTTTTAGACACCACTCCTCCTCATTCTACTTCCCATCCACTGTTTCTGAGGTGAATAAGTGTTCAATACCTTTGCTTCATGCCCTCCACTCTAAAATCTCCACCTTGAAATTCATTCACAATTTTATCATTAATTTTTATTTATTAAGAAAACATGAACTCTGTACATGGAATAAAAATTAAAACGTATTTGAAACAATGAAGATGCTAGTCCAAGGGAATGGGCATAGGATTGGTTCTGTCATCTAAGAAATCTGGGAAGCAAGGAATGAATAGCAGAGAAAGGCATCAACATGTCTGTTCTATGATGGTGACCTGGGCAGTGGACTGACTTCTTGAGTAGCTCAAGAAAAGAAGGAAAACGCAAGCTTAACTGAAGAAACAAAGAAAGAATAAAAGAAAAAAAAAGAAAGAATCAGAGACTAAATGGTTCATTTTTCACCATGTGAGAATTCTCTTTGCCTTGTTACTCCCCATGAACAGGTTTCTGTTGGTAGATCAGTTCTCATACACAGATGTGCAGAGCTGTGGAATGGTAATCCATGTGGTGGGCCTGGGATGTCACTGATTGTGTGGCTTCCTACAGGCTTTATAAAATATTTTGTTGCTAACATAAAACAAACAAACAAAAAGTCTCCCACTTAATAAAATCTGGGTCTCTGTTACTGTTCAGTGGAACATTTTAGTCAGAATAAACCTTCTGTGAAAAACGGAACCAAATGGACCTTTTGCAGGGAGAACTTTTTTGACCTACTCTTGTTAGACTAGAAATACAGTTCGTTAAATACATTTCTCATCAGTGCAGTCACTAGAAAAACAAGGAAATCACCAGTTAGGGCAATATTAACATCCAGACCAACCTCAGTTAGCATGCCTTACCACCCACACTTCGTATTACTTAGGCTCACTCAAAGACTCCTGTGTGGTAAGAAAAACTTCCATCATTTTCAACACAGAGCCACCCACAGTGCAGGCATACAGGTTCTCATAATCAGGAAACTATCACACTTATCTTCCATTTCAGCTTTCTAGGCAGCAAATAACAATATACTAAATTTTTAAATTAAACGTACGGCTCTTCTTCAGTTAACACACTGCTGTCAGAATTGCACAGGTATTTCTGTATGTGCTTACCTACCATATCAAAATGAAAAATAATCAGTCTCTCAGTTCATCTGGTAATAAGAAAGTGAGTTAATCTGTGCATTAAAATGTTGAGATTAGCTTTACTGGTGACTTTGTTAATTTTTAAATTTGTACTGATAGAGAATGACAAGCACTTATAGCACCAATTTAACAGATTCTTAACGTCCATGTACCAAAAGACAGTCAAATTAACTAGAGAATCACTTTCTAAAAAGAAAACAAGGTATCTGTCCACTCTGACCACAGATTTATCCCTTAGAAACTGAAGGAAATTAATTGCATGAAGCTTCCAGATCATTAAGCTATATAACCATCACAAGCTCCTTTAAAAGCCAGAAAAAAGGCAAGGCTTACCTGTACAATTTCTTTCCTCCATATCTAAAGCAAACCCGCTGTTACACCTACATTTGAAACTTCCAATTGTATTCCTGCATTTTCCATTCATGCACATACTAGGGAACACCTTGCACTCATTGATATCTACAAGTCAAAAAAAAAAAAAAAAAAAGGTAAAAAGAAAGAAGGCTTAAGCATTTTAAATATTCATTTACTTGTATTTGTATGTCTATATATGTAATGGAAGTTTCCTTTTCCTTCTTTCCTTCTTATTGGCATAAAAGGAGGAGTCTGGGCAGCCGGAGACACCCCTCAGGGCTGGGGAAGGGGGAATAACTGAGAAGGATGAACATGCAATGAACATGCAAGCACAGTAGGTTTTCCACCTGTAGTGCCAGCTCTGCAAGGCAAGCTTATTTACAGTCTCTCTCATCTCAAGTACGTAATAGACACAAACCCTGGCATTTCATTAGAATGGTCGCCAAGATGTACATACAATTTTTAGATCCATTAGATAATAATGAACTCTTGCCTTTATAAAATGGTCTGCCAGTTAGAATATCTCCTCTGTTGGAAAAACCAGGACCTCTGGGGCACAGAGCCTCATACTCCTTTGTGCCAGGTTTTGGACACTCCTCACAGTCAGAGCCCCAGGCAGCACCCACAGCACAACAGCAGGCATCCATACGAAATTTGCCAGGTACAGACTGAATGCATTCATCTTCATCCCATCTCAGGTAACATTGCTCCATGCGGATATCTGCCCATTTTAAAACAACAAGGGGAAATGTTATACTTTGGTTGGGTTTTCTGTCTTTCAGAAGCAGGTGTTTCCAGGGCATGATTACTTCTGCAGTTCAACTTCTGCAAGACAGATTTCTGCTCAGGATGCTGTACACTGCACAAAGTTGAAGTCTGAAGTTGCTATTGGTGAGCTTCCAAATCTCTGTTGTATCACATAGCAGTAGAAATATTTCTCTAAATGCTAACCTCTGCACCTTAGGAAATGTCTCTGAATTTCAAAAATCTGAAAAACTGTACAAATAATAGGAAACAGACAATTACAGCAGCATTAGAGAAGATGTCTACGATTCCACATTCTCGTAGTATGACTAAAATGGACTGGAAGTCATAATATTTGATATGATACAGTGAACTGGAAGTTAGGCTTTAGGAAACCTAACATAACTCTTTTATTTACTTAGCACAAAAAGCTTTGGAGAAAATGCATTATTTAAAAAACAACATGAAAGAGCTGCTGAACTATTGTCCACACACATCCTCCAATAGTTTACAATATGAATTACCTTATACACATCCTAAGGTAAACAATTTAGAAGAAAGTATAAGAAATGGAAATTGTTTAAAGAATACTCATGGTTTCCTGTAGAGTTCCTCATATCAATATCATACTTATTTTCACTTCAACAGATTCAGCAAACATAATTCTAATAAATATTTGTTATCACTAAAATCAGTCCAGTGGACCCTGCAGGAAAGTATTTGAGAAATATATGCTACAGTGCTCATGCAGCATAGGAGAAAGCACATGTCTTGTAATGTAAAAGGGTGTTTTTTCATTAAAGTAGGAGAAGACCAAAAAAAATTGAGGGTAAAGGAATTCTATGTGTTGCTTGAAAACAACTCCATTGTTGCAACCACGTCTTCTTATGAAGTTTCTCACTAGAAGTCATAGTTCAAGGCCACAGATGATAATGACTGCAAAGAGAACTGATTAGTATGGGGTAAAAAAAAGAAGTAAAACCTAACAGGAAAAACTGCATATGCTATACACATGCATCTTGGCAGACTTTGTTTCGAATTATTTCTTTTTTCTAAGAGAACTTATATGCTGAGAATGTATATCTGTTTATTTTCAAAATTCTCATTTTAAAAAACATCTCTAGAATTGCATTCATATTTTAAAAACCCATCAGCAGCAGCAAAACACAACCTGGTAGCTGTTTCCATCAGCTACTGATAAACACAATGGAACAACTAAAGGAAAACTGATTGCTTAAACTTGAATTCTCAAGAAATGAGAACAGCACTGAAATAGAAAATATGGGTTACAAAAGCCAAATTCTTGACTGGTATGAAGCAAGGGCTCAAAAACTATAATTATTCTGTTTTCTCAAAAGAAATCAAATGCTGTCAGTAATTATACTTTTAAAGTCCTTACAAATGGTAAAAAATTAACATAACTTCCGGAATCTTTTAAGTCTTCAGTTTCCCAACTTTCATCTTTTTCATCTCTGACTACTGATTTTTAGAGATTTCAAAAGAGCAGTTTGAAAAGCTGTACTGCAAAAAACTGAATCCACAGATGGAGAAGGCGTGTGTGGCACTAATTTCAGCTAAAGCAGACCTGCACTTTTTAGGACACTTTACAAATCACTATAAATCTGTTTTTTCCCATTATCTTATAGAAAAATATCATTCTAAATTATGAAATGCATCTTGTGTAAAACCATGTAAATATTTTATGCTATCTGAATATGGATTTCATGGCTTCTCAGATGTAAAAAATAAAAATTCTTTCAGAATATTCAATAGAACAACCAGTTAAGGAGGAAAGGAAAAGAAGACTAAGTACATTCACTGTCAGGCAATGTTGTGTTATGAGGATAAGTTAGATGCTACAGAAACTTGTAGCACTGTAACATTTTATAAAACTTGTGACTGTAAAAAGCATTATTAGATTTCATTCATGCACTTCCATTTACGGACTAATAACACTAACTACATGTTACATGTAATATGCTACAGTATATTTTTGTTTCCTTTAACTTACATAGAGAGTTTAATACTTTTTATACCTAAAGCCTTTTCCGTAAGGCACATTATGTCTTCACTGACATCATGTTTTGTCTGCAGAAGACATTCATGTCCTGCACAACAAAGAGGAAGTCTTATTTTTACCTACACTCATTTTGCTTACTTTCAAACAAATCAATTTCATTCCGCATGTTTCTGCTACAGGACAGTACCTTAATGTCATAAAATGAGTAGATAGAAATAGAGAAAAGAACAAGTCATTATGCATTACAAGCCCCTGGCTGGCCAGCAAACTGCCTATTGCCTAGCTAACAGTGACTTAGAATGGGTGATGTGAATCACAGTAAGGGCAACACCCTAGTAAAACCTATTAACTGCAGTGACGGCAAAACCCATCAGATCACAAACATTCCTATTCACCAACTCTTCCCTGAAGTGAACAGGTATCTGAAATCCAAGCAGACATCAACTAAAACATACATGTACTAGAGTCAGCAGTTCAGAAACAAACCAAATGTCCTTTCTTACTCCTTTAAGAATTATTTCAGAGAACTGTTAAACACAGCTAAAAGGCTGCCAAAGTTGACTGTGTTCTTACCTAAACACACTCGCCCTGTTCCATCCAGCGTCAGTCCTTCTGGGCATTCACAGTGAAATGAGCCTCTACTGTTAACACATCGTCCATTGGGACAAACACCGGGAAAAACATCACACTCATTTACATCTGTTGGTAAATGAAGGGGTGAAAGAAGTTTCAGAATGTATGCTAATTCCAGCAAGGAGATAGTGACAACTTTTCTGAGAACTTCAGCTGTACAAAAGAAGGCACAGCACTTTCACTCATGCTGTATTAGGATCTGAACAAACATCTGGCTTCCTCTCATACAAGGGAATCTTGTAAGGTAATCAGACACAGGACCTTAAGATGCCACATTCTCTGAGTAAGACAAAGTGATGTTTGTGGATGAGATAATGAAAAAGAATTAAATGTCTTTTGAAGGAGCACTTCCATCCCTTTTGTACCATTTTGACATTCTCCAACAGTGTTATGTAACAAGTTCCCAACAGTCTGATAGTAGCTCTAAAATTAATACGATTACAGCTCACCTTCTCTTTTATTTATTTCATGAGAGAAAAATGACAGCTAGTGAAAAGAAACACAAAAAGTTTACCTTCACAGGTAACACCCTTAACTCTGGCAAATCCTCTTGAGCAAGCTGTGTCTGGAATCAAGCAAAAAAGATACACCGTTTCTTCAGAATGACATATGAGAGTAAGTAATTTAAGCATAAAAGTATCTTTGCAATTCTCCTACATTATCTAAGTTTGACTCTATAATGTAGTAAGTGATCTAGCCTCAATGAAATAGACTACTGACTCATACGTTTAACTTAGAAGAAATAATAACTGAGGAAATTAAATGTTACCTAATTATTTTGTTGTGCTTTCCACTAAGGGGAACAGAATGAGACGAATCTCGGCACTCAGATGTAGATGAAAAGTACATATCCTGTAAGGTTACCTGACGATTTAAAGCTTTAATGAAGCCAGTTATCAACAAAGAGTTGCGGGGGTATTTCTTGTTGTTTTTTTTTCCCACCCCCCCCTCCCCCCCCACTGCAGCTTTATAAAGCATCTGAGCAAAGAGATTATTTTCGGGTATGTAAAATGTAGCATGATGTAGGGATATACAAGCTTGCTGAAATCTAGAAAGTTAAGGAAAAGGAAATTAAATGGCCAGATGTGCCTGATCTAAGCTAATGAGTGCACTGGATTAATTAGTCTTTGACTAGTTCTATAAGTCTAAACTTACTATGTTGCTTCCTGGACTCCAAAGCAGTATCTTTGCTCGATGCTCCACTGCACAGCTAAGAGCACTGTTGGATGTTGTTTGCACCATGCTTATTAGATCAGATACATCTGCCCACAGTTATTGTTTCAATTAAGAACCACAGGCTAAAATGTCATGACACTGGTTCAGCCGCTAGTGGTATTATTCAAACCTTATGCCAAGAATGTGGCACAACACGTTCTCCACAAAACAGAATATACATTTAGCATTCCTGCTACCAATCCCTAGCCTTAACCATGTGTTCTAATACTAGTACTGCTCTACAGTAAATAATGATCCATAAGCCATGTGCCTGAGAACAGGTGGGATGAGTGTTAACAGCACACAGAATAAAAGGCCCTCAAGTTTTTTAACAGGTATTTCACTTAATTATTTTAGTCCTTACTTTAACATATCCCAGTGCATAATACTTGCGGAGAACTACTCAATGGTCCACTCAAGTGTTATTTCCTCACAGCCTCAAAGTTAGAATGATATCTTATAGTAGAGATTACAAAAGATGCTATGGAAAACATTCTCAATTCATTGTGTTTTTGTTTGTTTTAACAAAGAAAAAAAAAAAGTGAGAATTTTTCTGGTGGTACATCCACTTTTCTTCCAAAAGAAACAGGATATGAAAGCATAGCAGCATACCTAATTCACACCGCTCACATGGGCTGCCCCAAGCTGCTCCTAAAGTAGCACAGCATTCAGATTTCAGTGTAGCACCATTGATGTTGACTTCACAGCGACTGTCCTGGATATTAAGCCAGCAAGTCCCCTTCAGGCTATCTGCAGCACAACAGAAACAATATGGTACTGCCACAGCAGGAAGAGCTGACATCTCATCATGCCACTGGCAGACAAAGTACAAAGAGAGCACAGTCTGTCTTTTCAGAGTAGGATCTTACAGCAGAGGAAATAAATAGCACTATCACCAAAAATGAGTGATAGAGTGTACCCCTTGAGGCATTCCATAGTACAGGTCCTACAGCTGGTAGAGCTCTACCAGCATAAACTCTGCTGCCTGAAATCATCTGAAATTCTCTTTTAGGTACCCACGTCTTCAGTTCAAAACAACTATGTTTTCAGTGCACAATCCACTTTTCAAAATATGAATTAGATCCTAAATCAAGTATGAATTTTTGGAAGTACAACACCTGGTTCAGTGCCTTTATGCTATTATATTTAAGAGTCCAAAATTCTTGAAGCAGACTACAATCTTTGTGATCTTTGTGATAGTTAAAAAGCAGTTTGTCAAGGTCTAACCCAGATTTGGAAGACAGCCTGGATGGAGTTTAACAGCATGCACTTACCCATAGTTGAAAACTAAGCAAATGCCTCAGATTAACGTAACAAGACAGTTAATGCAAGACAAATAGGAATTGGTTTTAAATGTTTATGTATAATTTATGTACAGAAAGTCAGACTATCCATTAGGTGCTGTTGATTAGTATTACTCATATCTCATACTTAGAAACAATGTGCTCCAGATTTTTTTTTTTTAAAACTTGAACTTTTCTACGAAACTGTTATTAGAAAATTTATGCAGAACACTGAGAGCACAACCATTCTTTGGGTAATATAACAGAAAAAAAAAGCTGGTGCAAGAATGTTCCTGGAACCAGTTCCAGGAACTGCAAAATTTACTTCATAAACAATCAATTGTAAGAGTCATACTATTTAGACTACTCTTGTTCTCAAAAATGTAGGGTACAAAGTTACAAATCAATGAAGGACAAAGGATCATGGAAAAAATCATTTTTTCCAATCCTTAATCAGCCTTTATCCACCAATCAAGACTAAGGACAACATCACAAGACCAAAGAAAGACACAACCTATGAAGCGACTACCTGGATCTGCTCTTGATCTCCTATTACGGGATGGGGGTGTGCTTTCTCATCAAATGTCCCAAATTCAGGGCCTTGAGACAGAGAGAGTAAAAAGTCTCTTTATCTACCTCATGTTACACCCAGCTTGCTGGTCTTACGTTGATATATCTGCTTTATTTTGTCAAAAGCTAAGGTTTCCATTGCTTTGTTCATTAGCGATTTCTTGAGCATGATTTTACTCATTTTTAGTAGCTAGCTTTAAAGGATGAAAAAGACAAAATAATATCTGAAAAAATAATTTAAGCTATACATATTAGCAGATGACTTTCTTCGCACCAGCTGCACCTACATTATCCTGCTGAAGTCTGCTTGTCTCATCTTTTTTTCTGGCTATAAGTTAATTTCCTTTATTTTACACAACCTCTCTTGTCTAGACAAAATTTACAAAGGGCAGTCACTGTGACTTTTGCTTCGGTGAAAAAAAATATTTATTATTCAGCATCAAAGCATTCCTTCTGCTGCTTGCATCTCTTTGATTCTGACTTGAAGAAGAATATATGCATACTACAGGCAGATGGCAGCCTACAGGCTGTGCGCTACATGAATTCCAAAAACATTGACTAAATGTGCATTAAAATCATATATTAAATGTATATTTCAAACAGCACAAATGGCAGTACCCCCACAGTACAAGCAATTCCCAAAATAGCAATGCAGCAGTGGTACAACAACCAGATGTATTTCAAAACAGTTCTACTTCTTTCCTCCTTTAAAAGAGGAGTAGCCTTAATACCACAGACACGGTCAGAGAGCTATAAAGCAAAACAAATGTATAATATATCAGCTTTCTCGTTGAAAGCTTCTACAGTAAAGACTAAACTAACAACCCTAAATTGCTGGAAGTTTGAGCCAAATGTTGTGAACTGAACCATTGGTCTTACTGCAGCAAGTCATTTTCCCTCTGCACAGGGAAGTTCACAGAAAGAGACAAATGACTTACACCTTAGCAGAATTTCTACAGGCAATACAGATGCACCTGGCTCTTAAGCATTAATGCTGAGCAGACAAGGCAAAGGAACCAGAAGAGACAACAGACTTAAGTTTTGTCTTCACAAACTGAAAAGAGAGCATGTGCCAGCCACAAAGCTCCTCAATACAAGGATTGTCATAAGTCTGACCTGAGTCCACAAGACAACAGTGAAAACTAGTAGTAAGACATATTAGCAATACATACAAGAGCAACATGTAAAAATAAAACTATCAGTGCTGTTAAACACTTTTCCTTCTAATTTTTGCTGTCATTTGTTTTTTACTGCAAAGTGTGTCATAATAATCATGAAAGAAAGAAAGAAAAAATATCCTTACAACACGTCTGTGGTTCTGGTTCTGACAAGAGAGAAAATCTAAAATTAAAGCACAACTGGAAAGGCCTCAGAATCAAACTGATGCTATCTTACTTTGATCATTCGTAAGAAGAATAGAACACATATCCAAACCAGAACAGCATTCTAGTCAAGCACATGCATACCGGAATATGCCTTTTGTACCTGATATGACAGTAACTAGTGCAAATTAGAGCAAACTGATAAAAACAACCTTCCCTATTGTAGAGGTTTAAAACAGCTTATATTTGATGAGTGCAAGTTTTTCACACTGAACACAACCTATAATCTCAAACCCTTACTTACCTTCCAGTAAGTTAGTCTACACTTCTCCCAACACTACTAATTCCAGTGGAAGTTTTGTCAAGGTAGGAAAATGTAAATGGATTCTAATTGTATAAAAGTGTATTTCTTACATGAGCTGAACTGACACTTCTATCTTGACATATTCTCACTAGTAGTACAGAAAACTCTTCCAGAGAGAATGCTGGTCAACAAGAACAAGTAACAATTAGGCCTACAGAATAAGGTGGCTCCTAACCTTCCCTTTTTATTTGACTACTCAAGTATTTATATTGTTTATTTTACAAATATTACTCAGGCCAAATAGTACCTCACATTGTAGCCATCCCAATAGCCCTCCAGCCCTTTGAATCTTCTTGGAAAGACAAGAAAAGTAAAGAGAATGGCTTCCAGAGATCATGTGAATAACATCTTGCAGGCAACTGTTGCTGCTAGCTCTGATAAAATCTGTGCCATACTCTGCTTTTTTTCAATGCAATAGAAAACGTCAAAGGATGCTGACAGTATTTATGTCACGTTATTTTTCTATACATATACGTCTTGCATATATACACAAAGCCATACTCATGTGTTTGCTCCAGAGATCCTTACAAATTACCTCTACAATAGAGGTAAGGTATGAGACTGTGCTGTAAGGCAAACACCACTATTTCTTGATAGGTAGGAAAAGTAATCTTCACAGTTTATGAAGAATGCCATGAATCCTAAAAGCCATGAGTTTTCATACCACTATTTGAGTAGATGCTGCTCCAGTTTTACTTTCTCATCTCAAATCGAAAGAGGACAAAAAATTGAAAGGGCATTTCAGCTTTACAATTTTTCAACTATTAGCCTTAATACCTACAGTTTTACTCATATCTTGTCTTTTGTAAGAATGACGATAATTCCTAAACATACTTCTGCTTCCATGGACATGATCGTATTGGTATGGATTTGTTTGGTCTTACACAACTATCCATGCATTCTACTACAGGGGGCAAATAAGCAAAATATGTTGTCTTCTTACTGATTTAATCAATGCTTTAAATGTTTATTTTTTATTTTGTTTGTTTGTTTCTTTTAATTAGTAAAAAAAACAGATAACAACAACAACAACAACAAAAGGGAAGACCCACCGATGCAGATCAGTCCTGTAGAGTCCAGCTTGCTGCCAGGTGAACATTCACAACTGAAGGATCCAAGATTGTTCCTGCAGGCACCATTGACACATGGGCTGCTTTCACATTCATTTATATCTATAATCCAGAAAGTAAAGACACTGTTAGGACAGTAATGTGCTTCTGGAAAGAAAAAAAAGGAAAAGGAAAAGGAAAAGGAAAAGGAAAAGGAAAAGGAGAAGGAAAAGGAGAAGGAAAAGGAGAAGGAAAAGGAAAAGAAAAAGAAAAGGAAAAGGAAAAAGAAAAAGAGAAAGAGAAAGAGAAAGAAAAAGAGTATCAATGCTGCTGTGGACTCTTTTGCCAAGAAAATCTGGTATATCTGCTTTTTTCCTCCTTTCTTTCTTTCTTAGTCTGTCTTCCTGTCTGTCTGTCTTTTTGAAGCATGACATGCAAAAGATGAAGGGACAGACAGCATTTATGTGCATGAGTATAGGAGTGTATAATTTGAAAGCACTAATTAAATGACTCTTTCCTACAAAGACAGTCACTTCCAAGAATGTGGAATATAAAGTTTTCCAGCATAAATTGTAACAGCCTTGTGAGAAATAAAAATTGTTTCATCATGGAAAGCAATGCATTCCTAGCCACAACATGCTGTGCACAAACAAAAGTCTTATTGTTTCTGTCATTTATGGCTCCGTAAGGCTTTGGAAGAATTAGGAAAACCCTGTCAGAATCAAAATATTCTAATGCTGGCTGCAATTCTCTAGTTCTGGAAAGTATTCAAGAAATAGGAGTTGAAACTTGTATAGTGTAAATGGTACTTTCCTCTACCCCCTAACTCCTATTTATTGACCATATGAGTTTTTTAAGCTGGTTCATATAAAAGAATAGGACCCCTGCAGGCAGTATTGTTTGCTGGTTTTTTTGTTTTGTTTTGTTTTTTTAATTTAAAGTGAAATCAATTTCACGATTAAACCAATACCAGCAAACTTTTTCAAAGAACAGTCGCAGATGCATATTCACTACTTTTGCCTAAACTCAACCAGTTCAGTTTTTTTTTTATCTGGGTCTCAAATCAAGTCATACATTCTAATCTAACCAGACAGTTTCTTTGGCAGGCCAGAAATAAAACTGTTATTGCATACTTATGTTTACTAGTACAGCCCAAGGAATAATGTCATACTGATACACAAAAAGAGTGTGACGTAAATTAATTATAAATTAACACAGGATGTATTAAGCACCAGTAACATTAATAGCATTAACAAACTGAAACACCCTGCTCATTGGTCAGAAATCATGCAAAAGGTACCATTTGCTATTTGGTGTGCCATGAGGTATCAAGCTGTTGTTTCACTAGACCCGAAGGAAGATTCCATGAAGGAATTTTGAAAGACCTATGGGGTTGTAGGAATAGTTTAGAATACTCACCAAAGGATATACTATGGGAGGAGGGGAAAAGAAACAGAGAGACTGAAAACACTCAGAAATCGCTATGCTTAGGAAACTGTGTCATCTCCCTCTTCACATCCAAGCCAAGCACATAATCAAAGGGCTGATTTTCACAGTTCTTTTACTTAGTGGTATTACTTGCCTACAAACAGTAAATAGAATCATAGAGTCACTCAGGTTGGAAGGGACCTCAAAGATCATCAAGTCCAACCACAGCCTAACCATAGTGCCCTAAATAGACTTGTCTTTGAATGACAGCAAGTTTTTGAGCAGTGAAAGAGCAAAATCTACTCTCAATCTTGTGTGTTACCCAGCTAACACATATGCAGACATGAGATCCAGGAGACTTTACCATATCAAGGTAGTGTGTTCAAGGACTGCCTATACAGGGCTAACTGCTGTAGTAGTGCCTGAGCTGCTAAATCCCAAGCTACCAGTAATGCTGGCCCTGAATTCTCCTCCAGAGCTGCCAGTCCCAATCAGGCATCTGCCTGATGCCACCATCAGGCGTGGCTTCCACTTTTCTTTGCAGACAGCCTGCTTAGATAAAGTTTGTTGTGTTATCTCTGGTTTCATTTTAACAGATCACAGCCCACTCCAGCTTGCCAAAGAGTGCAACAGTGTAGGCAAGCATGTGGGGCCAGGATGGGTTTGGCACTGCTCATGTACCAACACAGCACGGAGGAAATCACGTAGATCTGCAGAAGCTAGTTAGTTTGTACAGAGCAAGTGCTAAGTACCTCTGCATCCCAGCTAGCAATCTGGAATCTGCTCTGCATCCCTTCCCCTCCCTGTAAATACATTTCACACTTTTTTACCTTTTACAGTCCAGGGTATGTTCCCTGCCTCCCTAATCTCCCTATCTTTCCCTAGCCAGCAATACCTGGTAGCGGAGAGTAATGTCTGCTGCTTTCACAGGGAAACCAAAAATTCTGTTCCCACGATTAGAAACAGATAACACTGAGGCACAGAGGTCACCTTAAAAGTGCATTATATATTGAACAGCTCTCAGTACAGGGGGAGAAAGGAAGTGGACTACACAGAAGATATACATAGTTGCTCCCAGTCAAAAGGATCAATGTGTCACCATCACCTGTGCCGCAAGAACAAAGGGGCATACAGTGAAGCTAGCTGGCAGCCAAACAACTAAAGACACAATTATTTACACAATGAGTTGAGAAATTGGAAACCCTCTCCCTTCAGCATCCTGGATGCTGAAAATTTTCATGAATCAACATCAATCTGGACAACTTATTGAAGAGAAATTCATAGACATTTATTAAAGGAAAGATCCTACTTTGGAACCACAGCAGTACAGAGAGTGTTTCTGGAAAGTAATGCTGTATACTTGCTCTACTATAGTTAGCACTGGGCCAGAGGGATCTTTGATCAGTCTCTGTGTTTACGTTTCTGCTTTTATGC
The DNA here is from genome assembly GCA_030625065.1 of Alectoris magna. Classification (NCBI taxonomy): domain Eukaryota; kingdom Metazoa; phylum Chordata; class Aves; order Galliformes; family Phasianidae; genus Alectoris; species Alectoris magna. The sequence continues at coordinate 21,214,482 of CM060564.1, read as the reverse complement.
AGGCATAGTTATCTGTCCAGTTCAGTGCTCTTCCCTGTTCACCTAAGGTGGAAACTTCAGAGAAGTTACCATAATGGACCAGGCACAAAAAGCCCCATGGAAATTTCGGAGCTTTTGCGCACAAAAATATAGTATATCTCCTCTGACTACATGTGAAAATTAGGCTTCCAACTTAGCCAGATTTGAGCACAATTTCAGAGTAAGGGGGGAGAAAAACAGCTGAAGTTGCAGTAGCATAGAGGAGCAGTCGTTTTTTAAAGAACAGGTCACAATGTTTGCACATTTCTCAACACACAAATCAACATTTTCTTACTAGCTAATCATTCTTGGAGATAAAGTGTTCTGTCTGATACTTTTTAAAGGTAAATTAGAATTCAGTCTGAGTCAGAGACACATCAAGGAAAATTGTAGGTAAAATGGTTGAAGTCTGCCTAAAAACTTTACAGATGAAAGCATGAGATTTTCATAGAAAGGGTCACATGATTTTCACAGTTCTCAGCCCCACCACACACACACTTGCACATACAGCACCAGTGTGCAAGGCAAAACACTATATTGAGCAGAAAGTAGTACTGCTACTATCTAAGACACTACTTTAATAATATTCAAAATATAAAAAAATGCATACAACTTAGGATAATTTACATTTATAAATTTACAATGCACCAGGTCATTCTGCTTATCTTTAATTCTCCCTAAGAATTGAAAAGTTACATTTATAACCAATTTTCTTCTGGGAAAATACATCTCTGCTTTTGGTTTTCACACTTCACAAGAAACCAAAATCTAAGAAAAAATGGCTGAGAAACAGACATAAAAGTCAGCATCCCCAAAATTAAAAGATACGAGAATAAATGGAGATCGGGGGGGTGAAAAGCATCTATGCATTTATGGGTTATGTTCTTTATGGGTTATATTCTTTACTCTCTGGTAAAAGACAAAAAAAAAAAAAAGAAAAGAAAAGGAATCAAACTGAACAGCCAGCTGATAAAAATGTAGAATTGGAAGATCTACACCTGTCTACTGCCAGTGCCAGCCACTCACTGGTTCTTCAGACAAATGTTCGCTTCCCTGTCTCTGGGCTGAAAATGGCAAAAGCACATAACCAAGATCAGGTGTGAGGGACTTTGTCTCACTTTGCCCTGATGCAGACGAAGGAATACTCATCCCATGCCATTTCTCTCCATGGGTTAGAAATACGGAGAACAGATTCCAGTGATAATGAGGTTATGCATTTCTAGAGGCATTAACTTCTAGTTGTTTTCAAAATGATCTTGTGACTGTGCTTCGGGCCCTCAAACTTAAAAAAAAATTGTTATGTTTTGCATGTGATATGCTTCAGTTCTACAATAGGAAAAATCAACCAACAAAATGGAACTGAAAGAAACAAAAAACAAACCAACAACTCAACCAAACCCAGAGCTTTAGTGTACTAAGAGGGTTATAATATTTCCGTGACTGCTTCTCAATACCACCATTCAGAAAAAGAAATAAAAATTGAAGGATGAATGTACTTCACCAGTAGTGCTCTGCTGAATCACGACAATCTTATGCACAGTGTAAACAAACTCTAAAAATTGTTCCCATAAACCTTCTTTTAACAATATAAAATGGTATTTAAAAAAAAAAAAGAAAAATATTTTATCTTAAATACTGTTTTATATTTTAAAATAAATTTAAAAAAAAAAGATATTTTTTTTTTTAAGAGTTTTTGCTTAAGTAGAGCGAGTGTACATTGTAAATGTCACAGAAACAAAAATTGAAACAGTTCACTGTACATTCCTGGAAATAAACTTCAAAGCACATCTGGCTTATGTTTAACTAGTTGTGTCACTGGAAACACAATCTAAACCACAGAGCTTATTGTAAAAATCTCAACTTTCACAGACTCTGAAGGCTCAAACAACTCCCAAACTCTCTGCAACAAACTGGTAAAAATTTTCAGTTCACCTGTAAATGAAAACAGTGAATGGTTCTGTTGCTTCATCACAGTTACCGATGACATTTATATTAATTAAAAATATACCAGTGAGTAATAAGCATCAGAGCATCTTCAGAGACCAACATAAAGCTTCTGGCTTTTTTTCTACAACTAGTGAACCTGTTACTCCAAACTGGATGACTTAATGTCCATTTGAAAGCAGAATTTAGACAAGAAGAGATGAATTTATTCCTTGAATTGCCAACACACTCAACTTTAGAATACATTTAACAGGTTCTATGGAGAGTTTTATGCCAAACCACTCCTGAATCTTTTTTTGTCTGATCAGCTAAATCTAAAATTCAGTTTAACTTACTTCAACTCCATCTTATCCAAGATGGCGATGATAAATTCTTCACAACCTGTGTAAGCAATTTCATGTATATAAATACACTGAAAGAAACTGAATATCCTTCCAAATCTGCCACACAGACAATAAAATATTGCAAGTATTTTAGAGCTGAGTGCACTAAAATACCTATTCAAAAAGAAAATATTCTTACAAATCTGAAGTTTTGGCTAAGGGTTAGTTCTTTGGTTTTGTCTTTTTTTTTTTTTTAAATTATTTTTTTAATGAGGGTTTTTTTTTACATTAATAAAATATTCTATTATTTTAAATATTACTGCTGCGTTCATGCCCAACCATGCAGTCACTTCTCGGAATTCAGCAGATATATAGGATGATGAAAAAGAACAAAGGGAAGAAACAACTGTTATCTTACGAAGGAAATAAACTCATTTGTGGGTATTCAAAAATGTATGGTAAACATTTCCAGGTAAAAAAGGAAAACAAGTGATTAAGTGCATTAGTTCACCTACATCCAAACCCAGCAAATAAAAAGATGTACTAAACAGAAGCCTGAACAGGTGTACTAAATGAGCCTGAATGATCAACTCAGTCATTCCTCCTTCACAGCAGAATAGACTTTAATTTACACATCAAACTCCTAATAAGGTGTTTGCATTTTTTACCTTCAGGTTGTCTTGAATTATGAAATACCTTAGTACCTACATTACTAGATGACTGTCACCAACTACTGTATTGTGTTATTCTGAACATATCACATGAGTTCTCTGTTACTATTTTTAGACATGATCCCTAAACAGTTAATTTGCGAACTGCACATATATCCTTTGGATAAAAACATCTCATATTCCTTAAAAAAGTGATCTAAGTCACTACTGAGAGATGTCTGCCATTTTTATTTCTGATAGAATCTTGTCTTCATAAAACTTGCTTTAAACTCTACCTAATCTTAAATCTAACCTGTTTAGATACTATGATTTTGCACTCAAAATCTGCTGGCAATGCTATCTAAAGAACCTGTGTGCCCCCTCAGTGAACTGGACAAAATATCCAGCATACAAGTACTCAAAGGCACAGTGTCATGGGTGAACAATTAATTTGCTGATGACTCAATATACCACTCAAAATACCACTCAAAGTGGTATGGTAAATATGGTTACATCAGGTTGGCAGCCAAACAACAGTGGGGCTTCATGGGACTCCTTTAGGGGCAGTTTTCCTAAGCATTGTCATCAGTGACTTGGATGCAGGACTTGAAGATAAACTACACATGTTCACTGATGACACTAAATTGGGACGAGTTCTTCACTCCCTTGAGAATAGAGGCCTTGCAAAAAAGTCATGACAAATTAAAGGGCTGGGCATGAAGTTAAACAACAGCAACTGACAAATTCTGACAGATTCTACTCCTGTGACAGGTTAACTCTAGCTATATATGCAGACCTAGGGACAAGAAGTGGAGAGCAGCCCCTGCAGAAAGGGATCAGGGTGCTTTGGCTGAACATGAGGCAGCACTGTGCCCTGGAGCCCAATGGGCCAGCCATACCCTGAGGTTCAGCAGCCCCAGCGCTGTGCAGCCTTGCCTCCAGAACTGCATGCAGGTTGGCTGCCACAGTGGAGGAAGGGCATCAAGCTCTTAGAGAGCATCCAAAGGAGATCTAAGAAGATGGTGAAGGGTTTGCAGGGCAAGATGTGTGAGGAACAGCTGAGGTCCCTGGGTGTGCTCTGTGCAGAGCAGAGGAGCTGAGGGGAGCCCTCGTGGTGGCTGCAGCTCCTCACAGGGAGCGGAGGGCAGCGCTGAGCTCTGCTCTGTGTGACAGCAACAGGGCCCGAGGGAAGGGCATGGAGCTGTGTCAGGGGAGGGGCAGCTGGGGGTCAGGGAAAGAGGGCGGTGGGCATGGAATGGGCTGCTAGAGTTCAAGGAGCATTGGGTCAGCGCTCTCAGACATAGGGTTTGGATTTTGGGTGGTGCTGCATGAAGCCAGGAGTGGGACTTGATGATCCGTTCCAACATGGGATAATCTATGATTCTGTGATTTTATGAACTATGAAATTTTATGATCCCCAAAACCTGTGCTAACAGAAGATCTAACACAGGAATGGTGATGGAATAGTCACGAGGATGTCCAGAAGACAGAAAAAATCACTTTTTCCCTGTAGATGTTTTGGCTCAGTGCAGTCATGATACCACTTCTTTGTTCAAAACCTTAGCCTTTTATTAATATTTCTGAGACCATTACCATTGCTACTGCTGTTAAAATACATATTTATTTTTTCAAATGTAAAATCTGGATATACTACTACTTCAATAATTAAGCTATTTCCATTCTGGTATCTCATTGGTCTATCTTTTGTTCAGTGTTATGCTTTGAAGTTGTTAGCTTTTCCATCCTGATAATTAAAAGCACATGGTAAGCAATTTTCACTGTTAGAAATGTTTTTAGGCATGGAAACACAACAGAAAGACACTCTGAAGACATTATCTCACACAAACACTGTGGATAGATACTAGGCATTAAGACAGTTTAGCACAGTGTGCTATAAATCCATGTGAGTATGATAAAAGAAAATGCCTAACCTGAGCAAGTGCTGCTAATTTGTAACATATAAGAAGAGAAGAAGTTTTAACTCTTAAAAGTGGCCTCTGAAACACACGTGTACTGAAATACAAAGAAACATAATTCCTTTTGAATAGAAGGGGTGAAGAGGTGAATGATTTGATACCATTAGAATTTAAACCATTTCATTAGATGTTTTGAGTGTAAACACATGTTCACTTTCTGAACAGTTGGAGACATTCAAAATGCTATTGCCCCCATGCTGCTTGCTTCCACTGCTCTGGAGAAAACTGGCAAAGAACACATGAGCCTTCCTCGCTGCTGCAGTGGTAAGTTAGCTCATTCAGCATACGCTGCGAACGAAATGTTTTAAGTTAACCTGACTGAACTTACACAGCAAGAATATCTTGAAGAGTGCTTCCACTTTCCATTCTGTATGTTTGCTTAGCTGTATAGAAGTAACTTGTGGTTGATCAGTAATAACAAGCAGCTGAGGACAATAATGTCTTCCATTGCTTCAGACAAATTTAGAAGATGATATTGGTTTATAAAATACGTATTCCAGAAGGATTCTACCTTCATCATCACTCACTCAAGTGTACAATTATTTATTATAAAAACTTCTTAATCATAACAATATTAAGATATTTAGATTACGGAACCAAGTAAAAAATAATGCAAAAAATCTAGTAATATACTACTGCCCTGAATACTAATTAAAAATGAGACAAAAGCCAATACTTTCATTTCAGCTCCCTTATTGCACAGCTTTGCTTACAACTGTTTTATCACTAAAATGTCGCATTAAAATTTGCTTGTCTTTACTAGAAAGACCTGCCCTCAAGAATCCCACTTCCCACAAATCAGGGCAAAAGGTTGGTGAACAGAAGATGTACTCTTCTGGACTAGAATCACTTCAGGGAATACTTAAGCAAACTGGACATTCATTAAGTCCATGTGTCCAGATGGGATGCACTTGCAAGCACAGAGGGTACTGGCAAATGTCACTGTAAGGATACTTTATATAATCTTTGCTTGGTCATGGACATGGGGGGAAGTGCCTAAAACTGGAGGAAAGCAAATGTCACTCATACATCCAAGAAGGGCAAGAAGGAGTGACTACAAGTCACTCAGCCTGACCGTGATCGCTGAAAAGTTGATGGAACAACTATGCCTGGAAACCATTTCCAGGCATATGAAGGAGTTGAAAATCATCAAGAGTAGTCAGCATGGATTCAAGAAAGGGAAATCATGCTTGACCAACCTTGTAAGCTTCACTAATTAAATCACCAGTATGATGGATGAGTGATAGTGTCTACCTTCAGCAAGGCCTTTGACACTGCCACCATAAGATCCTCATGGAGAAGCTTTTCACGCATATAGTCTGGATGGGCAGACAGTGAGGTGGATTGAAAAGTATCAGAATTGGCAAACCCAGAGGGTGGTGATCAGTAAACCAAAGTCTAGTTGGAGGCCAGTAACTTGTGGTGTACCCTAAGGATCGATACAGGGTCTATTCTTGTTTGGTAACAACAATTTGGTAATTAACGATTTGAATATTGAAGGAGTGTGTACTCTCAGCAAATCTACAGATGACACAAACTAGAAGGAGGAATTGATAAATCAGAGACTCATGATGCTATACAGAGGAACTGTTACAGGCTGGAGAAACTGGCTGGCAGGAATCCTGTGAAGTTCAACAAGAAGAAGTTCAAAGCCCTGGGGAGGGCTTTGAAACTATGGAGAAACTGACGCAGGCACCAGTACATTCTGGGGGCAACCCAGCTGAAATGCAGCTTTGTAAAATATGCCCTGTGGGTCCTAGTGGATGCGAAGCTGAACAAGACCCAGCAATGTGCCTTTTCTACTAAGAAAGCTAATGGCATTTGTGGCTACATTAGACAGTGCATTGCCAACAGGTAGAGGCAGGTGATCCATCCTTTCTACTCACCACTGCTGCATTCACACCTGGAAGGCTGTGTCCAGGTCTGGGCCCCCCAGTACAAAAGAGACATGGGTATACTGAAGAGAGTCTAACTAAGCACCACCAAGATGATGAAGGAACTGAAGCACATCTCCTGTGAGGAAAAGCTGAGAGAGATGGGACTGTTCAGCCTAAAGAAACAAGGTTCAGGTGGGATGTCATCAATGTATACACTCAAAAGGAAGGTGCAAAGAGGACAGAGACAGGCTCTTTTCAGTGGTGCTCAATGACAGGATAAGAGGCAATAGGCACAAACTGGAATATCAGTAAACAATTCTTCACTTATGGAGATGTTTCAAAGCCATCTAGACATGGCAAAGGGCAACTTGCTCTGAATGGCCCTACTTGAATCAGGGAGTTGGACAGCATGACTTCCATCAGCAGTTCCTTGCAGTCACAATAATTTCATGATTCTGTGTTCAGTTTCTGCAGTGTGACATTTTCATTGCTCTAGCATCTCCGTCCATTAGCAAGAAACAAAAGAAATTTTGACTATAACGTATGAATTGTGAAGAAAACAGAAGACAACTTTTTATCACCAGGCAGTAACATCCAGATCCAGAAACTCAAACATCACACACATACCAGAATGTGATCTACAATTAAAAATCACCACAGACAGATGGGAAAAAAAATGAAGAGACTTTTGTAATCAAAACATATGGTCCTCTTCAAACTATAAACTTTATGTTATCACTGTATGATCAAGGGCAATGCTTCTATTTCATCTTGCACATATTTGTCTAAGGAAAAGAAAGGAAAACATTTTCATATAACAACGAACTGATTACTTCAATAGAAATCCACTGGCACAACCCAACACACTAAAAATACTGCAGAAAAATTCTGAAGAATGCTTTATGCTATACCTTAGTTCTCTCTTTTTCTCTTGCTCTTGTCTCCAGTCTGAATGGTTTTTAATAATTTAGCTTTAATGTTATGTAAGCAATAAATACAAATAAAATAAAGCAATAAAATAAACAATTTGAAGATTTCTCACCTTCACACGTATCTGTCTCAGTGCTGAACACATAGCCCTTTGGACAAGTGCAGCTATAACTTCCAGGAGTGTTTCGACAGAGGCCATTATCGCACAGCAGCCCATTCACTGAACATTCATCAATGTCTGTAACAGATGAGTTAGTATCAGTAAGATCAAATACCACAAGATGCCTTCATCTGCCTAGCAAGCCCCTGTTGCATTCTATACCAACAATTAGGTTACCAGATGTGCTTTTGCCTACAGTGAATGCAATGAAAAATGCCAATGCTTGTTTTCAAAAATCGAAACCATTTTCAAATTCTTTTTTACCAAAGTTTTAAAGTTTTTCAATAGCAGTCTTTAAAAACAGTTGATGGGTAGTCTTAGAACCATATTCCTGTGTTCTTGGAATTACTTTAATAATCTTTGTCAATTGTATGACTACATAATCTTCACAGGACCTTTATCAGCTTTCTTTCTTTCTTTTTTTTTTAAGATACATAAGTAGAGGCGTGTTAGACTACCATTCAAATCCTCTTTTATAGTAAAAACAATGGATTTTGTAATCCATTAAATTAATATGTGTTAAAATATCAATTGTACAGTTCATGTACAGTAAACAGATTACATACACATACCACCAGAGCAGGTGTGTATCATATATCAGGAAACAAAAGCTATGATTAAGACTAGGATAGGAAGCATACTAAATAAGAAAAACCCATCAATCAACACCATTGCCTGAGCCCCCTCTAGATAAGTATAGAAGTTTGATTGCTTTTTGATAGCATGTCCAAATTATTTCTAAAAAGCAAGAAATCATAATTTTAAATGACTTTCGTTTAATTCCCAACATGTTTCACAAACACTTAAGTTTATAGAAGGATAAACTGTGATAAGTCTGATGTATTCTCCTGCTTCAGAGAGTTTCTTAAACTTTGTCAGTTTCATTTCCTAAAGTTAAAATTGCAGCTGAAATTGCTCCCTTCAATTAACTCAATTTTTTAAGACAGTTTCAGTTTAAAATAAAGAAGAAAACCAAGAAAGCGTGATAATTACAATCTCAAGGCTCTTAATTCCCCAACAACATCAGATTTTGCAACCTATGCCTACAAATTCCATTAGGCTTCAGGCAATGGAGTCTTAATTTCCTCAAATAATACATACAAAATTTACATATTGCAGCTGCAAGGAAGCTCCTCAACTTATGGTCCTTAATCTGACCTCGTATAATTTTAACTAATTAGAAGAGGATGGATTTGAATTGAAGTTTTCCAAGGCAATAGATTTTAATTTTGAACTTGTTGTCATATGCCCTTTTACTTAAACTATCGGTGTTTAAAAAGTGTTATTTCTCATGGCCTTGCAGTTAAACTTCAGATTTGGACTTCCATCTATTGTGACATGCAATGTAAAAACACAGAATAATGTGGCTACTGATTATTTTTATTTCTCAGCTTATCTTAATTTGTATAATTAACTAAAACTTTTCAACTTTTAATTTGAATATTCAGAAATTATTTTGTGCAAAAATTCTCACACCTAAGAATATAAGCATCCCCACAGTGAGCATGCCATGTTTTTACTCATTCAATTAATAAGATACATTCCTGTGACCAGCAGTTACAGAATCCCAAGTGTAACTAGACAAGTAACACTCCTCTCCCTGAAATCAATTTCTAAAAAGAATATTACGGAAGAATTTTTAAAAGTATTTTGAAGCACTGCATTTCCTGCCAAAAGGTCATATTTAGGGCCTTCAGAAAGTAATTAGCTGCAAAATTTCTTAAGTCAAGGAGATGAAAAGTAACACTTTTACTACTTCATGTTCCTAGGTAGGAATGTTCAATATTAAAATTATTCCACACTTATTAGTTCGGGTTTTCTCCACCAAAAATGCTGCAGTTTTGTTGACCACAAATACCAATGACAGATCAGTAAACTTTAAGTGTGAAGAACAGTAATTCCTCCCAATAAATCTATCAGACGGTAGGATGAGATTTAAAACCTTCTAGTAGTTTCATGTAAATTTCCACTACTTTTTAATAAAAGCCTAAGTTTTTTGGTTAAAAACTGCAGGGCTATAGTAGGACTACAAACCCTATTGTTGCACAATGTACTTGTGGTGTTTCCTTTTTTTTAATTAAGAATTCCCCAAATAAATGAAAACAATCATGATAATACAGAAACATGAGAAGTGGTATTAATTATCCAGACTCTGAAATGTGTAATGTTAGGCCTCTTCTGGTGGGTACAGCCAAACACTTACAGAAAATGTACCTAGATATTGCAACAATACTCTATTGTAAATCTACACCAAACTACAAACAACCTGACAACTGAAGGTCTCTCAATTAAAAAAATCTCATTCCTGTGATTCTGGTGGTGATCTAAAACAAATATGAGGACTGCTTCAGAAGTAATGCCTCCTACTTTATTATGTTGGCCGACAACATCAAAGGTAGATGTTTGTGGTATGGTAGTAGGGGTTGAACCTTCCCAACAGATGGCAGCGGAGGGGCAGTCTGACAGAATGGTGTCTGATATGGAAGTGTGGATGAAGCAAAACTATGTCATGAATTCCTCTGTGTGGGAAAAAATGGCACCTCTCGCTCACAGTGAGGCAGCAGGTGGTGTGTTTCAGCAGCGGTAAGTGACAGTGGATCACCTCTGCTGGTGCAGATTTTCACAAGTGTGGCATGCAGTCTTTTGATTCACACTGGCAAAAATGCACAGCTAATGGCGGTGAAAATAGTGTTCTGTAGCTGAGAATTTCCTCTATGAAACAGTGTTATTGTTCTCTTTGTATTTGTTGTAATCTCCATGGAAATACACTGCAGGCATTACATTCAAGGCAACCAAAGTATTTTGAAAACCTAGCTGTTACACTCGGGGCTACTATCCAGTTATGACTTGGGAAATTGCAAAGAGTGGTTAATTTTTCTCTCCTGAAAGCTTTCACAAATTGTGAGTGCTCAGCATGCAGCAATTGATACTACTGTACTTTTGTAATCCAAGGACATCACAAATTACTGTACAGATTTTGCTCATAGGCCACCAGGTACTGTTCATTTTGTTAATGGTAGCCATCTGCTACATTTTATTATGCAGAACCATGACTTTCTCTTCTTGGTAATTTATCATCCAGTCTTGAAAGTGTCACATTTTAGATGCTCTTGTACATCAGAATATAACACAAACTGATCCAGGCTTATGAGAAAAACAAATCCAAACCTTCTATGCCTACACGTCCCAGACAAACAGCATTAACAAAATAAATAAATAAAATAGAATAAAAAATCATAAAACACTTCCGCCAAATAACAGAAAAATACAGCAGTAAAAATACTGGCTATTGAGTTACCAGGGAAGGTTGGATCAATAGAAATTATTTGTTTTCACTATAGCTGTAAAAACATATGTCTCCCTTGCAACCCATGTTCTATCAATTCAAATTATCATCAATGTGGTGATGAATTATTCAACAATTATAACAAAATAGAGCAACTTACCCACACAGTTCCTTCCAGAAGGATCAGGCTCATAGCCACTGTTACAGTTACAACGATAGCTGCCACGTAAGTTTTCACAAATTCCATTTGAGCAAATGTCAGGATCCAATGCACACTCATTAATATCTGTATTAACAGAAGATAGGTAGACATTGGAAAGTATGAAAAACGCGACCAAGTGATGTGGACAGTATCAAATTGGAGGAAGCATCTGACTCACTGGAAGTTGGGGCTGTTATTTAGAGCAAGGGTGCAGCCAGGAGGCTGAAGGAAGTGATTATTCCCCTCCATTTGGCACAGATGACACCAAACCTGGAATACTGTGTTCAGTTTTGGGCCTCTCAGTCAAAGAAAGATACCAGCAGACTGGGAAGGATAACTCAAAGTGTTGCAAATATTGTTAGAGGGGTAGAGCATACATGAAAATAGGCTGAGTTAACTGGTTTTCTTTAGTGAGCAAGAGGCATGACAATAGGGAGATCTGATAGCAGTTCTCTCATAATTCAGACGGTTCCAGAGAAGATGGAGCAAGTGTCTTTTCCGAGTTACGCAACGAAAGGGCAAGAAACGACAGTTAGAAGTGATAGCTGGGGAAAATTTAATTGAATGCTAGGGAAAGAATTCTTCCCCATGAGAGTGGTTAAGCACTAGAGCAAGCTGCTTGGAGAGGCTGTGGGAATTCCATCCTTGGAGATCTTCCAAATACAGCCAGGCAAGTCCTTGAGAAACCTGATTCAACTTTGAAGTTAGCCCTGCTCTGAGCAGAATGCTAAACTGGATGACCTCCAGGCATCACTGCCTACCTAAATCAATAGAATGACTACGTGTTTGTAAGAATACCTTGATGCAAAATACCAATCCTGTGTACTCAGTGCCTGTGGTTTAAGGATCTAGGTAAGAAGATATAGTTTATTAGGTGATACAAATACGTTTCCTAATACAGAACGAATGCATACATCAATACCACAGCATACTCAGTCTTATAGAAATCACAGTATTTATTGGAATTTGGAAATTTATCTTGGATGGACAGAATAAGATGATGAATGAGATACATTCCCTAAATTTACAGTCCCATATAGAATTTCTGCTGTATTTGGAAAATTCCAGAATATTCATATATGAACTATAAGAGCAGGAACAGGCTATTTTTAATATATATATATATTATTTTTTTGCCTCTAAGGAAAAGAGGGGTTTTCAATACCAAGTTAAGTTATTTCTTCCCATACGGAAAGCCCATTACTTGAATAGTTCCCTTTCCAAACACTGGAAAGAACAGTAGGGATGCTGGTCTAGCTGTGACTTCATAAAAAGATTGTTTTATACTTTACAGTGCAATTTTTTATAAAGGACATTTCCTCTCAAAACATAGTGCAGTTTAGATCAGGATATTCCCCATAATTTACATATACTCTGAAATGTATTAGGAAAATCCTGTTCAGTCTGGAGACAAGAAGGCCTCAGGGAGACCTGACAGTAGCCTTTCAGTACCAAAAGAAGGGGACAGACAATTTAGTAGGGTCTGTTGTGACAGGACAAGGGAAGATGGTTTAAAACTAAAAGAGGAGAGAGTTAGACTGAATGTAAGGAAAGAGTTTTTTACAAAAAGGGTAGTGAGGCACCAGCACAGGTTGCCCAGAGATGTGGTGGATGCCGCATCCCTGGAGACATTCAAGGCCAGGCTGGACAGGGCCCTGAGCAACCTGATTGAGCTGTAGGTGCCTCTGTTCACTGCAGGGGAGTTGGGCCACATGACCTTTAAAGGTCTCTTCCAACTCAAACAATTCCATGATTCTAAAAGTTATGCCTGGATTAAACTCAAAGCTCTGAGACATCTGAACATTTCTTAAGAAAGTATAAAGTAGTATAATATTTCAGCTTTATGTTTTCTATATTTTACTGGCCTTGTTTGTACCTTGCAGGAAAACCACATTTCATGATTCTGTCTTTCCTTATGAAGTTAATAACAGAATCATAGAATATCCTGAGTTGGATGTGACCCACAAGGATCATAGTGTCCAACTCCTCAAAGTTAATGCTTTTTGAAGGTCCAGTCCCTCCTTTTATTTTTTATATTAAACCTGACAGTAAAATTTCTGCCTTCATCAGTGCATCCAGATTCCTCCCACAAGAAGACTTAAAGGTTTTGGGCTTGTTAACCACAAGTTGTATGCCAGGAGTAAGTATGCGGTGATGGATAGCAGCTTGATTAACAAGCTATGAATCAACTGAAAGTCAGTCTATATGCCAAGACCTTCACTGGTAAAATATATTCACATTCATTCTTGGTAACGATTCTCACTGCTGTTGATGAGGAAAACAACAGAAATTAATGACCATACGCAGGATCAGTATTCCTCTCCTTTAGGACATCAAACTGGCAAACAAACTCCCTCATGTGCAAGATGTACAAAAAATACTGGTTTCATTCAGAAATGTAAAAAATAACAGTTATAATTACCCAGGGTCCCCCAAGAGATTACAGTATTTAGCTTGCAGTTGATGGAGAGTTTAACTAGTTTTACATTACAGTAAGGTAACATTTGTACAAAATCACGATGCACTGCTGTTATTTCTTCACAAGATACACAAACTACGAATTTCACATTGCTTTTAAGTTTGGCAAGACATTAAGGAAAGAGCTCATGGAGCAAAGATAAAACTATGCACATGTAATTACGGTACTGAACTCTTCTAACATAGTGCTGTTTTTTTAAAAGTTAATATTAAAATATAATGTTCCATAAGTCTTATTCCGTTCCTGCTGAACCGAGTAAGACCTTTAATGCTGATGAGGATAAAAGCTATACAGATTAAATGCCTGGAAACATCACATGTACAGTAAGTATCTGGCTGCAAATTTATTAACTGATCAGGGAACCACCAAGCAATAAAACCACAGAACCGTGTTTCACCACTCTTTCTTCAACCTGTCCTATTTAACCGGAAGGTAAAGCACATCTTGCCCTTCTTTCAGGTTTGGTTCAATTACTGTTTGTAAAATTCCCCCCTCTGGTGATAGAAAAAGGAGCTAGAACCTTACAAATACAGTCTCTCATTTCCAGGACCTACATAAGAGGACCTTTTTCAGTAAGCTCCCTTCCAAGTACCTCATCAGAGAAATTCTTTCTTAATGGAAGGGGTCTACGTAGCAAACACTGGATCTGGAGTGAAGAACTGCTCTGCCATTATTCTATCTGATGGAAAATCAGCTGAAAATGCAACTGACTCCTGTCAATACTCAAAAAAGGGGAACTTGTCCTGTATCTATTCTAAAACACACATAATATCAAAATTTAAAATGGACATGGCTATTTTTTTCTTGCTGGATTAAGATAACATCTATCTTTGTAGGGAACTCAGTCTGGCCTTTTCTTTAGACAGCATTTAGTTATTCTGTCTTGATAATGAAAATGCTAAAAGTGAAATATTAGTCTTGATGTATGTTACAGACCTAGTATGTTACAGAAAAATCTGCTTTTAAGCATACTGTTTTTTTCCCACCTCCAATCACATACATATACCAAATAAAATGTACTACGTACCTCGTCCATCCACAGTAATACCTACTCCACTGCTACACAGGCCATGAAACTCCGCTACTCATTGGAGGAAGAGATTGGGGGAAATAAAAAAAAAAGAAATTATTTGCAGTGTTTTGCTTTTTTAATCCTAAAATAAATCCACTTCATCCTTTTTCAAAATAATTTTCTACAAATTAAGTAATAAAATGTCAGTGTGCACATGAATTATCTATAGATGCCTTAGCTAAATGTGATAGTAACATTCCACCCTGAACTTTTGCACATATTCAAAAACTAAATTTGATAACAAGAATGAAACACTGGAGTGATTTCATGACAGTCTTGACAGTACTGTCTCCCTCTGATATTACTTTCAATCACACTGCCAGTCTTTCTCCACTCTTCTAAAATTTCTGCTGTCACAGAAAACAACATGGAATGGAACTACCATCCAAGACTTCTCATCTCAATTCTGTTTGCAAGAGTCTTTTTTTTATTCAGTGTCCGTGCTCGTTTGAAGAAATAATTCCTATAAATTATTGACTTCTAAAGTGAATTCAAGACAATCTCTTAAACTAGATTTATACTAGGAAATATACAGATTTATCAGTGACATCTCTTTACCTAATCATTATTTAGAGTCAACACTAAATTCAAGAATCCAGTTTCATTCATAGCACTCACATGCTTTTTCAGTTTTCATGCTCTTTTTCAGTTTTGTCACAGTCTGGGCAGCTCTATAATTTGGTTGGTTTGCCTCAAATGTTACAATGCATAAAAACACTCATCACAGAATACCAGGGAGTTTGTTCTTCTTAAAAGGAGAAACCACTTCCAATGTACAATTCTATTAAGTAAACTGTTCATTTCTCCTAAATGTATGAAGTAAATGAGCTCTTGATCCAAATAAAATTTTTATTTTTTATTAGTATTTGAAGAAATATAACATTTTACCTGAGTTTTTAGCAGGGCAGGGGTGACATGGCTCTCCAAAACCATAGTCAGGATTGGCACAGCAACATTCAGATTTTGTCACAGCACCAGGGAAAGGACGAATGCACGATCCTTTTTTGATGCCTCCATAGCATGTGCTACGCATATGAGTATCTGACAAAGGGGAAGCAAATAAATATTTTATTTCTTTAGGCCACAAGTGAAACGGATGCACACCACCTATGAAAGCGACCAGCAGGTATTGCTGACAGTAGGCTCCGCATTAGTCAGAATTTTAGGAAATTCTTTTAGACATCTTTTAACATGTTTTGCTACTGTTGTATGTGCTATTTGTTTTTTCTGTTGTTTTTTCTTTTTTTTAATTGGACATTTCAGGTCAGATGCCTTTTGCATAAATGTTTATAGGATAACATGGGCTATCTTCCAGCAAGAGTGTGAGTGGACAGTCAACCTAAACGTGCAATTGAGAACAGCAGGATACAGAGTAAGCAGTCTTTAGTTATTACTTCTACACTTCTAGAGACGCTTGCTAGAACTTTGGGTATCTACAGACTGGGGCAGGGCATGGCCTTAATTATATTCCTTGTCAAACTCCCAGTAAAACTATGATATGTTGTGGTCTGAACATGAGTCTCAGTTCATGTAAGTCAAAGAGGATCTGAGGGAATCCAGATAGATGCCTGCTTAAACATGTCCCCAAAACAACAAATAAATTTGCATGAAAAATTTTACAGCACCAATTCCAATGAGAACTGGCAATTTCTTATGTGTCCTGCCTGCTCTTAGCTGTAAGCAGGCTCCTGCAAAATGGCATAGCCTGTACATAAAATGTTGTCCATGGTCTCCCATAGGACATGCAGTTCTGAAGCACAGCTAAATGCAGCACAGATTTCAGGGCTAATTCCTTGCCAAGAGCCTAGGTGAAGCCAGTACAATTCACTTGCACTTGACAGCAGGAAAAGATTTTTATGCTTGACAACAACAAAGTATTATTGCACAAGAAAAGTCTGCTTATGTACCCTGCAAAATAGTTAGTTGCACCACGTCCTCTTTCTCTGTGTCAAGAAAGTCCAGATGTCAATCTGTCACACTCTGCTATGAATAAAAGAGCTTTGATCGCTGTCTTCTCACAGAAGTGAATGTTTTCCCCTAGTTATGTGTCCAGGAGAGAATGAAGAAACAATTCAAGAGGGAATGCCATGAGAGGAAATTTTCAGTGGGAGAAAAGATTGGAAATAGTGGAAGTACTCTATTGGAAGGTCTTCAAAACATGAAGGTGGAAAGCAAGTGAAGGAAGCTACAGATGCCATACATTAGCAGGAAGCAAGCGCTTTTTCAACAGAGTTATTGTAAAAGAAGAACAAGCAACCTGGAGGAGAACTTCTGCACTGATTATAGGAGAACAGTGTAATCTACGCTGACAGTGATTCATAAAGCCGATGAAGAAGGAATACATTAGCTGATTCTTCAAGAAATTAAAAAGCAATACTGTGACAGGAAGAATGTTCTCCTAGGGCTGTGCTTATCATGCTCCATCTGTACACCAGCTGCCTGAGGCACCTTGCTAAGCGTAAGTTTGACATGTCACAATAGTTCTGACCACGCACCTCACCGATGAACCTGCTCTGCTCCCTAAGTAGTTCAATCAGCCTAATTTCAGAATGCTAGAGAACTTGTACGCCCTGAACCATATCCTAGCATTAGTAGTTTTGTAACCATGCACTTGTCTCTGGGATTTTATTCCATGTTTTTCTGGAGGATTGTCTTTCAATACCATTTCTAGACTCTCAAATTGCGTAGTGAAGCACTTCAGCACCTGAAATATTATCACCACTGTATTTGTGGTCAGGGTCTGGTGGTTGACCTATACTCAGTGAAAGCCACTGCACTTATTCAGATGTCTTAGAAGGCTAAATCATGCAATACTCATGGCAGGCACTGCAAAATAACCAAACAGACTAAAACTAAACTTAGCTATTTTGTCCTGGATGGCTGTATTTGGGCAGAGATGTGAAATGCAGACTGAATCATAACTAAAAGTACCTCAGCAGAGAATAAAAACATTGTACAAAGCTAAAGCCACAGTCAGTACAAGTTCTGAGATGACACACATACACACAGAGCCAGCAGAGGTATCTCAGAATGAAGTTGCAGTTAGATGCATAGCCAAACCCAAGATGTGTGCAAATACTACCTTGGCTCAGAGTAGTTATCTAACTGTTCCTTTTCCAAGCATTTTTTTCTCCTTTGCTGCACTTATTTTTCCCCCCTCCCCAGACTTGTATAACATTTTGTGGTTGACTCTACCATATTTATTAATGTTAAATAAAAAAGCACTTTATTCTATGAATAATCCCATCAGAATCAATGTTACTATTCAAAAGTAAAATAATGCTTAAATTAGAAGTTAGACTGTAGCCTCTATTTTTAAAATTATTATTGTTTTGATAATTGCCTAGCACTTTTGTAGGATTACTGCTAGAAGGATACTGCTCCATGTAACTTACTAACTTTCAGATTATAAATGCCCTTACTGTGGATACATTTCTAGCAGCCAGGTTGTCTTGTAATAAATAGGACAGAATAGCCAGACAGAGAACTCCTGTAGCTAACACAGCATGTGTAAATATATACGTACACATAAAATTCTGAACAGCAAACTGGCTCTGAAATTCCATTCTGAAGGTCAAGTATAAGGACACTTTCGTTATGCGCTATCGGAAGTTTCCTTTTTTACTTTATACCTGGAATAATTACATCATCTTTTTAAAGAGAATTTTCCAAATAAATCATGATTCTGCCTTATGATTTTTCCCATATTAAGGATATTTCCTGATGAAAATTTAAGCTTTTATGGTAAACCTTAAAGCTAAGATATGTGGAACCGAACATTTTCAAATAAAACATATTGTTCACAGGTGACAGCCAATTTGTGAAGCATTTCTGTTAAAATTGTGGCAACGTTAGGTAAATGGGAACACAGAAAGCTGAGCACTGGACTGATTCTTTGCAGCTGTATCACTGACAAGGGTGAAGATGAGGCCAACTTGGACCACGAAAAAGGTACTGAACAGCTTGTACTCAAATCTGGTTTTGCTGCTGTGTCACTATGCAGTGAAATTCCTATATTAAAAACAGTACACAAAGCTTTTTCTCATTCTTATATCTTTTCACTGCCTTTCTCCAAACGTTTAATAAACTAGAAGAAAACAAACAACCTTACCAGAGAACAATCCTTGTTTTTGTTGGTACAGTTTTGCTTACTAAAAAATCTCATTAGTTTAAAATAATAAATACTTGCATTCCAACTGAATCTAATAAACTGCTTTTTATTAAGATTATTTTTAAGCTATTCTGAGCTTTTAACATGCAGTTCTTAAATTGAATTGATAACAGAAAGGACTAATTTGCACAGGTACTTCATAGGAATGCTTGTACAAGATTTTTCTCTCAAGGAAGATGAAATTCTGCATAATATAAAATTTTAAAATGAAATTTTAAAATTATAAATTGATTTGCTCTCTGCTTTCATTGCTTCATGAATCTGTAATGTATCATGAGTTAAACCACTTAACTGATATAATACCAGTTCCATTAGCAGTCCAGTAGCCAGCAGCAAAAATGAAGTTGGTGCTCTGTGCTACCAGAGTTGCACTTTTCACTCTTGGAGGCACCATTACAGGCACACTCCCCTGCTAGAACTTAAAAGCACACCTATGCACTGACTGACCTTTGGATTGTCAATATGCCCAATGATAGCTATGTTCATGAGAGTGGTGGTTTAGGAAACACAGTAGAAGTGAAGGGAAAAAATAATATCTCACGTGGATTGGCCAAAGCTGATTTAAAAAACTCAGCAGTATCATAGTACCTACTACATGTAGAACAATCATACTGAGACTTTGGAAAAAAAGTGTATTCCTCTCCATTCCACATTAGTGATTAGAAATAAAGAAATGGATTGAATAACTGTAGCCCTCTACCTTCTATTCTTCATCAGGTTGGAAATGCTCCTCTTTCCTCTGGATAGCTCTAGCCCAGAACTAATGGTAGAGCTTTGAATGGAGCATGGTGAAGAATCCCTTTATTGCCAAGCCAGTTTAGTGCATTATATCACAAGATTATTCATCAGTAGATCAGAAAGGGTACACCTCAAAAACAAACAGATACCAGGTAGAGCAGAGTATTAAGTTTAGAAAGTATTATAGGAGTAACAGGTAAACAAGAGGTGGCACCAGCCTGATTCCACAAAGGAATGCAAGCTTCTTGACTTTTAAGATTGACTTTATGTGATAGATTTCCTAACAACCAGCAATAAAGACACTGGATTTCACAGATCGTACTAATCTAATTTTTGCTCTTTCTCTTGCTAAAGCTTTATCTTTTTAAACACTATCTTTTTAATCTTTTTTTTTTAGAGGGAGAATGTTTCCAGATTAGAGAAAGATAAGGAAAACGGGAGTGCAAAAATATTAGTGTCCCAACCAGATGTACTTCCTTTTGTGATTTGAAGTAGAAGCTGTGCAACTGAATATAATTCTGAATGTACATATGTATGTACACACATGGAAACAAACACATAACAGAGCAAGACAAAAAAGATAAATTTTATTTAAGAAAAGGACCTCCTTGGTTTGTTTTAATTCTACAGCTGACGTAGAATTAAATTACCCAGAAGGATGTCATATAATGCATAAGTCCCCATACCTTCCAATTAAAAAAAAAAAATCTCACTCACCTACACATACACGACCATCAACTCCAACAGCCAAGCCAGGTGGACATTCACATCTAAAGGATCCTTCAGTATTTATACAATGACCATTCATGCAAATTCCTGATGTCTGACATTCATCAATGTCTATCAGGAGGAAACACAATTCAAAAATATATTTGCTATTTAAGCAAGTTTAAAATAAATGTTTTTAGAACATATTGTCTATATGACATCAGATGAATTATTAATACATCCTGGTTTTGTTTCTAATAAAGTCTCACCTTGAAATCATACTAAGTTATCAGAATTCCAGCTGTGCATTAAAATGTCAGAAAAAACTTTATGGAACAGCAAGGTACTTCAGATTAAGCAAAATTTGTAATAAATGTTGTCCTTTGTTCATCTCCTAATAATGTAAAGGAAAAACCTATCATAGAATATCCCTATGATAGTAAACTTCAATTTCAAATAATTTTTTAATGGTTGCCAATTTCTAATTGAATATCCCAGCTATATACGTGTATTAAGACAAACACAAACAATAAAAACAGTTCAACTTCAAAGCAGAAAGCTAACATATTTACATGATTTTGTACCTCCTAGAAATGCTTCACACTCAAACCTACTTCTACTAGCTGCAACAGGCATTATCCAGTACTTTACTTAAACAGAAACTAAATCAGACTCCATTTTTAAAACATTTTACACAATGTTTCCACAATCTCATTTAAAAAGAATTCTAACTCTATATACCAAGTATGGTGTCTTAAATTCTGAACTGCTACAATAGTGGTATGGAAGGAATATTTGTGTATGTTCAAAATAAAATATTTTAACCCTTTTAAAATTCCTGTATTGCTACTCATTCTACCATTTTGCGAAGGGTCTGCATTTTTTTGCTGCATTTAAAGTGATTCCAAGATGAATCAACATTGTTGATAGTATCATCAGTATTATGTTGCAGTCTTATATAATAGTACTAAATAATCCAGTTATTTCAAAAGAAAATTTAAAAATGTAGTTTAAAGAACTATTTTCAGGAAGCTTAAGACACCTTCAATAACAAATTAGTAAGATACTAGTATGACATCAAATCAATCTGATGAGACTGCCTTTCTTGCATAAACGAAAATGCAAGAAAAGCTGTTTCATTCAGAGCTGTCTTAATGTCCTACTCCACAGTTGTACCTACCAGTACAGTAGCGCCCATTTGGAGCCAGAACAAATCCTGGTTTGCAGATGCATTTAAAACTCCCATCCTCATTTATGCACATCCCATTTAAGCACATGTTTGTAGTCGTACACTCATCATGGTCTGCAAAGCATTGCAAAGAGAAGTGTTTATACCTCTTCACCTCCAAAAAAATGACAGTGTAAACAAGCACTCAGAATAGATGTGACAGACTCCTTCACTTTAAGATTAAATCATTCTCATGTCTGATGAAACATCTGAAGTTTTCAATCTATAGACAAAGCAGCAACTGTGTACACCACCATAATCAGTTGTTTTGTGTGTTTCAGCAGACTGTGCACAGAATAACAGGGTGCAGCATTCTTTATTATGTGAAAGGATAAAAAGGTTCAATCACCTGTTCTAATTAAGAACTTGCTGCAAACTGCTTTTTATCTTGGAAGATTTTTTGACACAGTACAGCCAATATAAGACCATTTTCTTCAGCACTGCTGATACAGGAAGTGCTTACTACGAAGCCTTAAGAAAGAATGCTATTCCTGGCACTGAGCTACCTGTGTCTCCTGAGATGTAGCTTTGAAAACAAAAATGACATCAGCTGGTATTTGAAAGCACAATCTTTCATACAATCTCTATTTGACTGCAGAGGCTTAAGTTCACATAAGGTAATGTCTTATTTCACAAAAGGTAAAGAGCACTATGAAGTATGATTTCTACAATCACCAGATCAGTGCATGCAATATATGAAGAAGAGTTCTTACCCACACAATTTTTTCCATCTGTAGTCAGTTCAAATCCAGCATTGCAAATACACTGAAAACTTCCATCAGTGTTTACACAACGGCCATTTTTACAAAGGACACCATTCTGGATGCACTCATCTATATCTAAGGGGGGGGAAAAAAAGAAAAAAAAAGAAAAATAAAAAGGGAATAAAAAGGGAAAAATTACCATAAAACAAAAATGCATAGAGTGACAATAATTGCTTTGAAAATGCAGGAATGTTGCTTAAATATAACTTTGAAAAAAAATAATAAATGGTTAAGGATTCATTAACACTCCATTGGAGATATAAAAAAATAGTATCTTGCAAACTTGTACAATACACCTCCGGCAGTGGTGCTCAACAATTACTTTAAAAGCAATTCTAAAAACCAGTCCACACGTTCATCTTCTTCCATACATAAATGCACACTTGCATAATAATAGTCCATTTCCTAATTTTTTGTAGAATTCTTGGTTAGAATGAAGGTCAAGCAGCAGGTATTCCAGCATAATGGAATAACATGATCAGAAAAATGGTAGCCCAGAACAAGGATTCTAATTAATACAAAGTCTATTGAAATTTACTGAAATAGCACTAATGACTACTTTGAACATGATCTGATAGGAGTCAGAACATCTGCAGTATCGGTAGACATGAAGCCAATTTTCTTACCAATGCAAGCTTGCTTGGTGGGAGTTCTCTGGAAACCTGCATGGCACTTGCAGTAATAGGAACCAGGTGTGTTGACACAATCTCCATTAGAGCATGGGTTGGATGTGCATTCATCAACATCTGTTGGCAGCACAGGGGAACATCAGTCAACATACCATGTATACATCTTATTTTTCAAGCCTAGAAGCTTCTAAGTGGAAAAGACAGTAAACTCTCAAATCCTGAAACTTAAAACTTGTTCATGATACAAAATCATTACTTTCCTAAGAACACATGGATCTCACTGCAGCTAGCCTGATATTTTCAAGAAAGAAAGTGTCACTGCATCATTTGTGTGTGTCTTGGAGGAGAAAAAAACAGTAAAGTATGAGGATTTTGGACACAGTATCTGACA
This sequence comes from Alectoris magna, assembly GCA_030625065.1. NCBI lineage: Eukaryota > Metazoa > Chordata > Aves > Galliformes > Phasianidae > Alectoris > Alectoris magna. Next base: position 21,190,936 of record CM060564.1, on the reverse strand, counting down.
GCTGCCTGGTAAAACAACCCTTTAGTCAGCAGAGTCTCTTTTAACTGAATGACTACTTGTTCTTCTTTAGAACAAAACCAGCACTAATCAAAACAGGCATTTTAAAAGCAGAGCAGATCTTGTCATCTAAAAACTGTGACTATATTAAAGGTTTACTGAAGAAATGTGAGGAAGGGCCACACACCAGCAAGAGGGATTCTTAATGAGACTGCAGTCTGTGTACTACATCTCAATTATTTAAGCTCCCCTGCAACCTCAGCCCCAGCCTGTTTTAAGATTTCAGTAGTGCTGCATTTACCCTATTTCTTCTCTAGAATGGACCTTATCTTCCTCTTCAAAAGCTTTGGGTTTTTTGGAGCAACCAAATATACTTCAACCAGTTTAAACCTTAGGTAACTGATTGGAAATTACTCCCATTTGACACAGAGCTCTGAAAACTTACTGCCTTTCAAGAACCCTTCTCAGGTTTGATTCCCAATGGCTTTCTATGAGTCAACTGAGACTCTGGCCTAAGAAAGCTATTCCCAGTTCCAAAATGACACTGCTTGTTCTTCCTCATTATGTTCTCTGAAGTGCTCCACAAGCTCCCACCTTTATCAGTTCTAGTTTTAAAACTTAGATCATTACATCTTGAAAATAATGACACTGAATTAGAGATTAAACTCATAAACAGTATTTTTTTTTCCAACGCAGGCCATTCTATGATTCTATGATTTTCACTTATTGTTAAATAAATACATACTTCTTAAAAGTGCTGTAACATGAATAACTAGATTATGTATGTGTCAACTAAACCGTAAGCAACACCACATACTTCACAGGATTTAATGTATACAGTTAAAACCGGTGGCATCAATATACACATCAATAAGATCTGGGATCACCCAAACTAATGATTTTGTGAGCTGGCTTACAATATTCCTGGTGCTTAGATGTGATTAGATTGTTTTCAGTAAACAGTTAAGTAAATGGAAGTAAAACAAATGGAAGAATCAAATACCGTCTCTTACACATATTTAGCTTATTCCTTTTTGCACCACTCCAGTAAAATCACAAGAATGAAGCAAGGTAAAGAAAAGAGAAATTCAGAATATTAAATACAATTAAGAAAACAAAGCATATCAGCTTTTAATACTGAAAAAAAAAAAAAAAAAAAAAAAAAAAGTCTGTGTAGTTATAGCAGTTTCCTGCCCTCAGGCTTCTCTACAGTGCCTGCTTGTTGGGATGCTCTTCCTCTTGAATAGGTACTTTCCCCCAGTGCTTAGCCAGTTTGGGAACAAAGGAGACCTGAGCATGATTCCACCAGAACAAAGTTCTCAGCCACCAAAAACATGTCAACATCTAAATCCCATTTTCACATTAACATTTTGCCAATTCTGTAATTCAAATGAGCTTAGTATATTTATGTTGCTTTAGGATAGCAGGACAGAGGAAACTTATAAATAATAGATAAGGCACTCCTCTATACTGTTTAGTTTTTCCTTAGAAAAACTTTTTTTTTTTTCAGTAGAGAATGACATTTATGGCATTATTATAGGTCAGTTAGCTTCATCTGTTAAAGAAATGTTCACATTATAGATGGATCTCACTGTAAATTAATTAATAAATTCTACAGCAAGAATGCAATGTTCCTCTTTGAAATAGCTGACATAAGCTTAGAAAATCCCTGCAAAGCCTTGTGCGTGAGATGATTTCCCTATAAAATATGCACTTTAAGTTCCTCTTATTTTTATAAGCTGTTGGTAAAAAAGGGAAATGGCAAGTATATGCTTATGTAAAGAAGTTGTTGACTTTGAGTTTACATGGCAAACATGCATATCCAAGCACTGTAAACAGGAAACATATGAGACAGATATTTAACCCATTCATTCTATCCCCAAGAACCCCCCTTTTCAGTGACAGATATTTCTTTTTCATCACTTACATCACAATCATATGCCTTTCTCAGTGTTTCACCTGTAACATTTGCCAGAAGAGATAAAATGGAACTTTCAAAACCTGCTTAAGACTTATTGTGACAAGTGAAGACGCATTACAAACTTTAACATACAGAAGCCTAGTTGTTTGGTAATACACATCTCAACAGACCACAGCTATCTGATTACTGCCACCTTCAATGTACCGACAATTTTATACAAGCTTTTATAAACAAAATTAATTAAACGTAGAAGTATTACAACTATGTACCAGTATGGGAAAATGACTCTAAGAGTGAGATCACTTAGGATTCCTATTGGTCCTTAAGCCTCATCAGATAACGTTCCATCATGAGAGATGCACAACCCAACTTTGGGTCAGAATGCAGTATGTAACTTCCAGTACTTAAAGAGATCCTATAAAGAAGCAGCAAGTTGTTTTTTCACATGGTCTCATAGTGACAGGAGAAGAAGGGATGGTTTTAACCTAAAGGAAGCTTGATTTAGGTTAATCATTAGAAGGAAATTTATCGCTCAGAGGGCAGAGAGGCCTGGGCACAGCTGCCCAGAGAAACTGTGGTGCCCCATCCCTGAAGGCGTTCAAAGTCAGGCTGGATGGGGGCCCTGGGCAGCTGAGCCCATGGCATGGGGTTGGGGCTGGGTGGGCTTTAAGGGCCCTTCCAGCCCAAGCCATTCTATGATATGATATGATATGATATGATGATGTTTTGACTTAGCAGAATAACTCTGAAATAATAATTTTCTGCTCTTTAAGCAAAAATGTTTAATAACTTCTGGCTTCTTCATTTGCTGTCTGGGGAGTAGGCAGCCAGAGAGTTAGAGCAGTACAGAAGCAGAGATCATTTATATATCATTAACCCTACTTTACACAGTGAAATTCAACTGTTATCAATACCTCAAGTCTGTTATTTCATTAAGAAAAGAGTACCTAAATTAGAGTACCTTTAATATGATTTCACATATATCAATGCACACATGCAGATAACTTCCTGTCTGAAGTTCCGAGACAACTTTGTGTGATTCACAGCAAATAACACTCACAAACCAGCACTTCAATGTGTCACTTAATACACTCTTACTACTTCTTTGCAATACAATCAGAAAGTAACAGTGAAACAAAGCTGCTTTATCGAGATAAATATTCATAAAATTTACCATCTCATAAAAGGTCTCCTGAGTACTTAAACTACAAACCACTGAAGAGTCAAAATAATTAGTAATTATTAGTACAGATTATTTCAATACGTCAGCTTTCAGGAGATGCTTAGAACCTTCCAAGATAGTTTCCCAAGAGCCAATGTTCACCACAGCTTGGAGGTACTGATTACAGTGACACAAAATTAATTGCTGTCAACAAATGGCAAGAACTCAAAACACAATGGAACCAAAGTATATCCATGCAAGGCAGACTTATACCAACACTCCTATTCCTCAATTACAATGCACTTATACGTACAGTGGCCTAAGAATGTAGCAAGAGACTAAATCCCTAATATTTCCCAGACTGAGATTAGCGGTCTATGAAACTTTCGCCAAAAGGAAAAAAGCTGAAAAAAGATGGGTTTCCTATATTTATTACAGATAACAATTCAGAAGATGAACCTTAACACTCTCCAAGTACACAAAAGACCAGAGAGAAAGGTACTAAACTGCTTTCTTTATAATCCTGTGGATAACACAAGATATAATTTGCTGACATTTTCCCTAAAACTTAGTTTAAACTGGTACAGAGGTTCTGAAAGCTCCACAGAAGAGGAAAGCACTGCAGCTGCCTGGAAAAAGCAGTGGAATCTCCCACCCTGGAACATTTCTAAGAGGTTGTACAAAGAATTGTCAGGAATTCCGTACCTGTAACTGTTCTCTGGGTCATGTGAATAGACTAAGAGGATGCACGAATTTTCAAGGTCAGTATATGACAGAATCACAAGATGTCTTATGTTGGAAGGGACCTCAAACGCCATCTAGTTCCAACTCCCCACCATGGGAAGGGTTGTCACCCACTGGATTTAGATGCCTGGGGCCTCATTCTACCCGGCCTTGAAAATCCCCAGGGATGAGGCATCCACATTTTCTCCGAGCAACACATTCCATTGCCTCACTACCCTCTGAGTAAAGAATTTCTGCATAACATCTAACCTAGATTTCTCCTCTTTCATTTTAAAGCCATTTACCACTGTCCCATCAATATCAGACCATGTAAAAAGTCAGACTCCTTCCAGTTTATATTCTCCTCTCATGTACTGGAAAGCCACAATGAGGCTTCCCTGGAGCCTTCTCTTTTCCAACCTAAACAAGCCCAACTCCCTCAATCTTTCTTCATAAGAGAGGCTCCAGCCCTCTGATGATCTTTGAGGCACTCCTCTGGACCCACTCCAGCAGCTTCATGCCTAATTGTGTTGGGGGTCCATATTTCTCCAGTTTAGAGATGAGGATGTGATGTAGGACCACGTGAAAGAACTTGCACAAGGTCCAAGCAGAAGACACCAGTTGCCCTTCCTTTGTCCACCAATGCTGTCACTCCAGCATAGAAAGCTACCAGATTGATCAGGCACAATCTGCCCTTGGTGAAGCCATGCTGGCTGTCTCCAATCATCTATTTATCCCTCATGTGCTCTAACAAGTGTTCTAGAAGGATCTTCCCAGGCACAGAGCACAGGCTCATCAGCCTGTAGTTTCCCAGGTCTTCCTTCCTCCCCTTCTTAAAAATTGGAGTGATGTTTCCTTTCTTCCAGTCACCAGAGACTTTGCCTGACAGTCAGGACTTTTCAAATATGATAGACAGTGGCTTGGCAATCACATCAGCCAGTTCCTTCAATACCCTGGGATTCACGTCATTTAGCTTCACAAACAAATTCGGTTTCATGAGATGTTCTCAGACTTGTTCTGCTCTTATAGTGGGGGGGACTTTGGTTCCCTGACCCTCGCCTAGGGGGTCAGGGACATGAGAGGTGTGGGAAGCCTGACTGTCAGTAAAGGCTGAAGCAAAGAACTCACTGAGTACCTCAGCTTTCCCCATGTCTGCTGTTTCTAGTTCTAACTTCTCATCTATCAGAGGGGGGCACTATCCTTGGCATATCTCTTCTGAACAACGTACCTGTAGAATCCGTTCTTACATGCCTTGCCAAGTTCAGTTCTATCTCAGCCTCATCCTCCCCTGCCTCTAGTAGAGCCCCAGCACCAGATGTCTTTTCTGGTCCCTAATTTCAACCCACAAGCTCTCAACGTGTTCATGGCTATTTCTGAGAGGCAGCTCCCTGTATTCTATCCACTTCATAACACAGAGGACAACTCCTCCATACCTCTTGCCCTGCCTATCCCTTTTAAAAAGTTTGTAGCCCTCAATCGTAGTATTCCAGTTGTGAAATTTGTCCCTCCATGGTTCTGTGGTAGCAATTTGGCCACAGTTTTCTAACTGCCCCACAGTTTCCATCTCCTCCTGCATATTTCCTATGCTGCATGCACTGGTGTACAGCCACTTCAGCTGGGGTACCAGCAGTGTTATCTTCTTGGAGGAAACTCCTCAAATCCTCTGGGACAAATCTTAGGTTTTCCCTGGCTGTTTCCTAAAGTGACAGTGCTCCCTTGCTCTTCCTTTGCCATTCAGCAGCACAACCCTTTTCCCTATCAAATCTAGTTTAAAGTCCTGCTGTTGAGCCCAGTCAGCTTGCTGACAGTATATTACTACCTCTCCTGTTCGGTTGTGTCCCATCTGATGTCAACATGCCTGATCTATAAAGGATGTATCCAAGATCATAGCACTCACAACCTTTAGTGTGGCAACATCCATGCAGCAACATGTTCAACTGGTCCGTTCTTCTCCTTCTGCTTGGGTCCCAGTTTCCAACTGGGATGATCAAGAAGAGCACTTCCTGTGCTCCTGATCCCTTTAACATCTTCCCAGGGGACACATCAAATTGGTGTGGGAAAGGATGTTTGTTACATCAGTAACAAACAGGGGCATCCAGTGTAAACTACTATTCAACTCTTGTCCCATTTCACTTCTCCAGAAGGCAGTGTGCCAAGCCAGACAAGCCTGGTACTCAGTTTGCAATTCAGGGGGGAATGGAAAACGTGCAATTCGAAGCTGCAATAACTCCCAGCTTTTAGTTGATGGTCTTGGATTATAACATTATTTTTATGACTCTAGTAACTGAATAACAGTGAATAATAACAGATTTAAGAAATTTTTACTTACCAATACAATCACCATTCGCATCCTGCTTATACCCCATGTTGCACTCACAACGGTAACTAGAGATGGTTGGTATACAACGTCCATTTAAACAAAGGTTGGGATGGTGCTTACAGATGTCTATTGTCTGATTGAGTATTGCTAATATAAAAAACAAACAAACAACAGGACACAAGACACACATTTATATTTTCAAGTAGAAGTAAACTCTACATATATGAAACTTAATTTTGGGCTTTCAGTCAAGGAAGTTCTCCTGCGGAATGGGTAAGTTTTACGTTTGGGGAAAAAATGAAAGAGAATAATTTATTTTAAATGCTAAGTATTTTGGAAGTACTTTGGAATTTGGAGTTTTATTAGTGCTACCGAGACAGATCAGCAGGCACCATCACAACTGGAAAACTCAAATGTTCATGGTGAAATGGGAAGCCAATATCAGTAGATAAACTGGCATGGAGTTAACACATGATAGGTCAATGTAAAGCTCTTACCATCAGGAGACTGTGATAAACACAAAACTTAGTCATGATGAGTCAAGTGGGAAGTGAAAACAGCTTGTAAACACAAACCAAAAAGGTGTCTACAGGCTCAAGGACTTCCTAACTGAAGTGAAGAAAAAAAAATCCATACATCTGAACTGCTGGAAAAAGGACTTCCTAACCCTCTAGTATGTCGTTTAAGGTCTCCTGTATGTGGCTGCATGCAAAGGCATTTTAAGAACATGTGTACAGAACACAATGCCATTTTTCAGAATAAAAACAAAGCAAAAGAACGGGAAAAAAAATAAAAAGAAGGAATCAAAATATAGATTAACAAACAATAACAACACAAATACTTACTTAGCCCTGTTATTATTGGGCCATTTCCAGTGGAGGTCTGACCACCCGTTCCTACCCCTGCTCCACCTACTCCTGGGGAGAAACCATTACTTCCAGGGATGGGAATGAATCCTGCTCCTCCTGGGCTGTAGCCATTGCCGTTGCCACCGGGAAGGAATCCATTTCCTCCTGTCCCACCACCACCTCTGGAACCACCTCCAGCAGGCACACCATCCACACAAAGCCTGCGGTGTTCATCTATTGAACAGGAGCACCAAAAGAGGCATAAAGTAAATCAACCCTTCAAAGTCAGCTTATTAGGAAGATACAGATCTTTGTGCACTGCAGCAACCTCATTGTTTTTAATGTTATATGTTCCCTCTCCCATTTCTAATCTCAAGGGAATTCCACAGTTCTGACAGGTGTTATTTATGGAAGGCCACTAAGAATAGTAAAAGGAAACATCTTAATTTACAGCTATATGTTTAAACCATTTTGTTGATATGTTTCCAACAGCATTAACTCCCTGATACCTCCGAGATTTTTATGCAGATAAACTGAAAACACATTTCATGAGGGATGTGGAATATTGTTCTGTGAGTACAGAGTTGAAAGAATAAATGAAATACTGATGCATTCCTAGTTCAAAGTAACATGAAATTTTATGGAAAGAGAGAGCAGCTGTTCCTTTAAATCGAAATGAACTATGGACCCTCAGAGTCATTTCCTCTTTGAGCTTGACCACAAAATCTTCCCCATTTCCCGAGAACTATTTCCAATGTCAACAAAAGGACGTTAAAGAAACTAGTCCCAAACAATAAAGGACCAGAAAAAAAATGGCTCACAGATGGAAATATCATTATTAAAAACACAAGAGTGAGTAATAATCTAAATCTTTTTAGCCCACATTTTAAAGTAGTTTAAAACGATCTCCAGCTCAAGTAGAAGGGACAGCAAGGAGAAAACAAAACAAAACAACAAAAAGCCCCACCAGACCACTTACCAGATCCTCTAATAGGACACATCTCCGGAACAGATCCAATGGTCCAGCACCGGCCAGACTCACAGCAGCACTGCCTTTTGGTGAACCTACCAGGAAGTTCCTGGGCACAGCGGCCATTCACTAAGTTGGAGAAACAGGTACTTGCCCTCTGATCTAGAAGCCAATTTATAAAGAAAACAGAAAATAGTAATGTGAACTCTCAAAGCTCCTTTCTGTTATTCAATTCATGTAAGCACTAAAATGTTTGAAATGTTGTATTTAAAAACAAAGCATAACATCCAACAAGTATCTGAGGTGATCAGCATCAATCCATTCTATATTTAAGTTACTTCACGGTCATTTAGTTTGAGTGATGCTAGTCTTGCATTAATCTAACATCTAGTTGTCAAACTCATCTTTCCTTCCAGTCATGAGAAGTACTCAGTTTTTTTCATGGGCTATTTTGTGGAAAGGACTAGGTACACTTTTTCCATTGGCTTTGTCAACAATCAGTACAGAAGTATTGGAAAGAATAAAAATCCTATGGATATTACATACAATTATTTCAGACTCTGTTGAACAAGTTTTTAGAAGAAAGCAAATAGCACCTTCTTCAGATTCAGATCCCAGCCAAGGCAACTCCTGTATACGGGACACAAGGACCTTGATAATTACTCATTCTCCTTTACCTGTTCTTCACTCTTCTTGGTTTTGATAGGACAAGTAACAACAGCCATAGACATAAACACAGGAGGTTTAAAATTTGAAAAAACAGACTATCAGCAACTAAATATTTTATATTACAGCCTGCTCTGCTACTAACAATCAAAAATGGGAGAAAAGTGTATATTTCAATGGAGTCACAGAGAAATGATTAGGACATTTATATGCAATTGGTATACAAACGACTTGAAGAAAATCATGGTACTTGCTGGAGTATGACAAATTTCTGCTAATGTATTGAAAGGAACAACACCTAGTTGATCAATTTATTACCTTTGCTTATAATATAGCTTCAATATGACAAAGAATGGCTACAACAGGTTCCCAGATGTAGTTGCTGGAAAAAAATAAACCCACGCTACTTAAATGTATTCATTTCAAAAAGCTGCTAACTTCGAAATACTATGAGAATCAAGTAGGTATAAAAACCAGAAATAGATAAGAATTGTAAACTAGTATTGGTTTTATATAAAAAAACAAAACCAGGAAACTTCTTTTTTTCAAAACTCCTACCAAGTGTAGCCTCATCATCATGCTCTGTAAAAGCATAATATGACACTTTCCCTTGAGTCATTTAACTGAAATTAACAACTTTTGAAGATAAAAAACATGCAAGAAGAACACAAGTCAGCTATTCATTTCCATCCAAGTATTTTCCAACAATTAGCATAAGCAGTAAAACAACACAGTATGCATGAGGCAGAAGATAATTGTCCCCCTCTAGTCTGCCCTTCTGAGTCTGGTGTTCTGCAACCGGGCTCAGGGTCCCCAGCACAAGAAGGATGCAGAGCTGCTGAAGTAGGCCCTGTGAAGAAGTAAGCTGTGAAGATGATCAGAGGGCTGGAGCACCTCTCCTACAAAGACAGCCTGAAAGAACTGGTCTTTCCTTTGGCCTGGAAAAGAGAAGGCTCCAGGGAGACCTCACTGTAGCCTTCCAGTACTTGAGGGGAGCTTATAAACAGAAGGCGACTTTTTACAAGTACTAATAGTGAAGAGACAAGGAGGAATGGCTTTAAACTAAAAGGAGAGAGATTTAAGATTTCAGAAGGAAATCCTTTATTCAGAGGGCGGTGAGGCCCTTGCACAGCTGCCCAGGGAAGCTGTGGGTACCCCATCCCTGGAGGAGTTCAAGGCCAGGGTGGATGGGCCCCTGCGCAGGCAAGGGCTTGGGACTGGGTGGGCTTTAAAGTCTTGTCCAGTTCAAGTCATTCTACGATTCTAAGGTAACCCTAAGATACAGCCTATATATACATAAAATATAGACAAACAGTTGCTAATGTAAAAAGCCTAAATCCTAATGACAAGCATTTTTGAAATCACTGTCCCTCACTCCTAAAGCTATGTTTAAGAATTATTTTGAACATTTAGTTGAACATCAGGAGATTTCATTCATCTTTTAAAAAGGCCGAAATATTTCATAGGCTCTGGAGTATAAAGCAAAGAACCCAATACTACAAAATAGTTATGGCAGAAGGCTTGGGTGAGGAGGGGCAACAAAGATTTCTTCTTCAGCACGTTGAAGAACTACTCACTCACACATTTTTAACCATAAAGCATTACACTGCTTTAATCTCAAAAGTTGACAAAGACGCTGCAGTGCTCAACGTGGCTGCCAGAACAGCAGGAACTGGGCCTGCACTAAGGAGCAGCACTAGGCTTCCTCGAAGCAGCAGCCATCCAACCTCCCAGAAAAACATCTACAGTTCCCCTGCACTATCAGCAAGGTGCCTCCACTCCAGCTGCCTTCCCCTAGGACAGTTGGGGCAATAATATTTACCCATGTGAGGTGTCTGAAAGCATCTAAGTGGCTAACAGTACAAGGGCCTCTTTCAAGTCATATCCTCAGTGTATGGGAAACTGTTAATCACAGCCTGAACCTCTGATTAACCGTCTGAGGCAAGTGCTGGGTCAGCTGCAGGAGCACAGGTCAAGGTAATTCAGCTGTGCTCCCAGAAGGGGTAGAGCTCGACTCCACCTCTCCTAGATCCCATTTAAGGTCTGACCACCACTAAGGCAGCATATCTTTTTGGAGATTGCTCCTGTGTGGAGTTCCTTGTAGTGAGCCTTAACGTTGGCAAGCATCCATCTTAACTGTGAGCCTCAGCATTGGTGAGTTATTCCTATATAACCTCTGGCTATCCATCTATTATGCCTTGTATAATTACAACTATACAGCCTTGTATAATTACAACTATACACTCAGTGTATTAACATTGCACCTAAGATTCTAAAGCCTGTTCAAGCTAACAGGAAATATGGTTGATACAAAGGATACCAAGCAATAAAAATAGAAACTAGATAGAAATTTCTGAAAAGCCTGATATGACAAAAAACAGGACAATATAACAACTAGAACATCAGAATATCAATTAAATTATTTTTTCCTTGGTTTAGATGCATCTGAGTGAATAAATGTCATCCAGTCTTCTCTTAAAAATCTAATACTAACACACAGCATTTTCAGAGTTAGTATGAGATTTAATGACCACTTCAAGCGTCCAACTACTAATCGAACAGAGAGTGTAAAACAATTAGTGTGTATATTTGGTAACTAAGCTAAGGATTTTTTATGACAGATGCTCCTGTTTGCATGAATTAAAATTCCAATTTATAGCACTTCTATTTCGCCATGATCATTTTCAATCATGATTAGTTTCAACTGATATTATGTATAGATAGAATCATAGAATCACTCAGGTTGGAAGGGACCTCAAAGGTCATCAAGTCCAACCACAGCCTAACCAGAGTACTCTAACTCTAACAACCCTCTGCTAAATCATATCTCCAAGCACCACATCCAAACAACTCTTAAACACATCCAGGGATGGTGACTCAACCACCTCCCTGGGGAGCCTATTCCAATGTTTAACCACCCTTTCTGTAAAGAAGTGTTTCCTAATGTCCAACCTAAACCTACCTTGGAGCAACTTGAGGCCATTTCCCCTTGTCCTGTCACCTGTCACCAGTGAGAAGAGACCAGCCCCGCTCTCTCTGTAAGTACCTTTCAGGTACTGGAAGAGATCAATAAAGTCTCCCCTCAGCCACTTCTTCCCCAGACTAAACAGCTGCAGCTCCCTCAGCCTCTCCTCATACGGCTGATTTTCCAAGCCCTTCACTAGCCTCGTTGCCCTTCTCTGGACCTGCTCCAGTACCTCCACATCCTTTCTGTACTGAGGTGCCCAAAACTGAACACAGTACTCGAGGTGAGGCCTCACCAGTACTGAGTACAAGGGCAGGATGACTTCCCCAGTCCTGCTCACCACACCATTCCTGATACAAGCCAGGATGCCATTGGCCTTCTTGGCCACCTGGGCACACTGCTGGCTCATATTCAGCCAACTGCCCATCAGTACACCAAGGTGCCTTTCTGTCAGGAAGCTTTCCAGCCACACCTCCCCAAGCCTGTAGGGTTGCCTGGGGTTGTTGTGGCCAAAATGCAGGACCCGACACTTGGCCCTATTGAAACTCATGCCATTAGCCTTGGCCCATCGATCCAGCCTATCCCGGTCCTTCTGCAGTGCCCTTCTCCCCTCTGGCAGATCAACACTCCCTGCCAGCTTGGTGTAATCTGCAAACTTACTAAGGGTGCACTCAATCCCCTCATCAAGATCATCAATGAAGATGTTAAACAGAAGCAGCCCCAGCACTGAGCCTTGGGGGACACCACTCGTGACCGGCCACCAACTGGATTCAACTCCATTGACCACAACTCTTTGGGCCCGGCCATCCAGCCAGTGCTTCACCCAGCGGAGCGTACACCCATCCAGACCATGGACAGCCAGCTTCTTCATGAGAATGTTATGGGGGACAGTGTCAAAGGCCTTACTGAAGTCCAGGTAGACCGCATCAACAGCCTGACCCTCATCCACCAAGCGGGTCACCTTGTCATAGAATGAAATCAGGTTTGTAGTATAGGTTAAAGATAGACTGAATGCACAACTGTATTTTCAGTATTGCCACATCAGAAATATTCTAAATATACACCTTTTATCTTACTTCTCTCAGGGACACATCCTCTATCTTCTCTTGTCCTACTCTGAATGCTGAGTAGGATAAAAGCTTAATTAAGTTGGAAGGATGTAGTATGAATCACCATAACTAAGTACATTCTGACTTTTTTTTTTTTTAAAGCAAGTATTTATCTTAAACTGGTGAAAATAAAGTAATCTTTATTATTGAGTACATTCCTCACTTTTCTCTTGAGCACTCATTTATCCAGCACTGTAAACTCTGACAGTTCAAGAACTTCTAGACAAACGTTCATTTATTTAAGGGAAGGAGACTGACACAAGTGCCTGCCTTAACAGCTTAGGACACACACTCTGTGTACTACTGGTTTTCAAAGATTACTTGAAGAACTGGATTGTAAAACTATGCCAAAATCCACCAAAATGTTGATCATCTTGGAAATCATAGGTTCTTAGTACTCCTGAGACCAGGTACAATATATTTAAAGCCTGGCACTCCTCAGATGAGCCTTGATATAAAAACTGCATACATTGCGCAAAAAATTATTCATGTGAAATCTTTTGCAGGTCTTGTGTTGCTGCTGGATTACACCATGTATTTGTAATTCAGAACTCCCTTTGGAATTACCATCCCTTTTCCAACATGAGAACAAACTGCTCTGAGATATCCAAAAAAAGAGTACCCACATGAGAGCTAGAAAATACACTATTATTGTACACATATTTTTCATTAATTCATCGGTATAGTTTATACCATATATTTGGCACATGTGCAGCTGTATAAAAGAAACCTAATAAAAAGATCCACAAAGTGCATTACCACCTGAGAAAACAAGCATACATCTTTCTTATAAATATTGAAACAGATTTTTTAAATAAATTGCCCTGTAAAGGCTGCCGTCTAATGAAAGTTAATATTTGGTTTCTTAGTCAAATTAGTGACAACTCAGCACACTCTACTTAATGCCTTACACTGGTCTCTAACATCCCAGACCCAAACCCAGATCCCTGGCAGGAGTTCTCTGCCTACGTTGACAAAGAGCAACCAAGAATACTGATAAAGATTGCTGCTATGGCAATCATCAGAGGAGGAGAATGTTATGTATTTTAAGTTGTTGGAAAAGAACAAGGCTAGTGAGCGAGGACACCAAGGTCCTGAGAGAAAATGCTAGATGGCTGGGATAGAGGTTCTGCTGCTGCCTATTAATTGCCTCAATAATCCTAAGAGTTCTTCAAGTCTACAGGATGGAACACCTACCGATACAGCGGGAGCCATCTGTAGATGAGACATGTCCCCGGGGGCAGAGGCAGAAATAACTTCCCACTGTGTTAGAACATTCACCACCTTCACAGACTCCTGGGATGATGATGCATTCATCAATATCTATCCAAAAAGGAAAATAGATAGGATAATAAGCAAAACACTTCCAGTTATTATTTTAAAAAAGAAGGAGGATAGCCTATCTGAAATTGTAATTTAGCTCAGATTTAATAATATACTGCAAGTGCTTATAAACTGCAGTAAAGGAAGCATGCGTAAGTCATTTTGTTTGTCATCTAAGGCAGGCTTTCCTTATATGTTCAAAGTGTACAAGACTTCAAGACTCAGACTGCAGGAGAGGCAGACCTGGACTTCCCCTAAATGACACATACTGAGTATCATCTCAGTGTGGCAGCTACAACACAGTGCAAAAGAATACACCCCGCTTCTGAGTTGAATGAAGGATGATGCCAAGCGTGACAGCTCTGGGCTCCTGTGACCACAAAAGTATTGTTCATCACATCTGATAGCTTTCCGGCTTTCTTCCAATACTTCAGGTATAAGAAAGAATTTTGGCCAAGATCTTCAGAAGTATTTTCTTCAAGTATTTTTAATCCATACAAACATTCCTATTAACCAAACGCAGTGGTCTCACCTAAACACTGAAAAATTTTGCAACCGCACAGAAACAGAGATGGCATCAAGCTGATGAATTAGCTGTTGCAAGTAGTGAGGAACGGTAGGGCACTGAGAGCCAGGACTGAGACCATGGAGCAGTGTCCCAGCACAAAGTAAAATAAAGTGCTGAAGCAACAAGAAGCAATGGAAGGCAGCAGTCTGACTGTACTGATGAAGTGAAGCACAGCAGAGCAAGCTGGGATGGAAGAAATAAAATTAAGGAAAACAGCATGAGAATTAAGACTGTGTCATAATCATTTATACAAATGAGCAATGTTAAGTAACCACTTAATTCCAAAATTGTGACTAAATCTTAAGATATTTGAATATATTGCGGACTAATTAGTGAGATTCATTTTGGCTTTAACTGACTATCAGCAAAGATGAAGCATGACTGCATGACTGAGGTTAAAAAATGAGAAGCAAACATCACAGAGGAAAACCAACCTTCTAAATAGCTTGAGATGAGCTACATTTTCATGTTGGAATGATAAGATGGCACAGTTTCGCATGGCTTCACACCAAAGGTAGTCCTAAGTAAAAGGTTATGGCTTAACTTGTTAGTAAAGATCTGGATGCAGTCTCTTTTGCACTGGAAAATGAACTAACTGAATAAATAAACCAGACTGTTGAACGCAACTGTCACATGTCAACTAATGCCAGAGAAGCATTAAAAAAGCATAGGGCAGAAATTATCTTGTGGTGACACTGATTCTTCACATTCCTAGCAGGAAAGACTTGGGACCCTGTTGCACTTTTATATACACCATCACTTCCCCAAACCCTGTCACTCTAGAAATTGCCTTGAGATTAATGAGTACCTGAGAAATAAACTTTATCCAGTGTTATTTTTTAGGAGGCTTTTATGTGTGCTTGTACTTCCACCCCTGTTACATACTCCACATTGAGAGCTAAAAGAAAATAAAGTGTGCCAAAAAGATCTAGCATATATAGGGTCTTTATTATCAGAAAGGTAACTCCCCAGAGTGGGAAGATCCACACATAATGAATTCCCATTAGATATGAATCTACAGGGGACATTCAAGAAATGCAAGGAAATTTGAGTTTTGCACAAGAACACAAAGAATGCAAGAACTGTTCTTTGTAAAGTAAATGTGAACAAAGTACCCTGACCATCCCTTCCATCACATCTTTTTGAGAGTGACTGCAGAAAAGACAACTTAGCATACAGACAACATCCCCATGAACTACCTTACTCTACACATATAAGTATCCTAAGATCCTTGTTTGTTTCACATGATGGAAATCAAAGTAAAAATTCCATCTTTTTAACAAGGCTAGCAAGCATTTCAAAGGATGTCAGAAATTTAAATTTTACTTTAAAATAGTTACGAAATGATAACAACTCTTCCCCACATTTTAGACAACCGTTCAAGCATGTACAAAAGTAAATGTAATTTCTGCTAAATCAAAACACTTTTAAATATTTTCCCCCAAGACTTCATAGTTAATCAATATAGAGATTCCAGAATTTGAAAAGATGGTATAAGTCAAAAGCAAATAATTTCCCAGGAAATCTCTGAAATGTTGTATTACTTTACTATATTGTAGACGATGTATATAACGTCGTGAGCTGCTTACCATATGGCTTAATCCAATAAAACAGAACAATGTGTATAAATCAAAACAGAACCAGAACTGGCTGGATGCCTTGTTGGGATCTTTCATGCAAATGTCTTTCACAACTTGTAAGTCTTCTAAAGCATAACAGTGCCTTCTGTATATGCATATAGAAACTAAAACATCACCTCAGAAGGGCAGCAAACAGGACAAAAGAAAGACTGCAGGAACAGTTTACTTCTGGGAAGTGACACATGGCAGAGTCATTCAATAATCATTCAAGAAGACTCCCTTAGTCTACCATCACTTGAAGCACATCTTCAACCTCAAGGAAACATTACAAGGACTGCTCTGAAAGTAATGCCACCTATTTTGTTGACTCATGATGTCAGATGAAGGAAGGTTTGACCACTACTGCCATACTACCATCTGCCTCTAAATTGTGGACCGTTATAATAAAATAGGAGGCAGCCCTCATATGAACAAGTAGAAGTCCACCTTTTAAATCAGCAAGCACAACCAAAAGTGTAATTTTTCCCCTCTGTACCTTGAAACCTTCTATGAATTGTCTAATAACAGAAGAAACCTCACTGACTACTGCCTGTCAAAAGTTTATAAATCACTAATATAGATGACCTTATAAATAGAAGTTGTAATACTGACCCCTGAAGAGGATTAACTTTAAAGACCATATTTTACCAAATAGCCTAAGCTACTTAGTTTCATTTCTACATGTGAGGGCATACACACACAGTTACTCATAGAAGTTTTTCTTGCATACTTTGGGAGTCTGTTATACCCTACTTACTGATGTAGAATTGCCATTAATTTCTGAAAGGTCAGTGTCAGTAAATTATAATCTGAAGATACAAATAAATCTTATACAGTGAATATATGCCTCCTTAATGGTCCTTTAAGAAAAAAAATAAATGTGGGAATATAATGCAAATATAATACAAAAAAATACCAAAGTAATATTGCGTAGCACAGCTCTAACAATGTCCAAAATAGCACAAAATGTCCAATGTCCAATAGCACAAAAAAAACACGACATGATCACTCTCACTTAGTCTTAATAATAGTTGCTCTATTGCTCCCAATAGTTTCCAGGAGCGACAACAGGAGAGAAAACCCCGACTCACAAAGTACATCTGCATGTTTAAGGTCAAAGGATATACCAGGGAACCTCAAACCCTCCCTGTGAAGTGGAAGATCCATTGTTATATAAAAAAAGGCCTGAACATTCGATGTAAAATTTCAGCCTCTCCCTTTGAACAATACAGTTTCTATTAAATCATTTCTCTGCACACAGATTCTAACTCACAGGAGACCAATACCTTATACTCTTCCTAGTGGTCCAATTCACACCTATAAACCACGCAACTTCACTTACATCAACAGTCCCATTAATTTTAAGTGTAGTAATCTGAAGGACTAGATATAGATGTATGCTTTAAATCTCTCATGGAGAGATTATGAACTCTTACCTCATTCACAAAAATAATAACAATCCAAATAAAACTATGGCTTGTCTTTTATTCTCTGCTGCATTTGTGGCATTATGTAAGCATAGTATTACCCTGGCATTATTTTGGCAGTGCCATCTTGGCTATGAAACAAGGGGAAATAGACAAGTAACAGTTTCACTAGTTAATCACAAAAAGAGATGTCTGTTCTACAGATAATTCCCTGTGGGGAAGCTGTGACTACAAACTAATTTGTACCTAGTTTCTGCCACAGAGGGAAGTGGCAGGGTATTAGAAGAAACAAAGCCAGAGGCTAGACCTGTGCTGCTGCAGGCTCACAACCAGGCTGGAAATGAAAATCCACTGATTACTGCAATATGACTATGAAACAGCAAATGTTCCAGACTGCAGGTGATGTTTCACTTCTAGCTGGTATAGCCTTATTGGTACCACAAACCTTTAAGCAGATATGTTAAAAATACATTCACTTTTTCCTGTGTATACCATATGCAGAACTGCTAAATAATATTTTTAACAATTAAGAAAAGCTTTAGATGAGTTAAAGAAGTAGACTGCAAAGAATGCTTTAATTACCCTTTTCAGAAGGAAGGAAACATAACAGTGAGCATGTCCTCCTTTTGGCATCAAAGCTCAAATGCCAGAGAAAAATAACATACACACAACTCAGATCTACAATTAGCCAACAAAAATACATGCAATTACTTGCATACACTGCCATTCCAGAATACTGGTAACATGCCAACATCTGGTTACACACTAAACAAGGCTGAAAAGCCTGCCTCTATACAAGAGCTGGAAAAAAAATAAGTAAAAAAGCCAAACTGATGTATTATCTTAAAAAACAGTCACAATTTCCCTTTTTAGCCATGCTGCTCTTTTGACAAGTCTACTTGCTTTTGTGACCACTGGGACAGATCATGCTTATGCTTGGCACAAGGTATTCTCAAAGAACAACCAGCTCTCTTGAGCTTCTTTGCAGCTTTCCGAGAGGATTCCAACCACCAGCTATAAATAAATCAGTCTTCTTGTGAAGTCCGAGATCTGTAATCTGCTGCTCTCCTTCCCTATTCCCTTCAGAATTCTATTATTTCTTCTCCTAGGCTGTCACAGGCTTTCATGTTCCCTCATTTCTTTCTGCATGTGAACAGAGGCTCCAAGAGATGGCAACACCTGACAGACCTAAGAGATATCTGCATTTAGAAATCGGCCCTGATACCAACCATAAACCTCTTGGACAGCTTGTGTCCCACATCCCACAGTGTTGCCATTCTGGCAGATTTCAGAGATTTTCCCAGAAGAATAAGTGAGTGTTACCTACAGTCTTCCTTGAATTGCTTTAAGAAGACTTCATCTACCTTCCCATCCTCATCTGATGCCCTGTAAAAATAACCCTTACTGCAATGTTACCTTAATTGACTCCCCTCTCGGATTCTGATCAAAACGTTTGCAGCAAGTCTGACATCTGTTTCATAGAACTCTACATTCAGTCAGCTCTCCGGTATGAAAGGCAATCTCCCTCCATTTCTCATGTGTTCTCTAAACAACCTATACCATCCCACTGTAAACATCAGTCATACGCACTGATCAATATGGCATCTCCATATTCTCCATTAGTCCAGTGGCATCACAGTTTCATCATAATACTGTACCTGCAGAAGAAGATAGATGAAAAACTGTTCTGTTTTTTGGGGAGGTTCAGATGAAGAACACTGGTATTTGGTCTAGCTGTTTTCAACATTACGGTAGTTTTTACTTCCTAGTCTAGTTTTGAACTCTGACACTCACCTTGAATGGAGACAGAAAGAGAAGATTTTGTGTTCTGTAGACTAATAAACCTTGTTAGAGACTTACACACTCCAGCAAATATTCAATACTTACACATACTACTTATTTTGCTGCTATTTTGCAGTTGTCCACTTTTAGTACAATAAATCTAGGGCCCACCTGGCACATAACAGGACAGTTAGCATTTCATAATATTGTCTGGATGTGACAAGTATGAATGACCTGCCTTTTCTGAATCTCCGTGAAAGTGCATCTTTGTCTGAGAGGCCACAGGACTCCTTCACATGGAAATCTTTTAGACTTAACAGCAGTAAAGCATGAGCACTATCATGGACAGACAACAGACATCATCTGAACAGGGACTTAATTTATTAAGTAGAGACAGATAGTCGTAGATTGTTTCAGATGTTCAAATGCTGTCTTTGCTCTGGTCAAGTATTTAAGAAATTAGAGCCGTATCTTTTTCTTTTCAGAACTTGTAGTACAGCAGTTGTATGGTCATAATTTGCTGCTGCCCTACTCCTGCTCTACAGGTCCCATTGACTAACAACAAATATACCATGACTGGGAGGATTTTAAAAAGTACATTTCTAATAAAAAATAGGGTAAGTATTGATTAAAAAAATGTGAAAGGGACTCTCTAACCTTAATATAATTGATATATCTCATGTTAAAATAAATTCCAAACATTTTCAAAATAAAAGACTGCTGCCAAAATAAACAGCTGTAATTCAAAGAATGCCATTTTGAGTGAAAACCTCCCAGTGAAAAGCTTCCCAACTGAAACGATGCAGCCAAGAAGAGTATCAGCAACAAAACACACATTTCTAACCTATATATTGCCTACACAATCAAACACACTACATGTTTGTTTAGCAGTTACAGCTGTCTTTCCTTCAGTGTTGAAACGATGAGTAGATTATAGTTCTAACATTTTGAATTCCACTCTTCTGAGTGAGCCATCACAGCTGCAATCCAGAAAACATTAAACACTTGCTTGTTGGTTTGGGGTATTTTTTGATAGTTGTTTATACTTGGTGATATTATTACAAATGTTTCTGAATTTGGGTAGTTTACGTTCTGATGCTCAGTAAACTTAAACTTGAATTTTGCCGAAAGATAAACAGTGTTGCCAGAAATTTTCAAAATCACAACATCTATACTTACTGATATCCCATGGAACACAAAAGTGATGGTAAAAATGGCCTGTTATTTAAAGAAATTGGAAGTAGCAGATATTTACTCCCTTGCTAAACTCTGTGTAACCATTGTCACAAAAATACATTGCTTTAGAACCAATGACATCATTGAGATACGAAACAAAATAAATCATGTTTATGATGATTTATTGATCCAACCATTGATCAGGTTGCTCAGAGCCTCATCCTGCCTGACATTAAAGTCCCCAAGGAAGGGGCTTCCACCACTTCTCTGGGAAACCTGTACCACTGCCTCACTACCATAACTGCAAAAAACACTTTCCTTATGTCCAGCCTATGTCTTCCCTCTTTTAAACTGTTTCCCCTTGTCCTATCACCACAGATACATTTAAACAGTCTGTCCCTTTCTTTCTTACAGCCCTGCTTTAGTTACTGAAAGGCCGCTCTCAGATCTCCCTGCATCCTTCTCTTCTCCAGGCTGAACAGCCCCAGCTCCCTCAGCCTGTCCTCATAAGAGAGGTGTTCTATCCCTTGGACAATTTCTGTACCCCTCCTTTGGATGTGCTCCCACCAGTCTACGTCTCTCCTGCACTAAGTAGTCCACACTGGATGCAGTACTCCAGGTGAGGTCTCATCAGCACAGTGTAGAGGGGCAGGATCCCTCCCTTGTTGTACTTACTGAAGGGTAGACTGTACACCAAGCATGTCCACTCATGGTCCGCAGGCTGCGTGCAGCCATGGACAGCTAGCAGTGTTGTCCTACAAGATCATATACTTTTAATGTTATTATGTGATTCTTAGCAATATTTTTTATTAGTTGAATGCAAGCAACTTAAGCATGGACTGTGCAGGCAACAGAAATACATCGCAGAGGGTAATGCACAGAGCAGGGCTGACTCCACCTCTCACACTCACCACACATATTCAGTCAAACCAAAACCTGTGTATTACCCATTAATTGCACTTTTTCCATTTGCTGAGTTAAAACAGTGATTGACAATAATATTTCAACCTACCTATACACACTGTGCCTGTGAAGACATGTATTTTTTTCTTATTAAGCAGACATGTTGCCTCATTTAAGTATTAAATTTGGGCAAAATTGGCATTAAAATGCCAAAAACTAATCGATCAATACGACTTCTAA
This sequence comes from Alectoris magna, assembly GCA_030625065.1. Classification (NCBI taxonomy): domain Eukaryota; kingdom Metazoa; phylum Chordata; class Aves; order Galliformes; family Phasianidae; genus Alectoris; species Alectoris magna. Next base: position 21,169,217 of record CM060564.1, on the reverse strand, counting down.
AGGCGGACAGACTAACCTTACTAGGTGCTTTAAGAACTATCTCACCCATTTTCTACATCATTTCTAGATCATTAATTAATATGTTTGTTAAACAAGACTGGACCCATCAGTTACTGACCTCCAACTAGAATTTGCTTTACTGATCCGCATGCTCTCGGATTGGCAATTAACCCATTTCTGATCCACCTCACTGTGCCCATCCAGCCCAACTTCCTAAAGTCACTAATCTGCATATACTCTTGAATGATAGCTGCCAATTAACTTTGCATATGATTAACAACTATTGTCAGTAAAAAAAAAAAAAAAAAAAGCAAGAAGGAACAAACGTTGGATTATTCCTATGCATCTTCATCGTTATACTTTTTGTTGCCATTCATCTATCACACTTTCTTTTATTTACCATAGTTCTACAACATCTTCAGCATTGACTTAAAAACATCACTACTCTGAAAAGCAGAATTTGCCACATTGCTCTACTTCAGCTCCTCTATTGATAGACTTTTTCTCACATTTTGATATGCAAGAGTTTTTAAAGATGCTCTGATCTGATTAATGAAGCTGGAGCAAGACAATACAAAGCAGCTGAAGGCACTAGCAAAGAGCTCCTTCAGCTGAAAAACATGAGACAACTCCTCAAAGACAGTGAGTGGTTCTTCCCAATTTCCAATTATCATACAAGAAGTGCCTTGCTCTGCTTCCTCATTTATAATTCACCAGAAATTCTTCTGAGTTGGACGTGTTATGGGGCTAACGATGAGGGATACAAAGCCACAGAAATGCCAGCTGCTTCTCCTGCCACTACTAACCCAATACAAAAATAAAAGGGAAATTACACATTTTAAGAGTCGGTGACACAGATTCAAGCAATTTCAACAGCAGCCTTTTTTCCAGTGCCTCATTCCCATACTTCCAAAATGGTTCAAACGGAGCTCCTTTCACTGTGAATCATTTTGCTTCCTGCAGAGCACTAAGTCTCTGAGCACTTCCTGATACCTACCAGCACACTCTTGCATACAGCTAAGTATACGCATACACACATACATACATGCACAGATGCATACACAAGCTGCTTTTACTTCTCCTCAAACATGGCAAGAAAAGCCTTCCGAGCTCTACTCCTGAGGTTGCAACTTTATGTATTACCAATGCTTCTCATGGGACTTTGAGAAGACATACAGAGGCTTCCCTAAAACAGGACAGGATTGGGAATATCACTGTGCATAGAGAAGAAATTCAAACTGGCCAACATCAAAGAAGAAAATGATTGAAAGGTGAGACAAGGACAGAACCAGAGAAAAATATCTGTGGATGTTTATTTTATCTGCTCTTCAGTATTACTTGCAATAACATCAGCTACAACCTTTTCACATAAAAAAAAAATGTTTTTCAAATTGATTACATTACTTAATGTCTCAGTGAATTCTGTAGTGTAGGGACAGAAAACAGAAAAACCTGACTTCAGACATAGGCTACAAACCATGTGTCTGTTTGTAACAGAATAGTAGCATAATGAAACATAGCAGCATACTTGAATTGCTGCCCAGCCACAAACCAACGCCTTGAAAAAGCAGTCTTTTTATCACTGTAACTTAAACACAATGATATATTTACCTATTTGGTTGAGATCAATGACTAAAGTTTAAGATTACTAATTTCTTCCAGTAAATTCTTCATCAAACTCAAAAATGCTCAGCAGTTTTCTATTACCTTATTTTAAACTACACAGAAAATCTGCTTTCAATTGTACCAATATGTTTACTGAGTAAAAATGGTCTGTAATTATTAAACTATATTTATTAAATATGGTCCATTTGATTTTTCTCCTGCAAATAATTTTCTACATCTTTTTTACTTACCCGGGCTATTCAATATAAAACATATACAGGAGACATTTCTTGCACTCGTCACCACACCTGCTTTTCATGCCATAATCAGTAGGCTGACAATAACTACTTGCATCAAAGTATTCAGGACAATTTTGAGAATACAAACAAAATCAAAATAACTCAGCTACCGCAACTTAATGCTCACAGATTCACTCTTTACCAACACTTGCAAAATTTTGAAACAGCATGAACCCTGCTGTTACCCACAACAGCCTGACAGGAAAAAATTTAACACAAAATACGAACAGCAAAATAGAAGCAGACAACCCTGCGGCTCAAGAGAAAACACAGGGCACTGCGCCTTTACAGTGTCTGATCTGAATAGGCATATTCAATACCTTTTCTTCTGTTAACAAGGAGCTCTAATGCCTTATTTAACCACTTTTTAGGTTTGCTGTCGCACATCACTTACCATCACATTTTTGAGTTGCCTCATTCTGCCTGTGACCAGCAGGACACTTGCACTCATAGGAACCTACTGTATTAATGCAGTTTCCTCCTTGGCAGACTCCAGGGATAGCCTGACATTCATCAACATCTACAAACACAAAAGAGAAAGAATATTTGACATAAGATTAAAAAATTCATCATGGAATGGCCCTGGGTTGAAAAGGACCACAGTGATCATCTCATTTCAACCCCCCTGCTATGTGCAGCATTGCCAACCACCAGACCAGGCTGCCCAGAGCCAAATCCAGCCTGGTCTTGAATGTCTTCAGGGATGGGGCATCCACAGCCTCCTTGGGCAACCCGTTCCAGTGCGTCACCACCCTCTGAGTGACATCATGACAGACATCTCTGAAATTACTCTTAATAATAACCAGAACAAAGCACAGTATATTTCTTTTCATCAGCATCACCAGAGGGCAAGGGAAAACAACAGTACTATGATTCTCACGTCCATGCATGTTGGTTTTGATTCCACTAAACTCAAAACTTTCCATGTATTGACTTAAATTATTTGGCTTTTAAATAACATACAACTCAGAGTTGGTATCCCATGACCTAAGATTGTTCCTAATACTGGTCATTACAAAACACAGATGTTTATTTTGAAAGGATTCCTATCTGTACACATGGACTACCTCATTGCCCACTTTAACAAGATGTGATAATTCCTTCTGGACAGAAATCAAATTACTGATGTCAGTAGAAAATAGGTGCTATTCAGCAGGGACAAGCAGCACTACAAACGATCTACATAGACTCCATTTCCTAAAGTAAGGCTAGAATTTAATTGTTTTCTTTAGATTGAACTTTCAGTGTTAAATAAATGCTCTTAGAAAATGTATTCACCATTTTGGTTTTGCAGCTTACTTCCTGTAATTTCCTGTTGTATTTTAGTGTGTGCTGAGCCCCATTCAAACAATTTTTCCCCCCCTACTCTCTTTTGTTTACATATAAAACATTATATATTTCTGTAAGTATTTTTATGCAAAACTATCACAAGAATCAATGTACAAGAAGTGCTAATGGGCTGTTAATATAACATGGAAGATCCTAGAGGCTGCTATGTAATAACCAGCGCTAAAGCAAACAGTAGAACTCTTCCCACACAGAGAAAGGGAGAACTGACTCCAGTGTAACGCTTGATGTTTATATGCGTAAATTTAGCTTCTCAGTAGCTCTTAATAGTTAAAAGCTGAGTTAACCTGTAGCTACCGGAGCTCTGAGTTAATTAACTGCAGCAATTCCTTCACAACAATATGTCATGTGAATCCAAATGTTCACAGAAGAGAGCAGGTTTGTAAGTTTTGCTCCAAAACCTGCAGAAACAGTTCTGTGAAATTGGTTTTAGGTAATCTTTCTCATAAGTTTATTCTTTTATACAAGAGCTAAAAATCAATGGATCTTGTTAATTTTCCGCAGAGCAAAATAAAGGCAAATGTGCTTCGCAGGTCACAGAGAAGAAAGCCACATGGCTTCCATAGGGTCTCTCCGGGTAAGTGCATACTACCTTCTCAGATAACAACCCAGTTTTTGTTACTCCTGCAGTTGCTTTTAGGTACATTTGCAGGAAAAGTTTGCATTTTGTTTCTTAATCTGTGCTGATTTACTACAGTACAGTGTCCAAACACAGCAGAGATTATGAATAGATTAAGGACTTTACTCAAGGTATTATCTTTGTGGAAGCAGTGTGCATGGTGCAATTTAATTTGCACAGAAAGCAAACTTTTCCCATGTGAAATAGTTGAATGAATCTGGACGTGTTTTAGCTATGTCTAGACAGAATGTGAGTTTAATGACTTGATAACACCCATCCCACCCAGTAGCTCCAATCAGAGTGAAAATAATATAGTGCGTGTCTTTTCACCATTGGGCCTCAAAATGCATTCAAGACACATGTTAAGCATGTGCCTTGTGTCACTTATTAATGCTTACTTAAATTAATCCAACCGTGTCAGCAGATCAGTGATTAAAAATAATCACTGTGTATCTTCTACAGTTTTGTAAGTCAAAAATGTCAAGTAATAATAAATTAATGGTAGTAACTGCAGGAAATGAGTAATTTCCCAAAAAAGAAAAGGCACCACTGAAGCCTTGAATAGAACAATATTTTAAGATTTAGTGATCCCATTTATTTCTTTCAGTATTAATCATATGCTTCTAAAAGAACAAATAAACATCGAGTTCTACTGAGGTCTGAAAAGCCAGTCTGAATTATGCTACAAAGCATAATGCTTGTCCATTGATAAAAACACAAGTGGTCTCATTATGTACAGCGAGAAGCTGAAAAATCATTGAATCATATCAGCTATCTTGCCTCTCTATGCTGATCTCAATCTTAATCTTTGAGGGCTTACGCATTAACTGTTTTAACACATATTTAGTGTAAGGACAATGAGTATACTGTCACTGAAATCTGATATGATGATTCCCATGGCTGCAGTGTGGCTATTGACAGCTATAAGCTGTTCAGAAGCAACAGGTGAGGAAGGAGGGCAGGAGGCGTTGCCCTCTATATCAAGGAAGGAATAGATAAGAGTGTGAAGAGCTGTCACTGAATAATTAGCAACAAGTGAACTGAGAGCCTCTGGGTGAGAGTTACTGAACGAGGCAATAAAGCGAGCCTTGTGGTTAGAATCTTGGTCAAGCAGAGACTGCTGATGAAACCTTCCTCCTCCATCCCTACAAAGCATCATGATCTCAGGCTTCTGTTCCTGCTGGGGGACTTCAACCCTACTGACATCTGCTGGAAAAGTATCATGGCAAGCTATAGCAAATCCAGGAGGCTCTTGGAATGTATGAAGAATAACCTCCTAAGTCAGGTAACAGACAGTCCCACTGGGGGGATGCAGTGCTGGAACTGTTGCCCTCCAGTGCAAATGAACTGATTGCTGACGTAAGGATTGGAGACTGCGTGGGCTGTAGTGACCATGCAGTGATATATAGTTTGAACTCTTTAGTGATATCAGAAAGACAGAGTATAGTCAAGAAGATTAATTTTAGGAGAGCCAACTTCCAGCTCTTCAGAGAATCCCCGAAAGTCTGTCCCAAAGGACAATGGAGCAGAGTAGAGCTGGAAGATCTTCAAGGAAACTTTCCTTAGGGCACAGGAGCACTCCATCCTCAGGTGCAGTAAGTGAAGAAAGACAGGTAAGAGACCAGTATGGCTGACTTGAGACTTGCTGGTCAAATTGGAGAGTAAGAAAAAAAAACACAGGCAGTATAAACAGGGTCAGATACCCTACAAAGATTATAAGGATGCTGCTAGGCTGCGGGGTCAGGAAGGCAAAGGTCCATCTGGAACTGGACTGGGCAAGGGGTGCAAAGAATAACAAATGTTTGTATAGGCACATCAACTGGAAAAGTCCAGGAGGGTGAACCTCCCCTAGTGAGCAACACAGGCAAGCTAGTAAAAATGGGCAAGGAGGTTGAGGTATTCAACAACACCTTTGTCTCAGTTTTCATTAGTGACTGCTCTTCACACAGCAGTTGTGCAGATGGTTTGGAAGCTGAGAACCGGGGAGTGATGCCCCTCCTGCTGTAAGCAAAAGTCAGGTTCAAGACCACCTGAAGAACCTGAACATTCATTAGTCTACCAGATCCCAATGAGATGCATCTGATTCCTGAGGAAACTGGACTGACATAGCTGCCAAAACACTCTCGAAGATATCTGAACAGCCACGGTAGTCAGGTGAAGTCCTGGAAAAAATGCAACATCACACCCATTTTTAAGAAGAATAGAAGGATGACCCAGGGAACTCCAGACCTGTTAGTCTCACCTCTGTGCCAGGGAAGATCATGGAGCAGATCCTCCTGGAAGCCATTGTAAGGCACATGGAAGAAGGTAGATGATAGGGAATAACCAACTTGGATTCACCAAGAGCAGGTCCTGCCTGACCAAACTAGTGGCTTTCAATGATTGTTTAACTGCATTAGCAGATGAGAAGAGCCACTTATGTCACCTGCCTTTGACACTGTTCCCCACACAACCTTCTCTCCCAAACTGGAAATACATGGATTTGATGGGTGGGCTGTTTGATGGACAAGGAACTGGTTGCAAGATTGTGCCAAAAGTGGTGGTCAATGGCTCAGTGTCCAGATGGAGATTAATGATAAGTGATGTCCCTCAGGGGTAAGCCTTTCAGTATCTAAAAAGGGGGCTTTACAGACTCTTCAACAGAGTCTCTTATGATAGAACAATGGGAAATGGTTTTGAACGTAAAAAAGGGGAGATTTAGATTGGACATAAGGAAGACGTTTTGTACAATAAAGGCGGTGAGGAACTGGCATAGGTTGTGCAGGGAGGTGGTGGATGCCCCAACGCTGGACACATTCAAGGTCAGCCTGGATGGGGCTCCGAGCAACTTGATCTAGCTGTAGATGTCTCTCTTCACTGCAGGGAAGTTGGAGACTAGATGAGTTTAAGAGTCCCTTCTGACTCAATTCTATGATTCTATAACTTCACTGTTAGCTTAAAAACTAGCTAACAAATACAGGTATATACACTCTAACTAGCTAACAGACAGCAGCGCTATATACCCTCCACAAGCAAAGATAATGTTTTGCCTATCTTTTGAACAGTGCTTGTATACAGCATTAATTAATACAGCATTATGTCTTTTTAACATCTTCTGATGTTAATCCACCAGTATTTCAGAACTGAAAAAAGCCTGAAAGGACTAACTATTTTCTCAAAAGGGCATATTTTATAAACTGCTTCCCAAAAACCATTTGAAGATATCAGCAATTATTTTTTCTGACAATACAGCAAATTTGAAATCAAGACAATTTTTATTTCTTATATTTCTGACAAGTCAGGTTAAGCCACACATGAGTTTCTGCATTATTAACTAACCCTTTACTCATACTTTTAAACCCCAACAGTAATAAAGCAATAAACTTTTTACCATAAATGCAAAATCAGATGAATAACTCTTTAGATGCAGTTCTGTATACAGAGGCCCAATATGCTACAGATAAGCTAGAACTCTCCATGTCTTCATAGGCTTGAACATATCTGGCAAATGAAAAAAGGTACTTCACTCTTGCAGAGAGTTTTCTCAGTAAATGGTAACTGCAGGATTTGCACAGCCAACTTTAAACATGCACCTTTGAAAAGACAGTACAGTTCAGCTTTCCTTCTGATGAATTGAAACTTTCACTGTTTCGCAGAAAACTCTTAATGAAAAAGCTCAAGAAAAATAAATCCTATCAGGTTTTATACAGAACCTCATGAAAGAGTTCATGCTGTATTAGATGGCAGTAACAATAATTACCCCAAAATTCATATTTTAATTACTAATATTATTAAGTTTTAATACTTATTTTGAAGACAGGAAGATGGGGTCCTATATGACCCTGCTAATAAAATCAGTAATCTGACACATTTTACCATCTAACATTATTCATTGTGAACTTACTATTAAACTACCTTCTCACTTTTGTACTGTGTCAGTGCCTATGATATTCAGTACACTTAAATAAAAAAAAAAAAATCTGTTTTGTTGTATAACTCCTGTAATCATTATATATACTTGACAGCATCAGCAATGGGAGCAGGAGAAACAACCTTGGTATTTTCAAAGGTGTTCTGACATGGACTGTTTTTCTCTCTCCTTGGTGCAAGAAAAATTAACTATCTGAAGGGAAGGGGGGTAACTGAGAAATGGATTGCTGAAAAATGCAAGGAGGAACTGGAAAAACATCCAACATAGGATTTCTGCCATTACAATGTTCCTAAGGCTGCGTAGCAGTGGCAATAAGGTAATTCAAGTGGAACACTCAGAGTTGTTATTTCCTGAATTCCTGGGAAAGGGGATTTCTTGGCAGCTACAATTACGAATTTTTAAGCAGAGGCCAAACAGAAACTGCAGGGGAAAAAAAATGCACTTTGATCCTTTTGTTTTGTTTCTTTAACTTATTCTTACTTGTTGATAGTAATACTGAAGAAGCAATAATAACATAATGCTGTATACAAGCACATTACTATTTGAGCACAACAAATCCCACAAAGCCTTATTCAATCAGGAAGACTTACATACTAACTTATGCATGAGAAAGATAGAGATAAAATGAATACAACCGCAGGCTGCTTTACCATCCATCTGTTCAATTCTGCTCCAGCAAAAGTACTACTTGATATACACTAAGATAGCAACATGTAACATGCATATTCTGTACACAATAGGATTAACATCAATAGTTATATCTTGTCAGACTGCTAATTAATGCCTACTGAAATTGTGACCTATTTTCCAGTACTAAGAATTTGCAGTTCTCCTGGTTTTGAATTGCTCATACTAATTTCCAAGCATCCTTCATATGGAAAAAATGGCACCCCCTGACATTCATTGATACTTGCTGTATGTTTATGGAGATCAAACAGTGGATGTGAACACAGTGAGGAGGTGGATGGTTCGTTTCAGCAGAGGTGAAAGACCAGCCACATTGAGGACAGCCATGCACAGCCATTACAACAAAAAAAGAAGAGTGTCTCCATTAGCTCACCTGCACAAATTGGCAGAAAATGATAAGGGAACTGTGTACTGAGCTGAATATTGGCCTCAATGTGTTGAAAACAATGGCAGCAATGTTGGAATATCACAAAGTTTGTAGGTCCCCTGATCACTCACACATGAAAAGAAAGAACACCACTTGGAAGTTTATCAGGACCTACTGAACTAGTAGGCTGAAGGTAACAGCTTCACGAATCACACCATTGCCTGTCATGAGACACCATATCACCACTACAACCTGGAGCCAAAATGGCAGTCTGTGGAGTTAACACATGTGAATTCGTCACTGAAGAAAATGTTCAAGATGTAGCTCTCAGAGGGTAAAGTGATGTGTGTTGTCTTTTGAGACAAAAAAAAAAAAAAAAAGGAGCGATCCTTCTGGATTTCCTGGAATCCAGACAAACCATCAACTCTGATGCCATCACAACACTGACTAACCTGAAGACTCAATCTCTGAGAGTCAGGACAGAAAAGAAGCAAACCTTTCTGCCACAACACAATAACTCCAGGCCCCATACCAGTCTGGAGGCTGTGCGGATTCCATTGAAATAGATAGGAGGCATTACTTTCAGAGCAAGCCATGTAGTTACTGGGTAGGTCTGGTCTAGTCAGTACAAATTGTGACAAACCAGACCAGGCTATGCAGAGCTGGGCATAGCTTCCCTGGGCAGCCTCTACCAGTGCCTCACTGTCTTCTGAGTAAAGAATTCCCTCCTAACTTCTAAGTTAAATCTCCCCTTTTTTAGTTTAAAACCATTCTCCCTTCTCCTATCACTATCACATCATGTGAAAAGTCTCCCTCTTGTTATTAAGCTCCCTTTGAGGACCAGAAGGCCACTATGAGGTCTTCCCAGAGTCCCCTCCATACTGAACAAGCCCATCTTCCTCAGTCTTTCTCTGCAGGAAAGGTGCTCCAGCCCTCTGATCATTTTTATAGCCTCCTCTAGACCTGTTTCAGCAGCTCCTTCTTGTTTTGAAGGCCATAAAGCCTGCACACAATACTCTAGATAGGGCCTGACACGAGCAGTGCAGAGGGGAAGAATCCCTCCCTTGTTCTGCTGCCACCCCTCTATAAATGCAGCCCATGATACAGTTGGCCTTCAGTGCACACTGATGGCTCAAATTCAGCTCACATTTCACTAAATGAGGCACTCTCAGATAGCAGTTATCATAGTCAGAGTACAGGTGTCTCCTGAAAGGTCTAATATTCCACTTTTGCTCTTCTTTGACTCCTTTACTCTTCACAGTTTATCTCTGCAGTTATATGTGTTACCTTTATTAAGGTTTTCATCTATGCATAACTCACAGACATACAGCCCTTTTTTCATATTTGGATTAAAATTTCTGCTTGCCTTCCTCTGTCAGGCTCTCTTTACAGCTGTCATGCATAACAGTAGCAAAAACCTGCAATTTCTTTCTACAGACTATGAATCCCAATATGGAGTCTGGAAAGAAGGCAGTGTCTATAATGGCAAATTGTATACTGCTCTCTCCCTTCCTCCATTAGTGAAGTGTGATAATTCAGAAAAGAATATACAACATATGACCAGATGACAAACATAACAGCAATTACCAAAACTCAAAGCTTGCAAGAGATTGTCTTAACCATTGGATAAATGAGGTAATGATTTAGTGGAACAAAGAAATCCTTCGTCCCTCTCTTTCCACACACAAAACCTAACTTTTTTTTCATCTTTTTTCCATACTATCATCTAGTAACATCACGTACTAACTCCTGCTGACATAAATACAATGAGATCTTCCTGTACAGTAGTAATATGCCAAAAATGTAGCAAAAATGGCTGTTTAAGCTCCCTTTGTTCATTCATCACATAGTAGACTACCACATTGTTTTTACACTTCCCAGTGGAATTCAGCAATTACATTAACCGAGTAAGTTAAACATTTTTGCCACACACAATAAACTGGCAGAAAAACACTGTCTTGTGGACATGGGTGCTGAAGAACTTTACAGATCTCTCACATAATTTAAATGAAGTCCCAGAAGCCATGCCAGGCTTAGTTTGGCACATAAGTTTTAAGAGTTTGTTATATCTGGCCAGCATATTCATCACACAATGGAGTTTGACTTTGAGGTAGCAACCAACATGCATGCCTTCAGTACAATGTTTCTGTTTATGACGTTGTTATGAAAAGAATGTCTAAAATATACTAATCAATTCAAGATGAAGAGTACAGCATAAGCTGTTGAAAGCAGAGAGGCCTATTTCTGACATTTAAGGAAAAGTGCAGTTGAGTATTTCTCCTCTGTAGAATGTGGATGCTTCAAGCAGTGTAAATACAGAAAACAGTAATGAAAACATTTGAAATGAAGAAAAATGAAGGGATTTATGCTGCTTAAAAGTAATCTTAGTATTTTAAATAAAATAGATGCCTTTGCTAAAACAATTCCGGAGGACTTCCACAAAGGAATTTGAGCTAGTAGCCCAAATTGTAGTTTGAAGTCAATCATAACTCTCTGTGAAGGAAAACGGATACCAAAAGAAAAAGCAAAATAAAACAAACAAACAAACAAACAAAAAACCCAAATAATTAAAAATCTAACAACATCTCACTTTTATCTCATTTTTTCAACTCAGGTTAGCTGAGAGCTCATACCAAGAGCACCTATGCAAGAGCCAAATTGCTGATCATTTACATTTGTGCAATTTTAAGCCACTGAACTAAGATACAGCATTGGGGAAAGCAACAATAAAATCAATGCACTGTGTGGATTACAGTTAGAACTCAATGAAATCATGTTGATTTACAGTATGCGACTTTACTCTTATTGCTAAACTTAATTTGCACTATTAATAGACGGAAGACTCATAAATGTGTCCTGAGACATAAGAACTCAACCAAGAAGGTGGTTGTTGATGGTGTCTTAGGTCCAAGTTATACAAAATGGAAATATATTCAATATATTAAATGTCTCTGCCCACATGGTTTCCACTGCACCTTGGGAAGGTTCTAAGACAATGCAGTCTACGAACAGGCTGAGTGCACCAAACTTTATTCAATACAAGAGCAGTAAACTTAGACATAAGGAAAAACAACCTCTCTCACAGAGTGGTCAGGCACTGGAATGGCTGCTAAAGGAGGTGGTGGAGTCGCCATCCCTGGCAGTGTTCAAGAGTTGTCTGGATGAGGAGCTATGAGAGATGGTTTAGTGGTTGTGGTAGCAATGATAATGGGAGGATGGTTAGACTAGATGATCTTGTAGGTCCTTTCCAACCTTGTGATTCTATGATTCTATGATATTCTCCTTAAGAAGACCCTTATTACCGTATTGTTTACACAGTTCGTTCTGTAATTCCATCAACAGCAACAGAATAATAGATGTTTATATTTCAGGATAAAAGGATTACAGTGAAAATCTACAAGAGGGAGTGACCAGTTTCTTACCATCATAGGAAGAGATACTTAATAAGTTAGGAAAGTTTCCCCTTTGTCTGACTACATTTTTTTAATTTGGAAAGAAGACTGAAGTCTTTCCTTACCACTACATTTTTCTAGCACTGTGCAAATAACAAAAGAATCACAGAGAATTTAAGAATAGCCTGGGTTGGAAAGAACCTTAAAGCCCACCCAGACCCAACCCCGTGCCATGGGCAGGGCTGCCCTCCATCAGCTCAGGGTGCCCAGGGCCCTATGCAGCCTGGCCTTGAGCACCTCCAGGGATGGGGCACCACAGCTTCTCTGGGCAGCTGTGCCAGGGCCTCACCACCCTCTGAGTAAGGAATTTTTGCTAACATCAAAATTATATCTCCCCTCATTTAGTTTAAAGCCATTCCACCTTGTCCTAACACTATACTCCCTGATAAAGCATTCCTCTCCATCCTTCCTGTAGGCACCTCAGATGATTTATCTACCCAGAGTAGAGCAAGGAGTGCTTTATATAAATGCTGGGATTAAAAAAATCCTATGTAATAGTTATCTATACTTTTCAAAAAGAAAAGTATTCAGCGGCAAGTAGCAGTGAATTTCTCAATAGAATGAATGATGCATCTATTATTTAAGGGCCAAAGCAACTCCTGTTGCCTAACTGGTGCACAACCGCAGGAGCTGATTGCAGCATTCTACAGACATTCTGACCTTTTCAGGCTCTACTTTTAAGGCTCCTTGACAGGTATTGTGTTATTTTTTTCCAGGCATGTGCGATTTGTTCTATATGCACACTCAATAAACTCTAGAAGAAATAGAGCATAGAGGATCTTGTTAAAAGTAAGATTTAGAACACACGCGCGCAGAAAACAGGGATCTCATTTAAGTGGACAAGGAACTTTCCAGATGCATATCAGCAACACAATAGTCATGCACAATTTATACCAAAAGGCTTACCTTGACATGCTCCAGTTCGAATATTAGGGATGAAACCACGACGACACGGCTGAGGCTGAGCAGGGCACATTTCACAGGGGTGACCCCATGCACGCCCAATGGTTGCACAACAGAGGGTTTTCGTGCAAACAATTCCAGTTAGCTGGCCTTGGCACATCTGGTTATTAACTTGTGTGAAACAAGGACCTGTTCTGTAATCTGAAAAAGAAGAAACATCACTGTATTTCATGAGGCAGTGTGGTAGTAAATAAAGCAGGAATCTATTCTTAACCAAGTAAACACCTATACTAAGGAACGGCAGGAGGATCTGGAAATTTACATCAGCTTACCGCTCACAGAAGTAGCATGACCTATTCCACGGAATGCAATAATTTGTGCAATGTTATCTTACCTTTCAATGTCTTTCTTTCTGATAGGTGTGAGTAACAAAAGGTAGCTTAATCATTAAAATCAGTAAAATCCATATGTAAAAGGGTTTTTAAAACAAACAAGCTAACAAACAGGAAAAGATAAGGCAAACAAGGACCAGCTCCTAAGTAAATTCATGGTGGTTGATGGGAAGAAGCTCCAGAACAAAGAAGCCACACATTTGTTCGCTCTGCTTTGATCAGGGCCTTGCCAGAGACTGCCACAGAATCAACATTCCTGCTGGAATGTTTAATGCAAAGAAGTGCAACATGCAGAGAACTAATTAGAATACCATTTACTTTCAGAGGAATAAGACAAACCAACACATCCTATTCAACCTACATTCAGCTCACTGAATACAGCACACAAACAGTATGAAAATATACTCCAGATGAAATTCCTGTAAATGATTTAGTTATTTGGGTTCAACCTGTATATAAAGAAAGATTTTTCTGACCTTATGAGGAAACACAAACTGGGAACAATTAGTTCAAATTCTCTAGCAACAAATGAGAAACAGATGGTTGCTCTAACTCAGATTTCATATCCTTATGGAAACTTTAAGGGGGGAGGGGAGGGGGGGCAGGGGGAGGGGACAAGAAAGTGCAAAGCTTCCACAGGACACAGCCACGTGAAAAAAGACTTAGCAGTGGGGTTATGCTCTCTGAGTTATCCTGTCTTGTTCTAATGCTTTTTTTTTCTAATAAAAAGAGATTCCAAATCTGATGCGTAAGTCGCACACTGCCTTCTGCTCTTCGACTGGTGTGCAAATGGGCTCAGAAGCAGGCTATAGTTGATGCCTTCTAGACTCATCCCAAAGAATAAAAATCAGAGCTTCTACATGTTTGCAAAAGGAGAAAATAGTCCTCCTAGCATGCCCCATCTTAAATTTTCCTTGGACTAAGAACTAAGTCTTTTAAAGTAAAATCTAGCTCAAAGAGAAATAGATGTTATGCTCCCTGTCTTTGACAAGGTTCATTCAGGCATCTCTTTGGGAAAGACTTTGTGACAGTTACTTATGGAAATGGACACAATGGAAAATATTTTCAACTGGGTTCTTCACATTAACAAAGTTAAGCAAGAATGTAAGTATCTGTAAGAAAAATGTATAATAACAGACACTGTATGTGTACCAAAATATCTTAAATATCCTGAAGGGACTGTGAATTTTCAATATACCTGTTTTTTCAGTATACCTATATTTTCAAAATACCTGTTTATCAAGTAACCAAAACAGTACTTTAAATAAAATCATAGAATGATTTAATGGTTTGGGTTGGAAGAGACCTGTAAGATCACCTGGCTCCAACCCCCTGCTATAGGCAGGGACACCTCCCTCCAGACCAGGTTGCTCACAGCCCCATCCAGCCTGACCTTGAATGTTTCCAGGGAGGGGGCACCCACAAAAAATGTTCATTGCAGAAGGAAAATCCTGTTCATTAAAGTTTGGTTTCAGTGATCTTTCTTCTAGCATACTGGAACACAGGCTGCTTCACAACAGTCTCAGTTTAATTAACTCCAAGGTCCCTGCCTAATTAGAGATAGCTAAATCAGACCTTGATGACTGAGAAAAAACAGCAATTTCATCAAGCAAGAGCCTCATATGAGAATGACAAAGATTCAAAACACAAACTCCAACTATCAAAGATTTAAATTCCATAAACTCACTGCAATCTTGTCTAGATTTAATTTAAGAAGTGTAAGGAAGACCCTATCACAGACTATGACTGTATATTTCATTCATATAAAGTTTACTCAGGTGTCACAAAGATTGAGGAAATATGTGATAGACCATATTTAACCTGCAAATCATCAACAATGGTCAGACTGCTATCAGAAAAAAAAAAACAACCAACAGAATTGTTCAGAATTCAAGAACTGAAATAAATGGAATTAAATCCCGGCCCCAGTGAAAGCAAATAGGAGTTTAACTATTGAACTCAATGACAACGCTATTTCATTCTTGGAAAACAGTGCTGTGTTCTTTAGCAATTGGCTGTATTATAATTTATGGCCTAATACCATCTGTAAAAGCATTCCCTATGTCACACAGAGAAAGTAATAAGCTGCATATGTATAGAAAAAGATTTTACTACTGGCTGCTCAATGAGAAGACTCTGATGCTAATATCAAGTAAGTTATATACACACTGTTAATATGACTGTAATACAAATTATTAGAAAGACTTAGCTTATTTTATCTTCTCTTAATTACTGAAATACAAATAACAGGCAGACTCTGGGAACGTCCACAGTGTACTCTATGTACTGAGAGCTGAGTACCAGACTGTAATATGCACATTACAGAAATTTTGTCCACATGACAACAGATTAATAAAGTCTGAATCTTTCCTCAAAATTCAGATTAATTTTAGACTCCTCATGAACAAGCTTTTCAAAACTATGAAGCTGAAGATAAAAGAAGGTTCATAGGGAAACGTTGAAATATCATCTATGATCCAGTGGCTTAAAACTAATATACAATCATTATCAAAAGTAAGGCTTTTGATAATGATTGTTATATACTATATGCAAATAACAAAATAATCACAGAGAATTAAAGAATAGCCTGGGTTGGAAAGAACCTTAAAGCCCACCCAGACCCAACCCCGTGCCATGGGCAGGGCTGCCCTCCATCAGCTCAGGGTGCCCAGGGCCCTATGCAGTCTGGCCTTGAACGCCTTCAGGGATGGGGCACCACATCTTCTCTGGGCAGTTGTGCCAGGGCCTCACTGCCCTCTGAGTAAAGAATCTCCTCTTATTCATCACTGGTGAAAATGCATAGCTAATGGTGGTGACTGTGTTGAAAACCAGTGTTCTATAGCAGAGAATTTTCTGTTATGTAGTGTTGTTGAGATCTTTGTAGTAGTTTCCACACAAATAAATAGGAAGCATTATTTTCAGAGTGATCTACCTATTATGCAATGAGTCAGAAGAGTAATGAGAAGTTTTAGAAGTATGGTTTATATTAATACTAATATTTTACTAATATTTTACAATAATATAATTTGTTTCCATTAAAAATATATTAATTTTAAACATTATAATGCATTCAGATTATCCAAAATGAAGTCCAAAGATCTTTAGCAAGACCTGAGCAATGGCTGGCCCTCCAGCCTAAGATGACAAACATAAGGTTTCACAATAAAAAGGGAAGGAAAGAATGCGTGGATTGAGAGTAATGTACAGCTGTTTATGTAAAGATACTTGGTAACATAGCATATTCTTACTTAAATGAAGCAAATACATTAAGACAAGAGGCAAGTCTGAAGATACTTTGTAGCTTCAAATGAAGCTGAGGATTTAATTCACAATTTACCCTGCCATAGACAATGGTCTTCCTTACACAGCCAATCAGACAGATTATTTTAATGGTCCATCTGATCTTCAAATTCCTGAATTTGTAAATCAGTCATCCTTTTCATATTGTTTTATTTTCAGGCGTTTCTTCATTTGCTCTTTACCCAACATTGTTGCTTTGCCAGAAAGAACATATGTTAGAACATATGTTACAAATCATTTGTTGCTTAGAAAGGGTAACTGTCTTGGTGAAAGAAAGTGATTTTCAGCACATACGTGTTACTCATTTTCTTTAACCTCAGAAAGTTGTATTCAGTATGCAACATGACTTGAAGAATGACAGTCTTTATCAACAATCAAAATCCTTACTATCATTAAATTTAATAAGACACACTTTTTCTTGGCATGAACATTAAGGGGGAAAAAAAAGAGATCTGGAAATAGCATACTGGACTTCTAGATTTAACTGTACCACAGCATATCTATGCCTTCATGGAAGTGTATTTTCTGTATTCACACAGACTACATGGGACAATCAGTGTTCTTGAAGTCTTTTTCATCAGTCCCTTTTTTTTTTTTGGGGGGGGGGGGGGGGGGAGGGTTGGGGGGGAAGAAAAAAAGAAAGAAAGAAAGAAGAAAAAGAAAAAAAAAGAAAAAAGTTACTTCTAATTCAATTCATAATTAAAAAAAAAAAAAGCCATTTGACAGGGAGCCTGTCACAAGGATTTAGAAACTTAATAATTCTATTACTGGACATGGTCCAATATCCACCTACTTTGTTTTTTTTTTCCTCTACCTTCTGGCCAGAACCAAATGATTCAAGTGAAAGTGCAAAAGCCTGTCATAAGTCAACATGGGATAATCTGTCTGCCACACTGTGTTTTCGCCTGGTGCCTAACACCCACCAGCTTGAGGCCTGAAACACAATGTTTAATATCCCAACTACCATTTGCTGTCATTCAGGACAAAAACCTAAAATATTTTGATATACATATAAGGGTCCTATTTCCATATTAACGTTGTCATGCCTTGTCTCCACATTCATGCTGTGCTAACTACCTATTGCTGCCCATGAAATTCTTATGTCTTCTCAAGTAACTGGAAAGTTAAAACAGTGAGACAGAAAGAAAAATGAGAGGAAAAAGGTACCTAACGTGCTGGAATGTTTCTTACACGTTATATGGAAGAAGACAAAAACCTGAAGTTTCTTCTCGCAGATTGAAATTTTAACTTAAAGCTTCCAAGATCAAAATGTCATTTCCATGTGAAGACCAACAGTACACTACTGGAGGTGCAGTTGCAGTGTCCTGCACCCACATAAACCACACATACATAAAAGCTCCATAAGGCTGAAAGTCTGTAGTGCTGGAGCGACATATTAAAATAAATCCTATTCTTCACTTTGAGTGCTAGAAAGATTAGCAGGAAGAAACTGTGAAGACTCTTCCATCATTTTTACTTAAACAAAACTCCATATAACCATAACTAAATGAGGAAGTAATGTGTCTGGACATAAATAGTTTCAACCATAAGCTATTTGGAATATTGATACTTCAGTAACTTGAAGTATAATACCAGAAACATTAAGCACATTGATCAGTCCTACTCACACAAGAAGTGAACAAAAGATTTATAAATAAGTCTCCCAACTCTGTCAATTAGAATACAAAACCTAGTATTAGGGAAACCTGTTTTACTTCCTTATACAGTATATTTCCCTTCAAAATGACTTTACACTGACTTTCTCTCACAGATGTGAGATGTGAGCAACTATTAATGAGGTGATCAGAAAATAAATCACTCTAGCATTCACTTGAAGTAAAGGCTCAAATATAGTGATTACCTCAAAATTACAGATACCTCAAAAATCTATTTCATACATCAGCACTGTTCGATAAACATCCTAATACCCAAGAATATAGGATGTGAATGCTGGAAGGTTGTTTACCTGCCATTTGTGTTATAAAGAACATTATTCCATTTTGACACAAAATAGCAGCACAGTGAAAGATATCCAGGTGAGCAGATCAAGACTATTTTGGCAAAGATCTGAAGTTAAACTCATGCTGTCAGATGATGCTCCAACCCAAACTGTGCTGCAGCTGCGAGTGCCTTCATTACAGCTCTGGTAGGATGCTGTGGATAACTTTCCCCAAAACTCTATTAACATTCTGAAGTCTCCAAAAACCAGAGATTTATTTTTGCTACTTGTTGCAGCACCTGCTCTTTGAATACTGATGAGATTTTTCAGTATCAGAATTTTATCATTTGCAACACGAATCTAAGTATTTTGAAAATTAAAGGTGTAGTTGACCTCTGTCCTCCTGTGGTGACAGATAACACAACCTGTGTTATCCATACCATATGGATATTATGCTACCATAACAGTAGAGCATGGCACACCCCCCATTCTCCCACTGAACCAACACAAATGACAGCACTGTCCGGACCTCTGTCTTCATGAAAAAATGAGACATCACTACTTTTTCCTCTATTAAATTTTCATCCAAGTATGAAATGGTTGATAGTACTCATGGCAGGAATCGAGTTCAGACCACAAGCCTGAAATGTATGGATATGCAAACATTATCCTTCCTATTGAACTCCACCATCGTAACTCTGAGTATGCAAAAAGATTAAACACTGAAAAAGTACATATGTTTGTTTTACTAAAGATTACCTAAAATTGTTTTTCCCTCAATATTTTAATCATCCAACTACGGAAAAATTGTTCTTTTCTGCAGTAATATGCAGCCGCCAACAACGAGGGATCACCATAAGGGAGATTTCAAAGGTAAGAAGAAGTTAGATGAATTGTACTGATTCAGGCTTGATATAAATAAAAAGCATTTTTTTCGAAGGTGACATCCAACAAATTGCGGAAAAAAGATTGTTGGCTGGAAATGAGAGCTAGTCTCTTGGAAAATGAAAGAGACTTGGCAAAGCTATTAATTTCTCTTGGAAAAAATAATCTATGGGCAGTACAGCTATTTAGACTAAGATGTTCATATAAACCAAAGCCTGAATAGTAACGTCTGAGCCACCTCCTTTCCACTTCCTTTTTTTTTTTAATTCAAGAAAATCTGTATGTCAAGTCCCTAATTAGGCTTATGATTCATATAAATAATGAACACTGAAGTCTTTTAAACATTTTAAATCACAGGCAACTCCTAAACGTTGAGACAAATCCCCACAAGATTCTGCGGTCACTGAATGAAATAAGGATTTTTATAAAATTTATTTTGATATGTAGCACTGAAGAAGAATTGTTTAGTTTAAAAAGTTTTTGAATACTTAGGCTAAATGTATTATGAAGCCTTGAGTGTTTTCATAGAGCTGACAGCTTCCATTTTCAGGTTTAATTCTTACAACTACTCTACTGGTCCCATAAGACTATTTCTGACCAAGGGCTGTGATGCAAGACTTTCCATCAAACAAATACCTGTGATTGATTAGGCAACTTTATATACACATGGCAATTAAAAAGTGAGTGGAGAGTAGCTCTAAATTAAAGAGGGGGGGTGAAAAAAAAAAACAAAAAAAAAGGACATGTTTAATGCAGCAGTCTATGTGGGCTTTGTAGCTTTTAGCAAAATTCCAGTTTCCACCAGCACTGCTGTCATGTCCATTCTAAGCACATTCTCATTTTCCTTACGCTGGAAGAGGGAAAGCAGCTCTTTTCCAAAACCAACATTCCTGAGTTTGCACACCCATTTTATTATAATTGATATTATGTCAGTTTAAAGCAGACATGGGACAGTGGAAGTTTTGTAGTAGTATCTGCAGACCTTTGGGAAAGGACAGCAAACCAACAGATAATCAACCATACTTCTGAAATAAGTGCTATTTTTCGTAATTAATATAAACAACAAGAAAAATGGTTTTAAAATCTAAGATATACTTTTAAAAACATACACACACAAAAAGGAGAGAAAGAAAGAGATACAGATACATGTAAGATGGAATTACACAAGTATTTTCCTTTTGAAAGCAACAGAATCCCATGAAATAGCAACAAGATACTGGGAAAAATTCTCAGAAGAAGCTTCTTTCATATGCAACTGCAGTATTATACATGGATGGAAAAAAAAAAAAAAAAAAAAAAAAACAGATGCAGAAAAAAAGCTGGTAAATAACTATTTCTATGTCTTGGTTCCAACAAGGTCTCCATTGTCAGTTTGTCACCTTCTTATAGATATATGTATATCAATATACTTCCAGAAGTACCGCTACTCTATAAACAAAGTCTGCATTCGAGGTTGGCTATTTTGCTCGCATGAAACATTTCTACACACACATACATAGGCTGACAAACTAGGAAGTATCAGTTATTCTAAGATGCAGTCTAACTTACCTCTGTGCAAAATGTGCACCTAAATGAGAAATTACAATTTTTTTTTTTTTGCAAAGCTCAGCAGTTTGTGCTTACTATCCCAGTGTTAATAGCCTCTTACATCTTTACTGTGCTGAGGCGTTGACAGAATTCAAAACAATGAAGTAACTGTGCACCCTGCTGCTCACCACTCTGTCCTGTTTTCTCACATTGAGCTACAAAAATCCCCAGCAAATAGCATTCTGATCCACAACACATGCTCCTCCAGAACTATTTACTGCATGGCAAGTAACAGCCCTGCTCACTAAAATCCAAAGACCCACACTTCGAATCTTCAATGGAAGGAAAAACAGGGCTTTTCCTCTCTATCACACAGAGTAGCATAAGACCTTAGTCCACCAACTACTGAAAGACCAGAGTGAAGCTGTGACCTTTTATGTCAATACTGGACCTCAGTATTGAAGCAAACATCAACAGCTCTTTGCAGCCTCTGCAGCAGAACGGCAGCAAAGCCTACATCTCCTCTGCTTGTCAACATTGGGGCCTTTCTAAAAAAGCAAAGAAATTGCACCCCCAGGCTTTCCTGTCTTGTACCAAACTTTTTTCCACTTTTAACAACATTTCTTTTCTACAAGCAAAAAGTAAATGCCCTTTGCTTTATATGCTTATTTAGATTTTTATAATCTAAATCAGTTTTTGCAGTTCAGTAAGAATGAACTCTCACTGTAAAAGCATGCCATACTACCAACAAAGCCTTGCAAGGAAGACATGAGGGCACAGAAGGATTTCTATTATGGCCTGACAGCTGGATGCCCAATTTTAAATGAAACAAAGGGATCTCCTTCCTTCTGTTGAAGCTCTGTGCTCTGCACAAAACCCTATATTCAGATTTCAAGGACAAGCGAGGATTTGCTCACATGACAGAAATACATTTATCATTATAAAGCAGGCTCTGGGAAGACAGACAAGTGCACATAATATTCTTATTCCTTCATATCCCAGAAAACGAAGAAGGCAGTGCCTTGCCATATGATTGCAAAGGAAATAAGGACCTTAATGTTAAAATTTCAACTACACCTTCCACATCTTTTTGTCATGCCCTGCTTTCCCTCTGTAATTAATGTTGTTCAGTATAGTTCAAACAAAGGAATGCAAACCCTTGCCAGTAAGGAGGAAATGTTAAGATTCAAGCTTTCAGGTGTTACTAACTTTTTAAGAGTGGTGAAGAACAGTGCAAAGAGCACAGAGTAAACTCCCACACACCAACACCCTAAGCCCCTCTGGAGTCATTACACATGCCAGCAGACAACCCCACTAATGAAAGCAAGCCAACTTATTCTGATTAAGACTATTCACATAAAGAAGAAGTAAGAGAACAGGTCCAAAGAAAATGCTTAATTATTCTCAGAAACTCTGATCTCATCATGTTACATTGGGACATTTCTCATTTAGCCAAAAGAACAGAGAAAAATTTAAAGGTGAAAACGTACATTTTTCAATTGCTACAAAATGAAAAGCAGTTAAATATAATTCAAAATTCTGTGGAGATGTGGGTTTTGGGTTTGTTTTTTGTTTCTGTTTTCTGATCCATTGGCAATTTGCATACTACATTTTTTGGTCAAAAAAAAAAGAAGGAAGATAAAAAAGGTGACTAGTGTCTGCATGTCTGCATGTCTGCATGCCATGGACTATGGCCCAGCTGGCCATAGTCCAGAGGCAAAGGAAAGTCAGGCACCATCACATGCAGTAGAGCCCCTTCTGAGGTCAGGCAGGAGTATATGACCTACAGCCCTGTGGACTCCCCAGTTAACTGTGATTCTTCTCAGAAGCTGCTTTAAAGAAAGCGTACACGCCCAAAACAAAAGAGAAAAAACATTTCATAAGAAATTCCTGAATAAATTAAGAAAAAAGTGTAAAAAGTGCTAGCAGAACAGAAACCCTATAAAAGACACAGACAAGTGGATGAATTCTTTTGTTAATGTAATGAAATGAAGAAAAATAACTGTTTCATACATGGCTCTTAAGAAAAAAAATAGAAAACCACTTTCAGCTTGGAAGAAACACTTTTCCAGATGACTGTCTAGACTATCCTGATACTCTACTTGAGTTGATAATAAACTAAAAACCCAGCCAGTAACTATTTACTGGAGGTCTCTCTGCGGAGTGGCATAAACAGTTTCCCCTTCTTCAGATCTCTGGCTTTTGTTCATCAAAAATAAAAAACGAAACTACTACTCTTCAGCTTATACAGTGTTTTCAATGGGACACTGTAAATCACAGTGTTTTTTAACAATCAAAAAACAGGACAGGCATTCATTCACATGAATCATCTCTTGGGAAACAATTTACTGCCATTTCTCATAACACAATACTGGAGTTCCTTTGGCACTCCAGTATTTTGCAAGCCTGACCACAATCTGCTGCTGATCAGATACAGCAAAGTCTATGTCTGATAGTACCTGGAGTACTCTTCTCTATATAATCTTTATTAGAGAATTTATAGCTTTTTAGGCGTTGCATAATTAATACTGATGAAGTCAGACAAGGACAAAGACTTAAGGCAGGTAAACTACTAAGTACTTCCAAACTTCATGTTTACTTCATTTCAATTTCAACAATACTTTGAAATTAATGTTTTCTTTCTAATACATAATTTCTGTGCTGTACAACACTGTCAAAATAATTAAAACTCTAAAATCCAATATTCCCTTCATCAGCTACGTAAGCCTCAGTTTTTGACCATTAAAAACTGAGTAACCAAAACACCTCCTAGGCTCTATTTTCTAGTTCTTATAGACGAGGGCAGTTAGGTAGCAACATCAGAAGATCTATGCTGAAACTCAAACAGTGGCCCTGGATCTGAACTCTGTTCTTAATCAAAACTCCCAGTAGCTTCCCTGGGATTTCTGCCAGACTTAGTAGTACAGGACCAAACCCAAAAAGCATATTTGCATTGGCATCCATTATTTCTTGGGAATCTGCAGAAGCAGAAGCCCCTCATTAGTCTGCCAGCAGGAACCCTGAGAGGAGCAATGGGTGGAGGGGAAGACTGCATGCAGAGACAGAGTGAAGTCATGGCATGGACAGGCAGATACGCACACAGTGCATTTCATCCTCACCAGAAGCAAGCAGAAAGATGCTCTGAAGTTAACTCAGACTACTCTTGGCAGCTGCTAAGAGCTCCTGCATCTTGTAAAAATCTCATCTCCAATACAAAATCGGTCAGGCAGCTGGTAGCAGAACTGCCACAGTGTGCAAAAAACACAGCAGGAGAATAAAGCAAGGAAATTACTTCTGAATATCTGGTATCTGTCTAGCTCCCAACCAAGAGATCTTTTACAGCCCCACAGCTTTTTGTCTTCCATACTGATCCTCCTGGCTCAACATTTTGACTTTTTTACTAAACTCCTTTTTTATTAATCAAAACAAATACGAGATTAACACTGAATGACTACACCCTATATGGGAAAAGTCAACAAAAGAAACAAGCTTCTCATTTCTTATTTTTCAGAATCATGAGGAGGTTCAAGGGGATCTCATCCATGCCTATAAACACCTGAGGGGAGGGTGCACAGAGGACAGATCCAGGCTGTTATCAGTAGTGCCATATGCCAGGACCAGAGGCAATAGGCACAAACTGAAACACGGGAGGCAGACCCAGAACCATCAGGTAGCACTTTGTGCTGTGGGTGACAGAGCACTGGAACAGACAGGCTGTGCAGTCTTCTCCATGGAGATCTCCAAAACTGCCTGGACATGGCCTGGCAACCCTGCTCTGGGCATCCCTGCTGGAGCTGGGGTTGGGCCTGAAGGACACAGAGGTCCAAACTTCTGTGATTCCATTTAGTCTCTGTGCAAATACTGTCCAGATTATTGAACAAATATAACTATACTTTCCATTTTATACTTCTTGTGACACTTCTCAACTTTTCTACTTAATACAGAACCTGTGAGGGCACAGAACATTCATGAATACAACCAAAATTAAAAGGAACAGTTCACCATGTTACATATGATGACTTTCCTTGTGGGCTTATCAAGAGTGAGTTAAATCGTTCTGTGTGACAGCTGCAATACAAAACATGTAATTACCTATACAAAAGTACACAGAAATATAAACATGTATGTATTTATATAAAATACATATAAATACTATTTTCCTATAAGCTATATATAGTTACAAATATATACCATTATCAACTGCATACCAGGCTAGCATACCTTAAATATGCTTTCCTGCACACTCCCATCTAAGAGTTTGGAAATAATAGCATATAATTATATACATTAAGATTTTGGAATGAACAATTACATGGCTATCAAAACTACAACCACTACAATCAGCCTGAGCAACGACGTAACTAGTGTTGCCAACATGCTCCGCAGGTTTAAACACTTTGACAGCAGAATTCTAAGCACTAAGAATGAGTAAATTCTTAAAATTCTTTTTTGAATGTACATCTACTATTCCAAAGGATACTTTTTTTCAGTACTAGAGTGATAGCATGGTTTACAAGAAGCTTGTTACCAGCACTAAGAAGGGAAAAAAGAAATTTCGTAGTCCATCCAGAGTGTGAACTCATTTCAGATTTTAATTGCAAATGTATTAGTAATAAAAAAGTATAAAGTACCTATAAAGTACCATACTGAAAACTAACAAGCTCAAGGGATGAATGCTAACCTTCACACTGCTTTTGTCATTAAGAGATTGTCATCTCTTCTTATTTCTGGCTCTGAAAATTGAATTAGCACTGCTGATAAAGATGGGTTGGTTGCTTAATTGTTTTGACCAGGAAAGTATCTTGTAAGAATCTGTATTACTATAGCTTTAATAGTTTAGGTACACAGTTTGGGGCATCTGAGTACTCCTATTGCATCCAAAATGACTCAGGATACACCTGCTTGGTTTACGTTTATGTAAGCCAGTCTAGCAAGATCAGTCTTCCCCTCTAGACCTTCCTTCAAAAAACATCTCCTTAAGTATGCTTAATTGCTGTCTGTATGCCTGTGCATTTCCAAGCATTACTGGAAATCAAAACAGAAGAAAAATTACGTCCAATGTATTCAAAGATTTTTCCTTTCTTTCATGGGAGGCCACTGAAATCAGCAGAAATCTTTCCAGTGGATTTCAATAAACTGGTACAGGTTTCCGTGTTGGGTTTGTCCAACTTCTTTTCAAGGCAGTCTCAAATCCTTTCTTTCCTAACTCGTTCTGTGTACTTCTTTGCATTTACTTTTCCTTCTTAAGGTGAGGTAACCTTAAGAAGGTGACCTTCTTAAGGTAACGTGAGGAGAGAGTGGGATTAGAAAAGCACTCACAAAATCTTAAAATTATGTAACGATACATACATACTGTGGCACTAAGGGAAGCAGCTTAGTGATGGGACTCAGCAGTCCAAGTTATCAGTTGGACACGATGATCTTGAAGGTCTTTTTCAACCTAGATGGCTCTGTGGTTCTCAAAAAAAAAAAATAATGAGAATACTACTGCCTGTTACACTGTTGTATTTTAGAAAGAGCTACTCATCACTTATGCCTTTGTGATTTTGAACTTCAGGTGTCTTCTTACACAAATAAGCAGATTAACATCAGGCAAAGGACTGACAACAGAGACACAGAAGGACATTCTAAAAACACAGTATAAAGCAGTAGCATTACACCTTTGGAGAAAAGTTTTCTGGCACTAGCTAAAAGGAATTTTATTGAAATACAATGACACAAGAAGAAAACCACCCTATTTCTTCCAAGCTACTGGCTCAAGAAATAAAACAAAAGTTCTTCACAGTTCGTAAAGTTTTAGGTTAACTAATATGAAGATCTGTGGTTTGGATAACTTTTGTATTGTTTTACATTGTAAAATACCACATTATATAACTTTTCATCATCTACGATATGATAATAGAAATGAAGTGAAACAACTCAAAAAGAACAAAACTTGTTATTCCTGAGCTGCACTCAAAACGTGTTTTGGATACCTTCTCTACAGGAGTTCAAACAATGGCTTTACTCTGCTAGCTCATGTGAGCAGGCTGATCCCTTGCGATGTTAAAGCAGCATCGATCAATTTCCCTGTACTTTATGACTGAAAACAATTGCTCCAGCAGCCAACAGAAATTATGCAAATCACTAAAACAGTGTCTTCCACCTTGATTAAAATGTCTTTTCTGCAGGCAAAACACAAGGTTATGTCGGAACAACTTAAGTCAATTTAATGAAGTAATAAAACAGTAACTGCTGCCTGCTTTCAAGGTTTTTCCTCTGGCAGGATCATGATGGCCCCAGGGAGACCTAGAGCTCTACAGTGGTACCATGCAGCATAATGCAACCAGCACTTACAACAGGCAAATGAAAGGGTCTGAAAGTGGGGACAAAATGCAGCAACATTTATTTCCAGTTCTACTAAACTACACAAAAGTGAAAATTCTACATAATCACAATAAGTTTTTATCAGTAATTAACTTTGCATTAAACAACTTTTTTTCTAAAACAGAGTTAACATCTTTTCTTACGTTTGTGTAAATTGTCACACTTGCATTCAGTAGTCAAACAACTACAAAACAGAAGATAATGTTCCAACTTGTACCATCTGAGATTGTATTTTATGACACTGATCTCCAACTTTCAGTCAACCAGGATTTCAAAAAGTATTGTTTCTCAGGAAAGAAAACATCTTGTAGTTTGAAAAGATAAGATTTCTATACTAGAAAATGTCTTTTCCATTGTTATATTTTATTAATTTCAGATGGTTTGGGTTTAGCTGAGGGGCATTTCTTCAACTTTCCATTTACCACAGATATTGCAGATTAAGCTTGTATTACACAAATATTCAGTAGCAAGGAAATTTTGGGTGCATCATACTGCTTAGCTGAGGTAAGTAGATTATGTCTCAGGTAGTACAAAGTCTAAAAAGCCATATTACAGTGAAATAGTAAAACTCAGAGTCACATCAGTTGGAACTGTTGAAATGAGGTAAAAGATTATCTAGGATTCTCCCTTAGAGTTCTTCCAGTATTCCATGCTGCTAGGCATGAATGCTGAAAAATGTGAAAATACTCCCCACATCTAGCACACAAACTAAGTTTTAAATTTCAGACATAAAAAGCAGACACAGCTCAAGGTCCTGAAGCAGGCAAAGTTAAAATAAAAATTTTAGCTGACATGATCTGCAGATTCAGAGTAACATACATAAGGGAACTGAGGCATGATGCATTCATTCTGGAAATACATGCTGGTGCTGAAAATATATTACAGGAACAGCCCACCATGCCTGACCCCAAAATGAAAGAATAACAAGGGAGAAGAGCAGCACAGTATGGAAAAATGCAGACAACTGGACTTGATATCACGACATTATGGAGATGCTCCTCTGTAGGCATGGCAGGAAAGAGTTTCTCTGAAAGAATAGAATTATAGCTAAAAAAATGACAACATAAAGATTTCTGCAGAAGAAAGAGTTTAATATGACAGTTTTAAGATGTGAGGAGAAGCTTTGGACATCAGCTCTAAACATATTTTTCCCTGTGGAGTTGCGCTCACTGTAAAAGCGGTGCACAAAGAATACTTCAGGAGCCTGCTATCTGTATTACAGCCTGAATTCCAAACAATGCCCAAAGCACCTAATAAATCTGTAAGAAATTGTGTTCATCACCTTTGTAAAACCTGGACACTGAAAGTGACTGAATTCTTTTGATGAATAAAAAGTATAATATGAGATGGATGTCAAATAACTGTTCTTGGTAGACAATGTCATCTACCATAACCATGCAGTCACATTAAAATGTTGTTACAGACCTGCTTCCCAAGAGGAAAACTCAAGCAGAGAAGCAAGCATACATGATTATCGTGCCACTAAAACTTTCTGTCCTTCCTCAGCCCTGTGAGTAGATGATGATATTTATTAAGTTGCTGACTGGAGTGAGGAAATCTTCTGTCATCATCTTGAAAAATCAGCTGACAGCTCACATGAAATACAAAGCTGTGCACGTATGATGAAAGTCTGCTCTATGCGTTAAGCTGCAGAGGCAAAATACAACCTTCAAGAAATGTTTTCTTAAATCTGAAGATGTAAAACTGTTTACAAGGTGATTTGCCAAATAACCTGCTACACTAGTAGTCAATGGTTTCTTTTTCAGAAAATACACTTCGTATCACAGTTGTAAAACTGACAAACGAGCACACATTGTCCTACAAGTTCTTTCAACAGAATACGTAGCTATGGTGCTAATAACGAAATTGCCATTACCCTCACTGGGGTTAGTTTCGCCCTGCAGATGTCCAGAAGAAGCATCTGTAAATTTAAGTGATACCCAACTTTTTGCATCATTTGATGCAACATCAAGTCTGATTTCACTTTCTGACTCAAAATGCAAGTTTCATTCTTCACACCACAGAAAACTGAGAATTCTCCAAAACTCGTAGCAAAAAACAAACTTACATAGAAAGGATAAAAAGAATGCAAGACTGCCACAGCTCCACAAAGCCACATGCTGAGAGAAGCATCCTTACTGAGGCACACAGAGTAGCTACAGATGCAGAGAAGAGAAAGCAGACCTCTACCATTTCTTCTGTGTTCTATTTCCTTTCTAACGATTATTATCACCCTTCTTTTATTCACTTGATATTTAAGACCACAGTTAAGATCTAACGTTACCAGTCTCCTTTCTGCTTTTCCTGAAATTCATCCAAAGTTCTCATTGCACAGCTTTTAACACCTCTGTGAGTTTAGTGTCATGTCAAGATTCCCAGCCAATACCTTACTACAGATTTTTCAAATGCACTGATAGCATTACAGTGTGCAGTGTTCCACTGCAGTGAAAGGACAGTATGTTGAAACTTGGCTACAAAATGACCTCAAACACTAAGGTCATCATTTTCCATGGGGCTCATCAAGATGCTTTTTACCAATGTTTGTCTGATACAGATTTTACACTTTACCTATGCTGCTTTCATTCAATTCAACTTTACTGACTGTGCTTTCCTTCCACTGTTATCAAAAGCTCACTGTTACATAGCAAATGTTTCAACTCCTACTTTATTTATTTCCATTGACTTTTCCAATATTGTTCCTTGAGGCTTCTCATCTTTTGAGTATTTTCCACATCACTGCCTATTAAATGGCTAATTCAAGGTAGCAACTAAATAATTAAAAATCCCTATGAAGAGTCACCTATGCTCAGGAATAGGCTTCTATAAACAAGCGTTTCTAAGGAGACACCTACTTGAAAATGTGATAGTTTACTTCCACCGTTTTACTGTAGAAAGTCATAATTTCATTACAAACATATTTAATTATGGTCCAATAACAAATCAATCCAAATTTAAACTATATTTATATAAAATGTAATTATTAAATTAGTTAATATTAACAAATTAAGCTACCTTCAATCTCTGCAAGCACTTTGCTTTCCATTGTATAAAAAGACAGATAAGTCATCTTCAGGTTTCTACCATTTCCAAAATTTCAAGCCCTTAAATAAGCAATCTGTAACAGTGCAGCCCACCTGAGCCACTCTGTAGTCTCAGCTGCTAAAAACTAGACTAGTATAGCAATTAATCTGTGACTAGAGCAAATGATACCCCCCATCACTGCATTCAGAAAATCCAGATCACTATACTCACAGTAGCCCTCTTCTTGGGAAGAGCAGATCAGCCTGAGTACACAGCTTCCTAAGAAGAAAAATGACCATTCTCCCAAAGGAATCACAGTAATGCACTTTCTGTTTAAACATTTCATCATTTCAATAACTGTTTGCCAGTAACATATTTTGTACAAGTTGTTTTGGTTTTTTTTTGGTTGGTTGGTTAGTTGATTTTGGTCATATACTTTCTGTTTCCCAAACAATGAATATGACAGAACTAACTCCTCTTCAACTGTTTTTCAGATGAGGAGAAAGGAGAAAAAAAATTCAATGAGGAAAGAAAGAGACAAAACTAGACGGAATGACAGAATTTTTCTGCAACCTTCTTTCTCCTCCTCCACAACACACTCCCTACTTGCTTTATGGACTGTTCACATTTTACTACCAGGCTTTATTTTCAGTGAAAAATCTCTAGATTCCAACTATATTCCCATCCAAGACCTACTTGATGCAAAAAAAAAAAAACCAAACCAAACCAACCAAACAAAAAAAAACATGTACAAAGAAACTGTATCTTTTTGCCACCAGTATAGATTACAATAACTCTGCTAGTCCCTTCTCCTATTTGAGTTTGACACAGTGTGGCTACAGTACTTCCCATTCAAACCCTGACTCAAAGCGAAGAAATTTTCCATAATTTGAGTTGCAGGTGAGCTTTATTTTATTCTGGTGAAAATTCTCAAGACCTTTCTAAAGGTCATTCAAACCTTCATTCTCATCTTTCTTTAGCAGACTTGCTTTAAAGACATAATTTCTGCTTTTGTGTAACATAAAGTACAACAACCCTGGGTCACTTCAATAATTAGCTGTCATGGTTGAACAAGCTGGAAACTATTCAGGATACGAAGTATTTCAAACCAACTACTGATAAAAGTAATAAGGCTGTTTTACTGAAAGA
Source organism: Alectoris magna (assembly GCA_030625065.1). Lineage (NCBI taxonomy): Eukaryota > Metazoa > Chordata > Aves > Galliformes > Phasianidae > Alectoris > Alectoris magna. The sequence continues at coordinate 21,137,449 of CM060564.1, read as the reverse complement.
TTGGATATGGTCTCATTTTTTGGATGTATCTACTGACAGGTAGGACACTGTATTATTCATATTTCTAGTTGCTGGGATTTTGTTATTGTTTGTTTCTTTCTACTCTTCTCAGTTTCAGCTTTAGAGAAACTTAGAACTGCTCTACACTACTAATTTGAAGCAAGAGGACACAAGAACTCTCTAGACCAGAGATTATAATTGGTTGGTTTACTAGCAAATGAAGCTCTGATCTCTGACATAAATTTAAGCTTGTTCACAGATGATTATACTTCCTCTGCAACTGTGAGCCACAAGTTCATAATTGCTGGGCCTGCCATCATGGTCTTTTTCTATCCAAAACAGCATAACCAGCTTTGTCTTTTGTTCAGAGACAATGCACTACTCACTGTGTATATACTGCACTCACAAATAGATGCTAGCCCTCGCTAGTTTTTCAGTATAAAGTGACTTTGTTCACAGCAACCATTTTTTTTTTATAGATACTTATAAAACAGACTGAATGTGATAATACAGATAGAGGAAAGGATGGAAGGAATACTAACCAACACAGGCCTCCAGGGATGACAACTGAACTACTTCTCTGAGCAGCCTGTCTCAGTGCTTCACAACCCTTTCAGTGAAGATGTTTCTCCTAATATCCAACCTAAGCCGCCTCTGGTGAAACTTGAGGCCATTTTCTCTTGTCCTGATTGCTCTTTGGGACAAAAGACCAACCCCCACCTTGTTATAGCCTCCTTTGAGGTAATTGTAGAAAGCAGTAAGGGCTCCCCTGAACCTCTTTTTTTCTTTTTCTTCTTTTTTTAGATTAAATAACAACCCACTTAGCCATCCTTCAAAGGACTTACTCTCTGTACCCATCATTCATAACCATTCTTTGAACACACTCCAGCACCTTTGTTCTTGTTCCGAGGGTGCAAAGCTGAACACGGGATTCTAGGTGAAGGCTCAGTAGGGCCAAATACAGGGGGAAAATCACCTGCCTTGTGCTGCTGTCCACATTCTGATACACGTTACGATGCCATTGGCCTTTTTGGCTACCTGGGCACACTGCTGGCTTGTATTCAGACAGTTGCTGACCATCCCTCAAGGTTCTTCTCTGCTGGGTAACTTTCCATCCACTCTTCCCCCAGCAAATGGTGTTGCATGGGGTTGTTGTGACCCAAGTGCAGGACCTGGCACTTAACTCTTTTTGGTCATCATACAGCTGGCCTTGGCCAATTGATTCAGCCTGTCAGATTGCTCTGCAGAGCTTTCTACCCTCAAGCAGAACAACTCTACTGTCTAACTTCTTGTCTGCAAACTTACTGAGGATCTCCTTGTGGACTGCAGTAGTTCTGAAGGGTAAATTCAGGATGTTGCTTTTATGGTCTGTTTTAAGTATTAGTAGCTGCTAGTATTGAAGCATTCTGACACCAGATTACTTGGTTTTACATTTCACTGTAATCTCGAGTGGGGGGGGGGGGGGGGGGGGGAGGGGAGAAGCTGTCAACTTTTCCTTCTCCCCCCTTCGTAAACTGACAACTTTTCAAAATTGAAAACCCAGCAAGATGCCTACAGAGAATGTGTGGGTTTGCTTTAAAATTTCTCCCTTCTCACTGTGCAAAAATTTAACATTTTGCAGTTTTAAAACAGACATAGATAACACTGAATATGCTGTTGGCAGTAGCGATTAAGAAAGTAATGGAACCCCTTTGTAATTTGAGTAGTTCAGCCTGTGTTGGTTAGTATTCCTTCCATCCTTTCCTCTATCTGTATTATCACATTCAGTCTGTTTTATAAGTATCTATAAAAAAAAAAATGGTTGCTGTGAACAAAGTCACTTCATACTGAAAAACTAGCGAGGGCTAGCATCTATTTGTGAGTGCAATATATACACAGTGAGTAGTGCATTGTCTCTGAACAAAAGACAAAGCTGGTTATGCTGTTTTGGATAGAAAAAGACCATGATGGCAGGCCCAGCAATTATGAACTTGTGGCTCACAGTTGCAGAGGAAGTATAATCATCTGCGAACAAGCTTAAATTTATGTCAGAGATCAGAGCTTCATTTGCTAGTAAACCAACCAATTATAATCTCTGGTGCTTGGTTTGGCAGGACATGGTTTCGTGGTAGACTTTATAGTGCTACGTTAATGGGTGGACCTGATGACCTCAGAGATGACCATGATTCTATGATACTATGATCAAACCATTCACACATGCAAATATCTTCAACTGGAGTTCCCTGAATAGGCTCTGCACTTAACTGTGCAAACCAAAAATCTGAAGAACATCATACCCAGATTTATCAAGTTTGAGATCTCTAGTCTCAAACAAATAATGAAAATAACTAGCAGAATCTTCTAACAAACAATCTGATGAATTTCTCTAACTTAAGATAATTACATTCTTGTTCTTCACAAGCAGACAATTTCAAAATTTATATGTGGAGTTGCCAAATTTATGTCAGATAAAATTTTATCTCTTATTGCTGCAAACATCTGTAATAGTTATCTCTTACTATCTGTCCTGAAGAGAAATAAGAGAAACTAAACTGTAGCATTTTGCTAACAGACAGTTTTTCTCTATTTGTGGGAAAAGTTAACATAAATTCTTCTTTATTAAGATTTGTTAAAAAAAAGAAAAAGGGGGGGAGGGGGGGGGGGGAGGAGGGGGAGCCACTGGAGATTCATATTTTGTGGAGCTTTTAACCCATGTTTTTACTTCACTGTAGATAAACACCCCTGTGAATTGGATGAGGCTGTCAGAAGATGACAGCAAACTAGTATTTCATGACCCCATGGCAAGAAGAAGAATGATGGTTGATTTTTGACAGTCTTATTGCATTTCTCTCTTACTGCCTTTTCCAAAAATAAAAACGTCTTGCATTTTCAGTCACATTCACTCCCTGAGCATGCAAAAATCAGCAGTCTCACACTAACTCCAACAAAATGAGATGTATGACCTCCTGAGTTAAAACAACTCAGGATATTTGGTTGACTGCTAAGCCTGCTGAAACTACCCTGCTCAGCCTTCAATTAATTGCAATCTCACAGTGCCCAAGCCCGTCTCGGAGTGGGGGAGGGCAATAAAACATGCTTTGTTTGATTAGCTCTTCAGAGCAGGGACCCACTTACATGCACACCCTACGTAATGAACATCTATTTCAGTTTAGCCTCATGCTAGCCACTATATAGCAAAAACAAACAAACAAAAACTGCAAAAATAAGATATTACATCCCCACAGCTCCTACTAAAAGAGAAAAGCTCAATGACCACAAGAACATTTTTGCTATCAAGCACCCAAAAAAATTTAACAGTCACTGGGGTACTGCTTCAAAGCACACAGTCACACATGTAAGCTCTCAAAAGGTCTACAGAAGTTCTCTCTGTAACTCACAGAACTTGAAATACCTCTGCTTCTCATGGTCTGACAACCAAATACAGATATTGAGGAACTGCGTAGAAGATCTTTTACATACCTGTCACAGGAAAGTGAAGATTCTTAAATATTTTATTCCCTCCTTACTTGCTTTAAATCTGAATTCTCTCCTCTTCTGCTTCAGTTAGTATATATTGCTCATGATTTCACTGATATGCCCCTTCCTTCATCCTAGTTATTTCTCTGCACAATTGATTAGCTTCTTCATCTTGCTGGCTTGAAGAAATATTTTCTTTTTACCCATTCTCATCTTTGTCCTTAAGGAAGAGGACAGAAGATCAACATAAACTACCTTCCTGTCAAGGAGGTCACTTGAAAGCAATTGCTCTCAAATACAATCTGAGATGTATGCTCTCTTATCCTATGAAACAGACTTCAGTGACATAACAGAATCATAGAATGGTCTGGGTTGAAAAGGACTGCAATGATCATCTAGTTTCAATCCCTCTGCTATGTGCAGGGTTGCCAACCACCAGACCAGGCTGCCCAGAGCCACATCCAGCCTGGCCTTGAACGCCTCCAGGGATGGGGCATCCACAACCTCCTTGGGCAAACTGTTCCAGTGCATCACCACCCTCCATATGAAAAACTTCCTCCTAATATCCAAACTAAACCTCCCCTGTCTCAGTTTAAAAATGTTCCCCCTTGTCCTATCACTATTCACCCTCATAAGCAGCCATTCCCCCTCCTGTTTATACTCTCCCTTCAGGTACTGGAAGGCCACAATGAGGTCTCCCCACACAGCCTTCTCTTCTCCAAGCGAAACAAGCCCAGTTCCCTCAACCTTTCCTCACAGAACAGGTGCTCCAGCTCTCTGATCATCTTAGTGGCCCTCCCCTGGACCCATTCCAAAAGCACTGTCTTTCTTGTGCTGGGGGCCCCAGGCCAACACAGTACTGCAGATGGGGCCTCACAAGAGCTGAGTAGAGGGAGACAGTCACCTCCTCCTCCCTGCTGGCCACTCCTCTTTTAATGCAGCCCAGAATATAGTTGGCCCTCCAGGCAGTAAATGCACATTGCTGGCTCATATCCAGCAGATATGCTCTGCCTCGAGCCTGTTTTGATATCCCCCTGCAGTACCCCATTTCCCAAGCCACCCCCTCACTCTGTTGTCATCTCACTTTGCACTCTTCCATCAGTCCATATCTCCTTGGACTCTCCTGTCCAAGCTGCTGCCCACACAGGGAGATCATTTCATGTACCACTAGGAACTCCAGCTGCAACAAGCTCACTGGGGTAAGATTCATAAGCAACAATTTTACTGAGAACAACCCAAAAGCTCCCCACTTTCTGAAGTTCTTATGCCATATTCAACTGCTATATTTATGCTTTTCCTCTTTACTCATCTGCCCAAGCCTTGATCTAACTCTTCTCTCCAATGTTTTTCCCAAGCTATTCCTACTCAATCCAAACCCCTTGCTTCCCAATGTCAGGAACCCGTCCCACCACTTTCGGACAGTCCACAAGCACTGTTCTTCTACATGGGATGAGAATAGATTTTCAACACTGACAAGATGCCTCTCCCACTTCTTCTCCTCCATTATTCCATGACAAAGTTGCTGCATTTCCATCCTGCTACATACATCTCTACAAATCACCACATATCACTTAAAAAAAAAAAATAAAAAAAATACAGGCTGTGTTTGGGAACAAAAATATTATTTTCTCATACCAACAGTCCTGAGAAATTGAAAGAAATGGTCATGCTAAGAAAAAAATGAGGATGAGGCCATTTATTTTGCTTCATTTGGTTTCTTGTGGATTTTTTTTTTCCAGTTTCCTTTCATTTTTTAGTAGAACATCTACATTTCAATTTTTTTTTTTAATATTTTTTGTAAAAAGCAAAACTAAAAACAAACAACAAAAAAACCAAACAAAATCAAATGCTTGAATGTTGTGTGTTTGCAAATCAAAGAGAAGAAGCTGACCAAAAAACAGACTGATAGAAAATATAAAAGGTCATTGTATATATCAGAAAGACTAAAGTACAAGCTCCCAGACAGGTTCTGCTTTCTTGTTAACCTAACAGCAAGTCTCAAGTTAAATACTGTAATCATGCCAGTCATTAGTTACTGCTCAGCCTCCTGTCTCCAGCCCGGAAATTAGTCTGCTAGGAGCCCAGATAGCGGAACAAGCAGTCACGTTTTATCATATAACTGAGTCTGGGAGGCCAATCTGAAGGAGAGCTACATATGTTCTATATTAAGAAGAAAATATCTATTTTAAAAGAACTTAATTTACAAAATAAGAAGTACGCATTCGAAACACAGTAATGTAAAAAAACAACAAAACAAAATCCCGTATAACTCTGATAAGATTACGTGAACTTCCCTTTATAATCACAAACTATATGACTTTAGTTAAGGAGTTATGAACTGTAGCTAAACTCTGTTTAATGTATAGAGGCTTTTTCTTTTCTTTTTTAACTGTAAAGCATCATGGAACTTCTACAAACAGATAAAGAAATCATTGACTTCCGCATTTCATTGTAAATTATGAACTTCTTATTAGGTTAAAAATGTGAACTATAAATTACTGCTGGACGTTAAGGTTACTGTTGTTAAGGTATCCTTTACATTTTTTTCAGGTAATTCAGCTCACGTAAATTGGAAGTGTTACATACTGGATTGTTAATAGTCACTACCACTATATATTACAGAAATCACCTTCCTTTTACTGAACAAAAGTACAATTACAGTTAGTAGCTTCTTTGGAAAATTTTGTATTACCATTTATACTTGGAAATATGACAAAATTTTCTGACAGTCAGCAGAGCATGCTATGCCAATAAACTCTAAAATCCTGTGTCTTCAGAGATGCTCTACACCACTTAAGTCTAAAATTTGCAATCCAGTGGAAGAGACAAAAAGGAAAGACAATATATTTATGTCTAATAAACGATCAACAACCAATGTGTTTACATACATTCAAGTTAGTGGTCATCCTCATAATAAAGGCAATACCAGAACTGACTACAGAGCAGTGCATGCAAGAGCAGCCATAAGAAAAATACTGTGCCACCTTATAAGTTCTCTGGGTTAAATACTGTGTGCATTGAGCCATTTCCACAATTACAACCCTAGGTAGCTATGAAAAACAGAGAAACTGTTTATTTATTCTAGAGAAATTAATCCCTCTATATAGGCACATTATACTCTGCTTAACCTGACAAGCACAGTAGTATATATGTTGCCTTGCCTACAACTAGTTTTCTCAGTATCTTACAAACACCTAATGTTTAAAACATACATGAAAAGTTTGCTACCACACGTTGCACTGTAGATCACCAACTCCTATCACAGTATTTTTTCCCATACAGCAAGCATGAATTAGGACCATGTAACAGATGCCATGTAAGAATAACAAAGCCAGAACTTCACTGAATGCATATGCCCTTCTTTATTCATTTGATACTATTTATGACCCCAATATTACAACTAAACTGAGAAAGGCTATGCAACATCAAGAGAAAAGATGAGGAGCAATTTAATTTAATCCTTTACAAAAGCATATTACATTATATATATTTATGTACATATTAAATATATAATTTACATGTGCTACGTTTTGGTGACAGCAGCAGAAATAAATTTTGCCTACTATTTCTAATTTCAAGCAAGAAGCTTCAGACTTCTAAATACAACATACTTTTCAACAAAAAAAAAAGAACAGCAAAAAAAAAAATGAATACAAAAACTATAGTTTAAATGTCATAAAACAATGACATTCTGCACATTATGTTTCAATAGTAGATTGAGCATACAACTTTGAAAGACAGCTAACAGAGATGCCAAAAATACAGATGCTTACTTCCTTCGTCTCTTGAATTCTACAGTTTTATATTTTCATAATGAATTGTAAGAAAACGGACCGTAAAGCTTTTGTCACAGCAAAAATGAAGTGACATCATCTGTTAGCAGTAGAATCTTTTACAGAAGTCAACCTGTTTTGCACATGACCATCCTTAAAAAAAGGCTAAGCCATTCCCACAATTGGAATCTGTCCTGTCTATCAATAAGATTCCACAGCGCTGAAACTAGTCAGATCCTAAGCTAAAAGCAAATCTTAATCATGGATGACTGCTTCCCACAAAAAGAAAGCCTACCAAGTTTTCTGGTATTAAATAAAATATTTCTGAATGCAGTCCACACTAAAAATAATTTAAAAAATTATTTTCAGTATTATGATTCTATCACATTATTGTCCAGATATAACTACTATCTATCCATTGAAGGTGTCTAAATATAAGCTCCATATGAACTACAGCTCAGACTATAAAGCAAATTCATATTGTCCAACCACTTCAGGCTGCTTTGAAAATCCATCCTAAATTGATAGACAGGTAGTGTTTCTTTTTGCTAGATGAAACTGTTCATTCTACAAAGACAGACTGCTGAAAACAGTTACAAATACTAACAAAGTTCTTAACAGACTGATGTTTCTGACTTCCCACACTAACATAAATATGAAAGAATAGGGTACCTGAGCTTCATTCATAAGAATTAACTATAAGGAATAGGCTGCATATAACACAACAGCAAAAACTAAACCAAAGTGTAAACCTGGTTTTAAGAATGGAAACAATAAGCAACTAAAGACAAAGAAATGCATTCGTGCTTTACATTTCTCTGTTGCTTGTGACATCTAGTGGGTATATAAAACAAACTTGGAATAGCAAATACAATTTCCTGCTTTTTTTCAGTTTGATTCAGATATTTGTCTCCCAGAAAGACATTATTTTCATTTTCCCAGTCAACAAATGTCAGAAGCAGCATAAGCTGTTTTCACAATTAACATGCAGCTTTGAGTACCTTGCAGATAAATATGCAACACAGAATTCTATCGCAGAAACCATTTCTGAACACAGAAAGACAAGATATTTATGAGTAGACAGCATGAGTCAAGGGTAATTGCCATCACTGCTTTCAAACGTGAGGTAACTAATATGAAGACGAGTGCAGTCTGCTAAAGTCTGCCTGACCTAGCAGAAATCTTCCATTATGAGACAGTCACTTGTGAGAAATAGGCTGAACACGTGAACAATATGGTGAGGTGGTCTACTGGCTTGAAGTGTTGTGTAAAGTGCAGATGGAGGTCAGAAAACTAGTGCAGACCTCACGGAGCACTACTGGGACAAGTAACAGCTTGACGTGTTCATTAACAGCTTGGATGACGGCACAAGAACACGCTTTCAGAAAGCTTGGAAATGACACACCAAACCAGGGGGACCAGCTCATTAGCTGGAGGACAGAGTGACAGAGTGGTCACAGAGTGACCAGACAGCTTAAAAAAAAAAAAAAAAGAAAAAAAAAAGCTAGGAGTTATTTCAAAATGTTCAACAAAAGCAGATGAAGTCTCATAAGCAGGATGGACAAATCCAATGGAACAGTGCAGGCTAGAGGCCAACTGCCAGCCAGGAGGCTATGAGAAAAAGGATTATGGGGGTCCAAGTAGACAAAAACCTTAATATGTGTTGGCTGTTCATCCCTGCAGCAAAGAAGGATACTTCTACGGGCTTTATCGGTATGAGAGAAGCACCTATACCAGCAAAGTGACTCTCTGCCCTTATCTGGCACTTGTTAGACTGCACCACAGTAATGCACAGTTCTCACTCTCCAATAGAAGAAAAGATATGGGCATACAGAAGAAAGCTCAGGGAAGGGGCACCGCACTGATCAGGGAGCTGGAGCATCTGCCCTGTATGAGGAGGCTGATGGACCAAAGGTTGCACAGCCTTAACAAGAGGAGGTTTTAAGAGGGGTATATTGCTGCCTACAGCAGGATGCTGATGTAAATGACCCCATCCTGCTTTTCAATATTAGCAACCTGTTGAGCATTTAAAGGAGTAAGACAACAATATTTAGAGCACTTGAGATTTCATAGCACTGTTGCTCAGTTTTCCAGTGTCCTTTCTGATGAGAATGTATTTGCAAACACACCAACTTAAAGGAAAATAAATAATTTTATTTCTGCTAAGCTCTTCAGCATCAGCTTTGATTATTGTTGACAACTTCATAGTAAAGCATGTATGACTCTTATCATCGTTTTGAAAAGCAGTTCCATTTATATCCACTCTTTAAAAATCCATCCCAGCAGGACAGTCAATTGGGTTACACTTGTTAGTTTGATAGACATGAAACATGTTCTACAGTTACAACTAATGTTGAGCAGCAGTTCCACATTACTATTTCTCCAGAGTCACCTTTGTTTCAAAATAAAAACAATGTTACCATTTACTAAAAAGCAAAGAGTTCGGATTTCTGAGAGTGAAAGCAGATTTAGAATAAATGGATATATACAGACTTAGCACCTTAATTATTTGTGTGCTAATCACGTAGAAGTCTGGATATTTTTCCCTATAAAATTTTAAAAGAAAATCCTATATTGATCACCCAATTACCAAAAGCACTTTAACTGAAGCTACTTCTCAGTTGTTTTCACAAATGAGAAAAGTTTCTTCCTTGCCTTACTTTTTCCTGTACAACAGAATTAACCAGAACAAGTAACTCTTCAAGATCCCTCTATAAGAGTTCTTATACAGAAACCAATCCTTATCTAGTTACACATGTGTAATTCTAATACACAGCAAACTGAGCTGCAATTTGCTCTTGCGTTTTATCACGTAGCTGAGAGAAAAAGATAGGTCATCTTTCAACTATCACACAAAACAGAATCAACTCAAATTCCTCCCAGCTGTGCAAGCTTTGTATTTGCCATCCTGAACTGTGGCTACCCAACCATAAAGACACGCTTTCTAAAATACAAATAACAAATGAGTTGTTGTAAACTTACTGGCTCGGCTAGTTTGCACATGCACATTGTTGCATACAACTGCTCATAACTGCCTTATTTATTTCTTTTACCTCTTTCACACTGAGGGCCAGTAAACCCGTAGACGCATGCACAGCGATTAGGTCCAATACACCGTCCTCCATTCTGGCAGCCTTTTTCACAGACAGCTGTAATTAACAAAAAGAAAGAAAAAAAGTGATGTTAACATTTAAGATTTGCATCCACACTATCCAAAAATTATTTTTTTTTCCCCTCAACTACTCTAAGTCTCTCTGGAGCCAAAGATCAAACATGAACAATAATGATTGTTCAGGTCAAATTCCATTAGTACTTACACCTGCTCCACCTTAATTGCAAGCAGCTGTTTAATTAATCTTATACAGCACAGCTTTTTGGCAGACAATTAACTTCAGTACATTATTTAAACAGTTGTGCAGCAATAGTCTCTAATCATAAGAACTTACATCCATCGCCAAAGTTAGCAGGTACAAACTGAACTAATCTGTGCACATGTTAAGTTGCAATATTCACTACCAGCAGCAACAAACCTCTCAGGAAGCAGGGCCTGGGGACTTAGGGAGACAGATAACACAGCACTCAGGATTCATAATGCTGGCAGAAGAAGAGAAGTTTGGAGCAAGGGAAAGGAATTACCAGTTTAATTTATCTTTAAGCACCCCCAGAAACTATGTTTCCAAAAGGATCTCTAAATGAATTTTTTTTTTTTTTTTTTCTAGGTAAAAAGGCACAGTATGGAAAGAAGGAAAAGGTACTCCTGCAGTTATGGAACTCCTGCACACTCACTCACACTATTTATCAACGGGGACAACCAGGAACAAAGCCTCCCTCCAAAGCAATGAAGTCTTCCCAGTTTGAAAGAGAGGCAGTTCATCAACTAGTTCAAATAATACCATTAAAGTATTTTTATCAATTCTGCCGATTATCCAGGTCACTGCTTTCACATCATACAACCTTGTTCAAAGTTAGCATACCATCCAAGTCAACAAATTTCACCTAAAAGACAACCCCACTGTCCTTAAGTCATGCGAACAGCAGCAAAGAGGTCCGAGTCTAGAAGTTTCTAGGCAAGGGTTTATAACGTATTTGAGCATCCAGTGCTAAAGGACCTCAGGAATGTAGATACAGTAAACCTTTCAAATCAGAAAAATGCTCTGTATCACAGTGGGGAACATAAGATATTCACACTGAGACCAGTCTCAACAGTATGTTCAGGTTTTATGAACTGCTTTAGAGACATCTTGTTGTTTATTTACTCTAAACATGCCCTGTCTGAAAGCGTTCGCATTTGGCTCAAGAGTTAAAGATGCTTAGGATGGGGCCACCAACACTTAGAAGTAAATCTGCGAGTGAACACGGGTTATATTGTATTATTGCAACTATTACCTTAAGTTTTTTGAGAGCTTACCCAAGCAGAAGAAAAAAAAAAACAAAGAAAAAAGTCTGCTTTAAAGCACTAAGTCAAAACAGCAAGACAAAAGGATGTTCTTCCACACTACCCAGTCTGACCATTCTTTGCAGTGAACTCTGTTTGTTTCTATTTCCTTCAGACCTCCAGCAGCTAACTTCTCAGCTGATAACCCAACATCTAGCCTCAGAACGCCTTACTTCTTTGAATCCTCAAAATGTCTGCAGTCTCAGTAATTCTTATTGTTTGCTAAACCTGTATAGCCTGTCAATACTGTCCTGTGAACTGCACAAATAATTGACTTTCTACCTTGTCAGCCAACTAAAAGTACACTCCAGAGCTTGAACTGTATTTAATCTTTTTCCTTAGTAAAAAAGAAAACGGAAAAGCTTGCTGTAACATACCAGTTAAGCACCTCTTCTGAGAAAGTTCTTCAAAAAGAAGAAAAATTATTGACCATACGGTTTGAAAACAAAAACAAAAAACAGGCAAGTGTGGTGCATACTGTCACCACTCCCAAAGGATTTTTCCACTCAAAACTATTCGGTGAATTCAATCCCTAGTTTGAATTTCAGAGACTACAAATGCACTTCACACACGAACTGACTTCCAGCTACATGCTGTCTCCCACAACAGCATCACTCTGTTCACTGACATTCTGCCCTGTGTCTGCCAAGAGGCTGTTTTCTATCATCATATCCTGCCTGTAGGAGGATGTCTGGCCCGCAGGGCTGAACCACAGACACACCAGGATGGCTACTTACGCTGTCCGCAGTAGACCCCGACATAGCCCTTCTGGCACTGGCACCGGTCGTCAGCGCAGGTACCACCGTTCATGCACCTGATGCTGCACTGCTGTGCTGCAGGGCCAGGACAGACAAAAGCATTAATGCCAAATACCAGAGCAGGAAGCAAGCATGGATAAAAACAGAGACATCTGAAAACAGACGTCAACTTCATATTTAAGGGCATGCTCAGGAATCCTGTAACAAAAGCTGTTACTTTCAGCTATTGGGAAAGACTTTAATTTAAGAGCATCGATGAAGATGAAGATACCATGAAGAGAGTTTCTCCATGATCATATTTAGCAATTTAGTACTTCTAATTAACTTGAAGGCTGCATAATTTACATTTTTTAGGAAAATGGACTCGAGGAAAATGTTAATACCGCACACACCTGCATTTAAACACGTTTATCTGTTTAAACACCTTTTTTCTCCCAATTTTGTCACTAAAAGTAACAATGCACATACAGAAAACCAATCCGTATCAAAAAGCCTACAGGTACTGAAGCCTATGTTACACATACGTGTTCAGCAATGAAAAATTATTTTTAAAGGCTTCGCACAGTAGTTATTTTAAAGCTGACATGTAACGGGGATCGTTTAAAATGAAATCTCTAAGGAAAATAAATACAGTAAGTCCTTACTAGATTTCGGTCCACAAGTAGGTGAAATTTGTCCACTTGCACAAGTGCACATGTTAGGGCGAGAGCAAAATCCATCACCACAACTATTTCTACAGATCGCTGGGGAAGAACACATTTTAGAAGTCAATGATTGACAGTAATCATAGTCTCAAACTACAGGAAAAAGCTAAAAGTGTGTTAACAACTTCTCTTTAAAAAACAAACAACGAAAATCAAAACCAGAGCCCTCAATTCATTAGGTCAGCTAATATACATTAAAAAAAAAAAAAAAAGTTAAATAAAGCAAACTGAATTGTGGAATTACTGGTATTTCTGACAATCTTGGAGACAAACAGAACAATTCATATTGGCATATTCAAACACTGGTCTGGCCACTTAATACAAATAGACAACTCTTTCTCTAATCAAAAATGCCAACCTAATTTATAAATGATGTAAAATTATTGGAATTATATATTTCAGACCACAAGGCCTGTAGAAAACTTCAGGAAGAATCCAAGTTTTGAATGAATACAAACGATATGATCAATGAACTCTAATTTATGGTATGGCTTCTCTCTTACAATCCCTATTTTAGAAGCATTTTAGGATCTCTCTTTCCTAATATAATCTGCCCACACAGAAACCTGTTTTGTGGGAAGCCGATGTTTGAGCTTTCCATATTGTGTGGGGTTTCCCTAAATGTTGTTTCTGTACTCATATATCCCCACATTTTCATTGTGAAACTGATTTTACGTGGCTTTCCTGGAAGCCTGATCACAATACATTATGTGTGCACACAGTGCACACCATTGTGCTGTCCTCATCATGCCTCAAGTCGTCCCTTCTCTCCTCCCCCACCAGCCAGCACAGCTCTATTGCACAAAGAAACCTTAGAGCCAGAAAAGAGTTAAACTCTAAATCCAAACTTTAAATGGGATCCAAATGAATTCAACTAAATAATCTGCTGGATTAGCAAATACACCACAGGAGAGCCTGAGACTTTAAGGTACAGTCCAGCACAGTCACACACCTCATAGGAGACACCTTGTAAAGCAAAAAATAAAATAAAATAAAATAAAATAAAATAAAATAAAATAAAATAAAATAAAATAAAATAAAATAAAATAAAATAAAATAAAATAAAATAAAATAAAATAAAATAAAATAAAATAAAATAAAATAAAATAAAATAAAATAAAATAAAATAAAATAAAATAAAAGGCAAGCAAGCATCAAGGTGCCTTTGTAGCTATCTCTGAATAACAAGTAAGAACATCTCAACTGAAGAACTACAAATGGAACAAATTCCTCATGCAGATAATCTTCCAAGGATATACTGAGTACCTAAAAAAAGTCCACGTACATTAAAAAAGAAATAAGGCCTTTCCCAGAATGCTTGTGCTCCACTTCTGACATAGGAAAACTTGCACGAATGAGCTTTCTCTCATAAGCAAGCAAACTTTTCTTGCCCCGTTTCAGAGTTCAAATGTGTTCCACACAGAATTTGCATTCTCTCTTTTACCTTTTCTCCATGAAATCAAAAGTTTTGTACTGATGAATATGGCCAAACTGGAGATTTTATAAGCCTGGGTCCTCATCAGCATACATGAAAATCACCAGCTACAGTCACCAGCTAATTATAATGAACTCATCTCCAGTTAGACATTTGCTGCCCTGTATCATGCTCGGGGGCTTTGCCTAGCTCAGCAGCTCCAGCAAGAGGGACATCACCTCCACAAACATTTCCTATAAGTGCAGAGATCTGTGCTCTTCAACGTTCACCCAAAATTCAAATTGGAATGCAATGCTGCCAGTCTGACAGCTGGCCTGGCAAAGTCATTGACTTTTCAAGCACGTTGAAGAGCTGCAATTAAACTCTAGGAAGTTAAACAGGAGCTAAAAGGTGTTCTTTGTGGGTACGAATTAACGGCAGGTCAGAAGTTATTCTGAATGTGAAGAGACCTGAGACCAAGGTCTGCAAGAGTCACTGGGAATCATAACTTAAGAGTGATTTATCCAGATTTCTGAAAGCACCCTAAATCACTGAATCTCTATGACTGTTGTGGAGCTGGATGCCCAGAGGACAGAAAAATCTATTACAGGCCAATGGCATATTGGGCAGCCAGAATTCACCTCTAAAACTCAGTTTGATGTTTAAGTAAGTCAATACTGAGACTTGGTAAGAGATGATGAATAAGGACTGAATGTTATGAGAAGCTCCTTTTATTCCACAGCTGCACTGGCACCTAAAAATGCTATGGTTAGCCTGAGACGAACATCAGCGATCCATGGTGCACTCAGGTGCAACATTAGCAATGCCAATCCACTCCTGTGAAACGAAAAGCTACGAACAAGCCCTGGTCAGCAGGCAGCAGCCAAAGTCACATTTCAGTGCCACACCAAGGAGCTGGTTCACCTCCCATTCTCCCAGCCTTCTCCTGGATCTCTGTAGCTCATTCGACAGAGTACTACAAAGACCTCCATTACTTGTGGCAGGGGCGGTGTGTTCTTGAACCTGAATTCTGAAGTTGAGCGTGCTTTTTAGGAAAAATGATGACATCAGGCTGGAATGGATGGGAACAGCCTCCCATTAAAAAGGATGCTTCCAATATCAGCTTTTATCTAACAGACAGAAACTTAATTCTTTAAATATATATATAGACTTAATATATGTAGACTTATAAATAGATGATATATATATAAATATATATAGACTTATAAGTAGACTTAATTCTAAATTTCCTTTCCAGGCAGACAATGTTTCCTACACGGAACATCCTGCAGATTTCCCTTTTTTTTTTTTTTTTCTTTTTTTTTTTTTTTTGCCAAGCCATGTCAACAGCACATCTATCAACACGGAATGTATTATGGCCAGGCAATAATCACAGTCTACATGCCTTACAGCTATAAAAATTCAACTAAAAAAGAGAATAAGCACCCCAGGTGTAAAAAAGTTTTCCCAGGAACTGCAGTTCCAAGCCTACCACAGGAGTTTCAGAAAACATCCGATCTTATTTGCTCTCTATCAAGACCTTTTTGGGCTTCTTTCTTTCCAGTATTACAGTATAATTTGATTTATGGAAGGTTTTTTGTTGTTTTTTTTTTTTTTTCATTTTTCCTTCACCATCTTGTTCTTTTATTTAAGAAAAAAAAAAAAATGTAAGTGGAAACACGACTCATACAAATGCACCAAAGAAAATACAGCAATTTGCCAGTCTTTCAAGTACAGGAAATGTGGACCTGTAAATCCTCTTTTTTTTTTTTTTTTTTTTTTTTTTTTTTTTTTTTAGGAAAAAAAAAACCCAACGTGAAGCCAACGACAGATCCAGCCAAACGAATTACAGCAGGAATTCTCTTCTCTCAAACTGAATGGAGCAGTAACTCACAGAAGAACACTTATTCATTATTGCCTCTAGGGCAGTAGAAACTTGAAGTCAAGACACTTACGAACAATGCATTGATTTCCTCCAGGGAGCGTTTTCCATCCAGGGCAGCAGTAGGAATGGAATCTAGAGCCACACACATTTGGCCTGTCACACAGACAAATATGAATAAATGTGTGTATGTACAAAAATGTATGCATATATATATATTTAAGTATGTATCAATGCAAGCAGAACCCCCAGCTTTATGAACACACGGGAAGAAACTTAGGTCTGCCAGCGACGTGAAGCAAAAAGACGTACAGCTACGACCCAGAATGAGTCCTCCCAAAAGCAATAATCTTTCTGCTATGGCGAGGTGTTCCAAGCCCTTCTATTTCACGTCACTAGCACCGGTTCGCGCAGGAGAGGCAGAACAGGCGGCAGGCCATATGCACCCATCCCTGCAGGAACTGCCGAGAGGACGGATGCAGGGCTGAGCACACACGGCTGGCTGTACAAGTTGCCTGCAGCGCCCAGGACAGGAGGGATCGTGAGGACTTATAAACTAGGTTAGCAAGAAGTCCCCCTGAAACATTCGGAAAAGCCGCTCTTTGTTGAGTTTCTCAGCACATAAGCCAACGAAGCACAGCGCAAAGCAATGCCAACGCCAAGCTACCCCCCAGCGCCACTCGCAACCGGACCGCGGGCGGCAGCGAGGCGCGGGCCGTGAAACAGCGGCGGGGCCCCACCCCTCCCCGCGGAGCGCGCCCGTACCCGCGGAGCGCCTCCTGCTGTCCCCGCCGGCGGACCCGGCCCGCGGCGGCGGCGCTACCGGCCCCTTCCTCCCGATGCGCGGCGGCGGCGGCGGCGTAGATACCGCCCGCTCCTCCCGCAGGGCGGACCCGCGGCGGCGGCTTTTGTTGCCCGGCGGCTCCGTGCGCGTAGAGCGCCAGGCAGCTGAGCCACAGGAAGCAGGGCTGCAGGCACAGCCACCGCCGTCTGCCCATGCTGCGGCGGCGGCCCGGGAGGGAAGCGGCGGAGGAGCGACGAGGCGTGGAGAGGGGCAGCGCTCCGCAGTTCCTCGCGGGGAGGCTTCAGCCGCTGCGGCTCCTTTTTCTCTCCTCTTCTTCCTCCTCCGCAGGCTGCAGCGGGACGCGGTGGTGGCAGCAGCAGGGTCCACGTTGCATCCCCCCTCCTCTCTCTCCAAAGAGGGGGGGAAGGAAAAATAATTAAAAAGAAAAAAAAAAAAAAAAAAAAAAGAGTTGAGATGAATTTGAACTTCCACTCCCTCCCTCCGGAAAAAAATAAAAATAAAAATTAAAAAAAAAAATCCAGCGGAACGGAAGCAGGCTAAATCTAAATGTCCCCAGTTAAAAAAATGGTAATAAGATAGTAATTAACCGAGTCCAAAGAAAGAAGTGTGCAGGATGGGCTGCGAGGAGCGCACAGCTCGCTGCCAAGCACAAGGGGCGGTTTTACAGCTGGCTGCGGTGCGGGGGAAGCGGGGAGGCGGGGGCGGGACGGTGCCTCACGGCCGGTGCTGAGGCGACCGCGGGGGAAGGGGCGAGCACGGCCCCGGGCGGGGGCCGGGCCGGGCCGGGCAGAGCTGAGAGGAGCGGGCGCACACGTGGGGCGGGGGCGGCAGGGGCGGGGAGCAGGTAGGGCCGGGCGCGGGGGTAGCTCCGCGCTCGGCGGTCGGGCGGCAACGCTACGAAGCGGGGGAGCGTGTGGGGTCCCGTGGGGCCCAGGCCCGAGGCGGGGGACACGGGTCGGAGTCTGGCGCCGAGATGGGCGCGGGGTTCATGCAGGAGCCGCTTTCCGCTGAGTACCTCCTGCAATAGCGGTGCCAGCAGGTTGGCCAGGCTCTTCAGAGCACCCTAGAAAACATGAGGTTTCCATCGGATGTTTCATCAAGTTCATACCCTTCAAGTTCTCCTTGTTCTCCTTTCACCGTTTCTACCGATACAGGCGTCTTCAAACCAATGCGGGCAAACGTGTGGCTATCCTTCTCATTTCTTTTGTAGGTCGTGCAAATAGATGTGTGGGGTAGCGAGGCACCGGCACAGCCAAACAGAATCAGTACAATCGCCTTCTTGCTGGAAGTCCGCAGCTTGTCCCTCTGGGCCCTTCTGATAGCCGTGGGATGTGCTCTGATTCTCTTATCATCACACTGAATTACAGCCACAGGGATAAGCACCTCACCATGCCCTGGCTACTGCAGCAGCCACAAAACCTCTTTTTTTTTTCTTCCAAAGCAAAACAAACAAAACAGCAGCTGCCTTCAGGTCTGAGTGCATGTTATCTGGCATTTCTAATTCTGGAATGGGAGGCAGGAACCCTGCTTTGTTATCTCTGAAATAAAAGCCTCCAGTTTAGAGGTCACAAAGCCATCCCCTCATTCAAACCACGGTCCTGCTTTGATAGCCATGGCTCTAAGCGTGGCTCCAATCTGATCTACATTCCAATTGATCAGGACTCCATTGTTGTTTTTTTTTTTCAAGTCTGGAAGAGTATCAAAAGTAAGCTCACTGATGACAATCTGAATCTTTAAAAGTAACGCCTTGAGAAATTAACAAAAGGAACAAGTTAATGAAAACAGCTGGAAAGAAGAGATCAGGAACCTCAGGAATATAGGTGAGGTTTGGAATTTCCTCAGATTTGAGGATGCTAAACCTGTCGCGAATGAGGTGCTCCAAACAAAGGCACTGAGAGAGGATTCCAGCGAGTGAATAACTACCTCAATAAAAATTGTGAATAGGCAGATAGCCTCCAAAGAACAAAAATGAGAGGGCTGATCTGAGATAAACTTAGGGCCCTGGATATCAGGAAGCACAGATAAATAAATAATTCCCAGTAGATCAACAGATTTAGATATTGAAAAGAATGGCAAAAGAAAAGAAAAAATTAAAACTTATTAAACTAATATACTAACATATTTAAACTTATTAAAACTAATTAAAACTTATTTACAATTACAATATTAAAACTTATGTTAAATAACAATGAAGATGAAGGACAACAACTGCAGAAGGAATCAGAAAGGCAGTGAGGATTCAGGAAAAAAAAAAAATTATGGTTCAAATCCAAGAGATATAAACTTTGAATTAGTTTTTAACTTAAAACCGTAGATACTAAACACAACCAAAGCAGCTTGCCACCACTGATATGCACATAATTGATATGCCCCATCCCTGGGGGCATTCAAGACCAGGCTGAATGTGGCTCTGGGCAGCCTGGTCTGGTGGCTGGCAACCCTGCACATAGCAAGGGGGTTGAAACTGGATGATCATTGTGGTCGTTTTCAACCCAGGACATTCCATGATTCTATGATAAGGCTCAGAAACTCTGATGCACTGAAGCTAGAAGAGAGCTAGACAGCGTCTTTCTAATATTTTGAAAGGAACTAGTACACTAAACTATATTGCATTCAAAAGTAAGGAATATTAATTCTGGGGAAGGGAAGGGAAGGGAAGGGAAGGGAAGGGAAGGGAAGGAAAGGAAAGGAAAGGAAAGGAAAGGAAAGGAAAGGAAAGGAAAGGAAAGGAAAGGAAAGGAAAGGAAAGGAAAGGAAAGGAAAGGAAAGGAAAGGAAAGGAAAGGAAAGGAAAGGAAAGGAAAGGAAAGGAAAGGAAAGGAAAGGAAAGGAAAGGAAAGGAAAGGAAAGGAGGAAGAGAAAGAAAGAGGAAGAGAAAGAGAAAGAGGAAGAGAAAGAGAAAGAGAAAGAGAAAGAGAAAGAGAGAAGTACTTTTTAGGGTGAAACTAGATTATGTTGGGAAAACTGTCATAGCCTTTGTCTGCCAACTGTTAATAAGCATGTGAATTTGGTGAGATTTCCTCCCATCCCATACTGTAGCTGTTATAAATGGAAGATGCCATGATGCATAGGCATCAAGTGACCTATGCAGAAGGATGAATTGCTCCAGCTGAAGTTCCGTTTCTAGTCTGACCAATTCTAATACAAATAGTTCAGAGTGTTATATATAGTGGATATACAGGATGCATATAACTGTACATTTCTGTACAGAAAACATTCCCCCAGAAAAACCTCTTATTTTATTGCTGATTATTATAGAATCTACATTTTTCCCATGGAGTTGACTTTTTATTTTCCAAACAAGGGTGAGAGTTATTTTTAAGTAAAACCATCCTACTATTTTGACAGTTGGAAACAAAGATAAAGTATGGGCTGTTACACTATCACTTTCCTAAAGCAGAATCCAAGTAAACTCTCAGCTGTAAATATTTTATTTTAGGACTAAAAATGGATGTCTCTCAGTGGCAACAGTTGACTGACGGTTAAAATCACTCTCACTAGTGCCTTACTCTGAAATTGTTGGAAGCTGCCAACAGTAACAGTACCAGTATTAAAAGCACAAATCACAAGAGTATATCTGGTCTGAAAAAAAAAAATATTAAAGCGTTTTTTTCTTCTCATCATCCATCTCATTCTTCATCATCATCCATAGCACTGTTATCCACATGCTATGGATGTGACATTGTTCTTTCACATCACTGAGAGGAATTTAATTAGTTGGAAACAACACCAAACAAGAAGTTCTACTCACTCAGAGATTTCAGTTTTTCTTTCTCCTTTTCCAATTACATCTCAAATTCCACCTACATGACTGACTTGTTCCACAAAATACAAGTTCTTGTTAAGTATGAGCATCCTTTCAATATTATTGCAGCATTACTTGTGACAGGAGTACAAATACTCTTGCCTTACTTCTTGCCATGATTCTTTTGGAGCATTCAGAACACAAACATCTTCTGGATGTGGTAGAAAGCATTTGAAAATAAGAAAACAAAGGAAAATGGTAAATTGTGATGTTAGAAATGTGTTGGGTGGAATGCCTGTGAAAGGCAGTCTGTTCTTTCTTCTTTTTATAGGATGGTTTTCTCTTTTAATAAAGCAAATCATAAAATATCTATTGCTTCCCAACAACCTCTAGGTTCCCAGGCAGTCTTTCATGTGCTTAATACTAAATTTTTTTTCTACTGTCCGATGTAAATCCTACTTTCCAGATCTTCATCCATTCTTGCAATCTTGATTCATTCTGCTGAGCTGATCTCGCTCACCACATGAGATTCTCAAAGCTGAAGTCAGTTCTCTAGCTGAGACTGCACGACTGAACCCAAGTTGTTCAGAGAGGCAAGATCTACTTATTTATCTTACAATCTGAGATCCATAGTGTTTATAAGGACAGGAGGGTGCACAAGAGGGTATTTTTCAATGAATGATATTGACTCCTTTTAGCTTATAGTATTCTGCAATACTCTGATTTTTTTCCACACAAGTGCTACATAAGCAGCAAAAAACTTCCATTTCAGTTTCAGCTGAGCCACATGCTCTTTTTTTTTTTTTTTTTTTTCCTTTTTGACCATTTATCTAACTTACTGAATCATTCTGAATTCTAATGCTGTCCTACTGTTATCTCTCTAGGCTGACGCTAATCTGCAAATCATAGAGATTATCTATTATCTGATTTTAAAGAAAAATATTGAAGAGTAAAGCATCCGGGGCATCTGATTGAAACACTTAGTACTTTGTTACCTCCTAGATGATAATCTGTTAATAACTGCTCTAGTTCACATTTCCTTTAAACTATGATGTACTCACTCTGTGGCAATTTAATTGAATGTTTTCCCTGCTTAGGAGAGTGTCAGTTGAGGCTATTTCAAAAGCATTACTAAAACAATGTGGATTTTCCTATTCACCCACTCCGTTATTTGTCACATAAAATCCGTACAAAACTTGCATGTTCTTGAGAAGTTTCTCTCACTTTTTTCTGATGTTATTCTTCTCTCATAGAAACTCACTCATAGTTGAATTGTTTTTTATTTCCTTTTTTATTTTCAGGAATTAAGAAGCCAGGGAATTGGACTAGTTGGCCTAACTTCCTTTTTCCCTAAGTTTGCCCACAAATTACTCTCAATGTATGATGAGCAAGATGAGAGAAAACCGATTAATTCCAACTCCAACTTTATTCTCAATCAAAAGAAATCAGTAAGTAGTTACTATCTCTTCTGTGCATGTACTTTGTAAAATTTCTGTGCATCTAGAGTATATTATGACCATTTAGGTTCTATTTCTGAGTCAGATTTTTTGTTACTTCACTTTCATTTGTGTTAACAGTTAGGACTTCAGATACTACTCAACAAACAGTCCCTCACATATGCGGAGTCCTGCAGACCTGCATGTTTCACCATCTGTAGAATTCAAAATAATTCTAGCAGTGCTTTCAAAGCAAAGTTTTCACTACAGATTTTAAGTGTATGTAGTGTGTCTTAACAAGGCATATTGAAAAGATGAGGTGAAAGTATTATGTGATGCTAAAATAGAACCAGAAAGAAATTTTAAAAAGAAGGCAGCTAACTGAAAAATAAATAAATAAACAAACAAACAAACAAACAAATCGGTATTAATTAATGAAATCCAGAAATTTCCCATGCATTTAAACAAAAAAGATTTCAGTGATACAAAGCTTCAGCTGCACAAGGATATCCTACTTCTGAATGAATAAAACATGAGTAAATTAGTCATATGTTAAAATTGGCAACTATTTTAACTTTCTGATGCAAATGAAAATATAAACAGGGCAGACTATCTTAATATATCCTTCCAGGACTCATTTGATTATTTTTCCTGTAACATCCCATAGTATTTAGTCTAGTTGTTCATTTTAGCATGGGAAGGGTAGGGTGGATCACTGCACTGATTTTTCTTCTTTTTAAAGTGAGAAAAACGAAAGTGAAATGTTCCTCGTGTAGGCATCTACTAGAAATGAGATCCTACATAAAATTCCAGAATTTTACATCAAATGGTAGAAGGTAATAAAGAAAAACAAAAAACGAGGAGTTCTTTCTTTTTTTCCCCCTAGGTGCAGAAAAGGCTGTTCAGATTTTACGTACAAGAATCAGCGGTGAAATAAGATCTGTTCATATGTCAGGAGATTGAAGTTATCCCTTCCTAGAGCTCAGACACACCAGTGCCTATTTTAAAACAAGTCTAATTAAATAAAACAGAAAATGCAACTGAGATTCTTAGATGTTCTGTTGTGTCTTTGATAAAAGTGTGCAGCTGGTGTAGTGCTTCCCAGATTTCAGGAGGAGGTCTATAGTTGTAATTATTTTGATTTGTCTTCATTCTAGAAACTCTACCCTGGGGAGTCTGTAGGTGGAGCACATGAAAGGGCTCAATTATTCAAGAGAAATTTAATCTGGCACTAAACCATGGACTATGTGGTTTTAATTACTTAAATACATTAATAATTTTATGGCTGTATGATTTTAAATGGTTGTTCTTTTATAGTTGCCTTTGAGTATTATTTTCTGACCCACCTTCTCATTAACAGCATCTTTTATAATGAAGGATTCTAACATCATAAATCTCACCAAGATGACACCGTGTTCACATCCGTATTCTTCTACCCATTTACCTTCATGAAAGCATGTGTACCGTTACACAATAAACTAACAACATCTCCACAGTTACTCTGTTCTCTGAAGCAGTTTTCTTTGGCTAAGCCAGTCAGTGTTGGAGTTCCAGTAGTTGCAGCTACACGCATATAAGCACTGCACCACAAATCAGGAACCTGAAAAAAAAAACCACAAAACATACTGTATCAACCCCGATCCCTTCAAAGCTTCAGTTCTTCTGCATGCTCACATGGAGATCAAGTTTTAAAAGCAGGGTTGAACTGGGTGAATATTTAAGTGTGGCAGCGAAGTATCAGTTCACCTGAATTCCACTGTTCTTGTCAGTGGTGCAGCTCGTGCTATCTGCTGCTCTGGCTGCATCACTGTTTTAAGCCCATGTTCTCTCTTTTCAATGAATGTCATTGCATCTGTAGAATCACAAAAGTAAAGTGATTGTGGCAGCAGTCCCAAGAGTCTATCATAAGCCCCACTCTACGCAGCAGTGTTATTTAAAGAAAAATGAGTCTTAACAAGGAGTCAATGAAGTCAGGTTTTTTGTTGTGTTTATTTTATTTTCCCATATGTGATAGGTGTGATATCATCGTTTCTGCATACTAGAGTCAATTTTTACTTTATTTTTACCAGAATAAAATAGCTTTATGGAAAAATAAATATAGATAGACTCTGATTCTGTGCATTCTGTAAGATAAAAATGTAATGTTGTTAAATTGCTGTCATGGCAGTTCCTTTATTTAGGCTAATGCCAATGAAAAATAAAGCTGGAAATTTTCACTCACCTGCAAATTTAAGTAGGCAGATGCCACATTTATTTACAGTTCAAATCAGTATAATCTTGATGTATGAAACTTAGATTGTGGTTCAGGAGGTTTAAATAAGGCCTGTTCTCAAAAGATCTAGGGGAAATAAATCAGTCATACATTTTCAGTCCTTATGGAGTGCTTCAGTAAGGTGTGATAGCACTACATATACTGAGACAAATTAAAAATGTGCGTTTATTTCAGAAGTACTATTCTAGCGTACAGTGATCACAGCATGTCACATACAGTGCCCTCTTGGGAGGGTGCCACTCTGGGGAGTGCCCACATGGAGCAGTGGTAGGATGAATGGCTCACATACCAGTGCAAGTGCCACAAGAAAGTTGGCAGTCACCAAAAATGCCTGTAGACTTGCATACAAAAAAATCAAAACTTTAGGGATGGTCTGAAATTCATCTGCAGTGGCTATAAATACAAGTACATGATTTAGTGTATAGTTAGCTAAGAACAGCTTCTTAAGCAGATACCTAAAGATGTAAGGGATAAAAGACACTATGAAACTGTCAGCTTTCATTTTTATATTTTTGTTTTTATTTTTTATTTATTTTTTCTCCAAAAATATAACCTCGGTCTTTTTGATTATTGGACCCTAAGGTACAATCAGTCCTGATGTTTTCTATTATGTAAAACAAATCTGGACTCACAATTACAGACTCTAGCTTTGCAGTCACATGAATCTCAATGTATTAAGAGAGAGAAGCCATGCTAATTCCATACAGATGTGCTGTTGCATTCCTGTAAATTTTCAGACTGAAAAGGAAATGCTAGTTACACCCCTTTCCTCTACAGCCTACGGTAGAACATTTCACAGATTGCATATGTGTTTTGCATTTGAAGAAAAACAGTCATGGATCTCTTTGACCAAATACTCCTGTTTTTAACTTGTCGCTGACATTTTAAAATCAAAAGTCTGTGCTTGCCAATTTGTGTGTCATATCTAATACATTTTTTTTTTTTTTAAACAACTAGGAAACCTTGCCATTGGGTCTCAGGTTATTTTTCAATGTGCACACAAAATTTGAACAGTTTTATTCTGGTAGGTGTTTACCTTTGCTTGGGAAGAAAGAATACTTCATGTTTATTTGTGTACAAGTGTACAAATACATTCTTTTTTTTTGATTGTCAATTTCACAGATAGAACTAAGAAGACCGAGCAAAGAAAATGCTAATCATTCTTATATTAGCCTTTAAAGCATTTTGCACAAAGAGCAAAGACTTGTAAGACTATCACTTAGGAGATTTTCAGACCAGTTGCTAAAAGTAAGCCACATTTTCCACTGATTTCCACTGGCACAGATATTAAAGAGACTTTCAGTGGTGGAAAATATGTGTGAATGTGACAGTAGAAAACATCTAATATCTATCTTCCCCGCCTGAGAAAACTGATAGACCCCTCTGCAGAGAGAAGTGACCGAAATAATAGAAGAATGGCAGAATACACTGAGTTGGGTGAGCCTGGAACAATCATTTCAGTTGAAGTCATCTTTGCACATCACATAACAGTTTTGAAAGGAGGCAGATTTTAATATAGTTTCTTTGTTCAAAGTATTTATTCTTCATGCCGAGTCCTGGATCTGGATGGTGGTGTCTATACTTCAAAAATGGATAATAAGATTCCTGTTCATAAACACAGTGTAGTCAAACCTCTCTTAAGTCACTCCTCTGGGGGCTCACGAAGTTTGTTGCCAAACAGAAATGGTCTTTAACTAAAGGTTGAGCAAAATTTGTGCTTGAAACTATGAAAATACTTTAGATCACTTAGAGCCTGGTTGTGGTCAGAATGGCCACTTACTCATGCTGGAGTCTCTTTGACCTTATAATTCAAATTTTGCTATTATGAATAAACTTTCAACTATGTTGCAGTTCAATTGTCTTTACTCAAACAGTGCTGTTCTGGAAGTATTTACTAGAGTCCTTTTTATTTGGTCTCAGATGAAGGAACATGACCTCTCTATAATATCAAAGAATGACAGGTTACAAAACACCTCTTACCCCCCCAGACACATGCACAAATCTTGATCAGTATCTGCTTGAGTGTCACTCAATTGTAAAACAATTCTATACAACAGTTACTATTTTTGATATCATTACAGTGACATTTTTAATGGATCAGGAGTGTGCTTTTCAAGCATGGCATAAACATGCTTCTAATAAATTAAAATAAAAATTTAGGAAGTAAATGGACATTTTGCAGATGTCTTTAAGATTGTTTTTTTCCAAGTTGGAAAGAGAACAGGAGAGATGCAACAATATATCGAGTTTTCAAGCGTGCTTCTTCATCACAGGCCAGACAACAGTTAGCTTCTTGGTCCCAAATAAGACATAATAAAGAGGATTGCATGAGTTTTAAAGGAAGGCCACAAACTGTATTTGTGATAGTAAAAGATGTGAAATCAGTAAAGCAATACAAGAAATTTAACTTTGTATTTGCAGTCTATGTATTCTGCATTTCAAAGCGTAGACAAGGGGTGATATCATCATCAAAATGTGTCAGAACAGGAAGTTTAGTCCTGAAAATGGAAAAAACTGCAAACAATGATGAGAGTATGTGGCTGAATGACAGGCAAGGTAGCAATTCCACTCAAAAATGGATAGAGGAATTAAGTGGAAGAAACATGCAAGTACAATTTCTTTAATCCTTGCAGACCTTGCACTAGTAAGCTGAATTCCTAGGCAATAAATCAGAGAACGGGTTAAATTTAAAGGACAGAGACTTCTCTGAAGTGAAAAGACTAGATTTTAAAAAGCCATAGATATATAGGATGTGAAAAATATAAGCAACACAGAGTTTTGAGTTTTTAAAATAAAGCTGGAAGTGTAGAAAGTGCGCTCTCATCTCAGATGCTGCGAGCTAAGAGATGTGAAGATTCATGTTTACCAATCATCCTCTAATTCTTTTTTTTAAGAAAACTAAATTTTCTTGTTTGAAATTTTTGAAAAATCTTAAATCTATAAGATGAATTCTGCCTGTAATTAGTTCTCTTGTCAGACAGCAAATTACTGTCAGGACTAGAAAATTTGTCACCAGATGTACTTGCTATTTCAGCAAATTCTCTACTGGCTCAATACAACACTAAATTCTTTTGTCATATTTCTACAACAGTATTAGGAAATAAGCGTTAGGAAAGGGCTTGCAGTTGTTATTGAGAATTTAATTTAGTTTACAAGTGAGCTTCAGTAATGGAAAATAATTTAAGGATAGTATACAATATATATATTGCATCCATAAATATGAGGACTACTTCAAAAGTAATGCCTCCTGTTCAATTGGGTTGACCCATGGCATCAGAGGAGGATGTTGGTGGTATAGCAGCGAAGGCTGAAACTTCCCACCAGTATCCCATTACATGTTGTTGGCATATGACAGATGGTAGTAGGGGGACAGACTGACAGAACAGCATCTGACATGGAAGTGCAGATAAAGCAAGTGTGTATTATTAAATTCCTCCATGCGGGGTGGGGGGGGGGAGGGAGGGGAAGGGGAGGGAGGGAAATGGTGCCTACTGAGGTTCATCAACACTTGGTGAATGTTTCCAGAACCAAACAGTGGATGTAACTTGGCGAGAGGTGCATTTACTCAGTGATAACAGTGACATCAGGTCATATTTGCTGGCAAAGATAGTTAAAAATGCGGCATGCAGGTTCTTGTTCACCAATGCTGAGAATGCATAGATAATAGTGGTGACTGCACTGAAAAATAGCTTTTCAAGCTGACAATTTGCTCCATCAGATAGTGTTATTTTATCTGTTGTAGTTTGCATGGAATTAAATAGGAGACATTAGTTTCAGAGCGACCTAAGTAAATGTATTGACTGTAGAACAGACTTTTGTCTTCCTATGTATGAAATTATCAGTACAATTGTGAAATATTAATGCAATTGTAAAATATTATTACTTTATATATTTCCGTTCTCTTGGGGAAAGAATGGAAATTATTTTAAAGTTTATTCTTCAAATATTTTAGTAAATATACAAATGGGGAAAACTTAATTTACTTTCTTCTTGTAGCAGCAATATGGCATATTTTTCTGGAAAACATTAATTTCATCTTCAGGTTTTCTTGGCATTTTAAACATGGTACCAGCACCTACTTAAGTGTGATGAATTTAAAGTCTGTAGTTTCAGAGTAGAGGAAACTTTTGTTTAACTTCAGCAAGTCATAGCTAAAAAACAACAAAAAATTAAATCAACCCAAATTCTAATGGCTCACTGTTAGGCCGAATCAGATTTATGCTCCAGAAACAGATACTACAATGATCTACCATACAAGGCAGTATGATATTGACTACGTAAGAATTTTTGGAAGAAAGGTATTTTTCTACAGAATACTGTCTTTTTTTTTTCAACCACTTGTCTTAAATAAAGAACAGGAAAACTTTAATACTAGAACTACTCAAATTTAATCTTGGAGAAACAGAGAACAGAAACTGTCAGCTGATTGCATGGATCTACCTCTAATTAATGGTCATAGAATTAGAAAATCTACAGCATGAAGGAGAAGTAATTCAAAGCCTTTTTTGTATGCTGATGTAAAGAAATTCAAATCCAAATTTCTCACCTCCTTACCCTAATATTATCATTCCTTATGGTATTGGCAGTGCAGCAACATAAAGAAGGTAACAAATTAAAATGCTTACCATTACGAATTTAATTACTCATTGTTGCAAATCGAATAATGTAAGAATACACATGCCTCTGATCATTTCTTCCTTTTTTTTCCCAAGTGCTTTTTCTGAAAACATGTAAATATTATTTCAAATTAGAATTACAAATTTACTACTTTTGAATTCACAATTTTATCCTTAATGTTGAGTTTCAACTCAGACTACCAAAATTACTTGTAAGGAAATGCTGCCACCTGAAAATATTGTGATGTCTAGGACATTGTTTATCATGCACAGAAAAAGAACTAAAGATACAGGGCAGTAAGAGATGTTCTGCTGGAGGCACAAGTCAGGGTCTGCAAAAGCCTAGGCAGTTCTTTTTGCCAGCACTATCATCCTCATTGAAATAATATTGAAAACATTTTGATAAAATTATCAGCAAGTTACCATTTCATTAACTGAAATATCATTAGAGGAGATCAAGCCAAGACAACTCAAACTTCTCTAGGCTTACAAGTAGCCAGCTGAATAGTTGTACTTGGGTAGAGAATATCAGAATGAAAATCATGACTGAAAGAAAAGATGGAAGTACTTGTCAACCTCTAAGAGAAATAGCCCTTAGCAGTGGCAGTACAAAAAGAAAAGAGGCCTACGTTGAAACAAGAGAGGTGGGCAGGGTCTGCTCCTGATAAACTGGTTATAAAAGATCCAGAGCAAAGGATGGCTACCTGCTTTCTCAAGGATCTCACCTCTATAAAACAAGAGAAGGAAATGATTCCCTCTATACAACATATTGTTATAAAGATACAATCTGATATGTTAGCTGCCCATGCAGGTTTATATCTAATTTAACCACCTTTTCCTTGTCTTATCTGCAGCAAGAGCCCAAGAACTCTTCATACCAGTAGTCATCTTTGGTCACTTTATTAGCACAACAGAGCTCTGATGCCTGACACAAATTTTAGCTTGTACTTGTGCTTCTGTGAACCATAGGCTCAAACTCAGTGTGTCTGCTACCAAAATCATTTTTTCTCCAAGGAAGTTCAACCAAGTTTGGTCTTCATTCAGAGACATCATGTACTACACTCACTGTGAGAATTATAATAAAGGCTACAAAGGCTTTTCAGATCAGTTTTTATGTGCATCCAGTTCATTAGCACAATGGTGCTTTCATCCCTGACGTGGATATAAGGAAGAAAATCTTCCCCATGAATATATCCAAGTGGTGAAGCAGGATATCCAGAGAGGCTGTGCAAGCCTGGATGAGGGAAAGCCCTGAGCAGTCTGGTCTGAACCTGGTGTAAGTAGGACTTCAGGCCAGAGACTTCTGAACTCATGTCTAGCTTGAACTTTGTGACTCTATAGACATGACATGAAGAAGTTAGAGATGCTTTACATAGAGGTTTTCTCATTGTTCCTTAGTAAAAACTTTAAAATATTAGGTTATTTTGGGTAAGGTTTTTCGTTTATTTGGGTTTTTTTTCTGTTTTTAAATGTTAAGCTAATGATTTTGATAGCCAGAACATCCATACCTGAGTGTTTCAGAGCAATGTATTCATCCTTTTGGCAGAAGTTCATGTAATTATCATAGCTCTGGATTTGTTATTCATAAATGTAAATTTTATGTAGTAATTTTTATCATTTTGTTACTTCATTTGTTGAGTGGAGGAAACAAATTGTAAGACTTTCCTAACAAATATATTGATGTCATTAGTCAAATGCTATCTAGATCCAGGGTCATGTTCTAACTGTGACAGAGAAATAAATTCATCAGTCTTCTTCAAAGGAAGCAGAAGTCTATTCATGTCCTATCCTGCACTCACCTCTTTTTCTCCTTGCACTTTGTCTGCATTACTCTATTTTGGTAGTTACATTCTTCACAATAAAATCATATTTTCTGAAGGTAGTTTTGAATATTACAGCTACTTTCAATCTCTACTTCTATTTAGGTGATTTTATAGTAATTAAATGTACTAAAATGCTACAGCTATACCAGACAAAAATAATGAAGGTGAAGCAAAAACAATATCCACCCAATACCCAGAGGATAAAGTAACTAATCCAAATGACAGAAACATCAACTCATAAAGAATTTAAACAATAACTTGAATTATCATCTCACAAAAGAAAAGCTCTATATCGTGATCTGCATCATGGAATAGTTTCTTCCCTGATGTTGTAAAATTCTTTGAGTTATATTAGCTATAATCAAGCTTTTAGTGTCACTGAATATAATATGCTGGGGTGTTTTTGTTGTTGTTGTTTGTTTGTTTTAATTAAATTAGGCAGAGCTATGCGAACAGGACTCCTCTCTGTCTCAGCTTTCCATTTACTAAGCTGCTTACATTGTAAAATATCTTTGGAACCTCAGCTGGGCCAATTGCACAGAGCTATAATTTCTCAATTTTCACCACAGTTTTTCCTGTAGGCTCATGCTGAAACTTTCTGCTGATATGATTGCCCTTCACAGACTTTCTTATTTCTGCTCTCCCACTCGAAATGTTCACCTTGCTGTACGAAATAGGTTCTTTGTACCTGGACAATATGCAGCATCACACGAAATCCTGGTTGTTTTCTGAAAGCTACTATACCAATCTTTAGTAGGTGCCACTCTCTGGGAAGGGTTCATTAGAAGAATAAAGCATCAGTAAAATTATACAAAATATTCCCACTATCACTGAATTTTGAAAACCTTCATTCATTTGGCCAGGTTTCAGCCATATAATATTCCTTATCAATGTTACATTTTATGTGATCTTAAAGCTTTTAATCAGTATTGTACATTATTACATCAGATCGCTTTCTGACAACGAAATAGTGTGCGTACAATTACATTTATCCTTCAGTTCCACGAACTACAGTGTTAGTGACAATGTTATCCACGTAGTTACTCTCATTAAAATTATGTGTGTGTCTGATAAAGTATTCATTATTTGAAATTTGCATCACCTATTAAATTGCAAAGTTTCAGTTAAATATCAGGTTAAATCTGTAGTCCCCTGGATCATCTGATCATCTGATGACCTTTTTATAGTACTGACTCACATTTTTTTTTCCGCAAATACATGGACTTTCTCCAGTATTTCAGTGTACCAGAACTTAACAAAGTTAAGCATTTTGAAACTTTCTAATACATTTTGTCTGAAACTTCTGATTGGAAAACCATCTTTGGTAGATGATAATTCATATCTATTTCTATTTTGTTTCAATTAATAAGATGTCATTTCTACATATCCTCTCTATTTTTGCCAACGCCCCCCTCACCCCCCCATTAATAGTGACAGGATTTTTCTAATTACTGATGAAGCCTAAATTTCACATCAAAATGTGAAACATAAATATTTTTATTAAAACAATCAGGTTTCCTTGTGTATTGCCATTTAGTTAAGTATTTAATCCATATTCCATGCTGCACATTGTCATTGTATTCCTGCATAGTCTTATCATATTAAGAGAATAAAACAGCAGCAAGATCATAGAATCATAGAATCATAGAATCATAGAATCATAGAATCATAGAATCATAGAATCATAGAATCATAGAATCATAGAATGGCCTGGGTTGAAAAAGACCGCAATAATCATCTAGTTTCAATCCCTCTGCTGTGTGCAGGGTTGCCAACCACCAGACCAGGCTGCCCAGAGCCACATCAAGCCTGGCACTGAACGCCTCCAGGAATGGGGCATCCACAACCTCCTTGGGCAACCTGCTCCAACCTGAACCTCCCCTGTCTCAGTTTAAAAATGTTCCCCCTTGTCCTATCGCTATCCACCCTCATAAGCAGCCATTCCCCCTCCTGTTTGTATGCTCCATTCAAGTACTGGAAGGCCACAATGAGGTTTCCCAACAGCCTTCTCTTCTCCAAGCTAAACAAGCCCAGTTCCCTCAACCTTTCCTCACAGGACAGGTGCTCCAGCCCTCTGATCATCTTAGTAGCCCTCCCCTGGACCCACTCCAGGGGAGATGGAGAGCTCCATGTCCTTCCTGTACTGGGTTCCCCAGGCCTGGACGCAGTACTGCAGATAGGGCTTCATGTGGGCATGCTAGCCACCCCTTTTTTAATACAGCCCAGAACACAGTTGGCCTTCCAGGCTGCAAGCGCACACTGCTGGCTCATGTCCAGCTTCTGTGCACCAGGACCCCCAAGTCCTTCTCTGCCAGGCTGCTCTCAAGGAGAACTTCCCCCAGATGCTGAAAGTAATACTGCAGAGTACAGCTGGTCCTTCGAAGAGATAAGGCATATTCCTGGCTTAATCACAGAATTTTACATAAAGCCAGAACAAAACTTGGAGATCAACAGAAGAAAGGCATGCCAAACCAAACCACCAAACCAACCAAATGAACAACCCCTCCCACTTGTTTCTACTAACTGACCACTTTGTTTATTGATTGCCATAAAACGTGGTTCCTCAGCATTCCTCAGTCCATTGACATCAGAGTTCCAAGATTTCCAGATGTTTCTCAATAGTATATTTTATGTGTTTTCAGGGATTGCTATTCCATATGGTAGATGGTTGACTAATCAGTCATTTGCTGGGTTCTTTCTTCTACCTAAAACTATAGAAAATAATTATCAGAGGCTATTAGTATCATTCAAAAATGATCTCAAAGGGCAGTGTGACAGCCCTCCTCCTGCATCTTCTTAACCCCTTTTCTCTGAGGTATCCTGGAAGGTCTGTCATCTTGCTTTCAGCCCCAGTGGCAGGATTGAATTTATACTCTTGAAGCTGTTGTTGATGACCTTGGCTAAAATAGAGGTGGGATAAAGGTGACGAAGGACTTCTCTTTTCAGGGTGGAACATGTGCAACTGAGCACCCTTAGCTACACATAATCTCCTGGAAGGGTTTATTTATTACTCAGTGGTGTTTTGTCAGAAATTTTTATACCAGGTGCAAATTGCTTGCATTGATTTAATGCCTTTTAAGTATCTTTGTGTTATTTTGGTCAGTATATGTTGTGGGGGGGTTTTTTGTTTATTTTTTTTTTTTAAGTATCATTCTTTTTCTTGCAGCTTCCAAAACCTCCTTTCAATAATTTAGTTTTCCAGCACTACTGCCACCAGTCTACATTCTTCCTTCATAGTATCTTTTAACAACCTTGGATAAAACCCATCTGGACCTCAGGATTTATTGGTTTTGAGTCATTGTAACTCATTTATCACTTCTGTCTTACTGACCTTGAAATCATCCAAAATAGTGAGTGCACAGCCAGTTCAGATGAGATTTCATTAATGCATTCTGTCTCCAGTAACCGAATTCAGGAACTATGTGTAACTGTCCTGAATATGTAAACTTCAGTGGAGAAATATGCATACACAGACGAGAATCCCAAATCTTCAGTTTTACTGAAGACAGATGAGTGTGTGGGCGTGAGGGGGAGGGGTCTTTCTGAGCAGTAATCTCCAGTAGCAGTTAGTTACTTGTTACACTGAACAGAAGGTTTTTATCTCATGTCTACCTCGGTGTAAAAATTGCTGACTTACCCTGTTTCAGAGACTCATGTTTACCTTGTCATTTCAATAGTCCATAATCCCAGAGAGTTTTAACTTTTTTTGTTGAGTTGAGTCAAAACGTAGGGGACTGAACTTTGTATACAGCTGAAGGTGAAGAGAGCTGCATTACCTGGGGTAGTGATGAGCCCATTTAAACATCTGTGTGTTCTACAGGTTCAGAGCATAGACATTACTTCTATAGAATAAGACATTAAATTCAGAGCAGACTAGGGAGATATTTATTCTGTGTTGTACCACTCGTTGCTTGCTGGTAATATGAGGCATCGTGTAACTTTTAACTGTGTTTGTAGAAAGGTCAGGATGACCTGAGGACTATGAGGTTCTAAGGACTGTAGCTCTGTGCAAAGCCATATCAATGCCACAACTTAGCCCTATTTCCCGTATGCCAGTTTGTTCATATGGCTCAGGCTGCTCCAGAGGGCTCACTCCTGGTCAGCCTCATTCCAAAGGCAGAGGAGTAGCAATGGTAATGAGTAGTAACAAAACAATTAGTAATAATAGAAGTAAAAAGAAAGAAATAAAATGAGATTGGGTCATCTATTCATTTCCACCAATGGCAAAAATAGACTTTGTGAAGTCTATTTTTCATCACTTGAGGTTTTGGTGTTTCCATCAAGACTTGGAGCCCCACGTCTAGATCTGGTGGTAGTTTTCTGTGTGCCGCCATCAGTGGATTGGATCAGATGACACTGGAAAATAAGTGTGATCTAACATACGTGGAGTGTCAGGTGCCATATGTGGTGTACTCATAAAATCTCCATTCAGATGGATAGTACTACTGACTTGGTTTATCTATGAGTTCTGCTAGCCATAATAAAAACTCACACTGTATCCACTCCACACTCAAGGGATCTCATATACCAGCTTCAGCATAACATATTGTACATCATTCAGTATTCCTGCCCAGAGAAGAAAGGTCACAAAGTTATGTCTTGGTTGAAAAAAACAGGTCACTTCAGTCTATGTTCAAAAGAGCATTATTACAGTATTCCTAGGGGCTATTGTAAGCTTGCTTATCATGTAAGAAGGATCAGTATCTGGGAACACCCAACATCCCAAAATGCACTTTGCTTATGCCAGTTGCTAAGGAGAGGATTCACTCCTGCACACTTCATTATCTCTACTGGAAAGATAGGCAGCAATGGAAAGTGATGCAATTACCTCCTTTTTTTTTTTTTTTTTTTTTTTTTTTTTTTTTTTTCTGTGACTGAAAAATAGTTGTTATACCCTGCTTTCTTTTCCTACTTCCTCAATTAAGTAAACTGAGAGTAATTAAGCAAAATGAGAGATCACAACAGTAGTGTTTGAAGGGACATTCTAATGCAGTCATAGAAACTAAGGTGCCCTTCTGCAGCAAAGAACTAGAGAAACGTGTGTGCGTGTGCTTGTGTGTGAAGGGGGGCTGTGTGGGGGGAGGGGAGAGAAAAAAAATAATTAAAAAAAACCCCAATGCTGAGATATTAATATTTTCAGTCTAAATATTCAGAAACAAAAGCAATTAAAGAAAAACTGTTTATGAAAAAGATTTGCAAGGCAGAAAGGCAAAACAATTTTAGTAGAGTCATAAAATGTATTGGATGTATTTAATTCATTCATTCATGTATCACATACTGATGATGTGTTCTCAAATATGAACCGCTTGTTCCATCTTAATGACATAGCTGGACTATCTGATGTACTTGTTTTACTCCAACAATCTACCACAGTAATTCACTTACCATTAAAGCTTTTGAAAAGGTAATGAAAGGTTTTCACAATTTTGTGTTCAAAATTTAAAAATACAATCATAAACAATCAGAATTACAAAGTTTAATATCTCAACTTATGGAAAACTGCATAGAAGTTCTATGCCATTACTGGAATAGCTAGATTATCTAAGTTGTTTAGAAAGTATTTCTTTTGTACCCATTTCATGACAGTAAATTAATGAAAGAAAACCAACAGAAAGAGTAAATTGAAGAAGTGATTAGTAAAGAAGATTAACTGAGGAAAAAAATGTGAGCAAAGAAAACACAGAGAAGAAAAATATTCAAAAAATGAATGAAGAGAAAACCAAAACTTATTGGTTTTAGAAAATAGAATTAATTCTGAATTATATTAGAAAAAAGAAAAAAATACATATATGTTTGGCAAGCTGTATAGTTTGAGAAGAAGTCTGATCTTCTCTGCTACAAAATACCCATGGTAATGGTATTATATTAGGTTGTTCACCCTCTCCCATGGCCTGATCTTCTTCATTCATGTATTTAAGTTAAAGAAAGAGCTCTGTAAAGAAAGAGGACAAATTACCCATCTAAGAAGATAAGAGGAAGATATTCTGCAAGAGAGAAAGACACTTTCCTCGGTTTAATATCACTTCACACTGCTCATCAAATAAGATTGAAAACTTTTATCATGTTCTCCATGCAAATTAGACAGCTTGCAACACCTTCATGAGTTCTAATTTATGGTTATTGATAGACTGACAGTTAAGACTGCCTATGGCTGAGCAAGTCAAACACATCTGTAGATTACTTAAGATGAAAATAAGGGATTTGCCAATATTTTATGTAGAGTATTACAGAAACATAAAGAACACCTCATGTTGCTGTGTGTCACTGATGTGTTTCAATGCGTGCATAATCCACATACAAGCTATTAGCTCCCTAAACAGCATTTTGGCTGAGTACCTAATTCCTCCATCTGTCTCCCAGAAGTCCATTTGTTCAACCTACATATTTAGTCATTTTTTCCATTAATTCAACATCTTATGTCCAACTGTAACAAGAAATTCTTCCTGTCTCCTTGAAGCAAGATACTTTTGACAGATATTCACCCAGCATTAGGCTGGCAGGCTTTTTTCCTGAACACATGCACACCAAGTAAATGAAAATTCTGGATATTTCGTTTGGATGCAAGATATTATTGCCTCTTAACTGACCATATGACAAAATTTATTCTCAATCCACTTCAAGAAAAATATAATTTTTGTTGAGACCTTGTGTGAATACAGAAAGAAATGTTTTTCAACATCTTGATTTTATATATGTTACTTTTTCAAGAACATCTCCAGAATCTTATCATGCTATCTCCAATATTTATTTATTTATTTATCTATTTATTTATTTATTTATTTATTTATTTATTTATTTTAAATGAAATGTGGATTCAGTTTGAAAGTCTGATTTCAAGATTTTCTTTGTTTGCTTTAAAGGAGTCTTTAGATACTTTCAAAGCCTTGATATTTTCTCTCATTTTTTTGAAGTGAGAGAAGTTTTAGCTGACAGACTGCATCTTCCTCATAGCCTTGTGGAAGAATACCTACAAGAAACAGGTTCATGACCACCCCTGAGATATCAAATGGGAAAGTGATGAAGTAGGACAGATGACCAGGAGTACAAGCGATTAGATTAGTATAATGGAAGAACATTATAGAATTCATAAGATACTAAAACAACAGAAGTTAGGAATTTACCACTGAGAACGTCATATGCAGAAGGCACAGAAATGCACAGTTGATGTAGATTACATTCTCAATGGCAGAATTAAGGTGTATCACACATTTAAAGTTTGGGAATTTGTTTAACTGTCAGTTACTGAGAAGCATTTAATCACAAATCTTCTACTAAACTCCTCTTTAGTTTGAAGGAGGACAGCTTTAAAGGCTATGATAAATGCTGGGGAGCACTAATTTGTATGTTCTTTTATTTCAATCTGAAGAGAGCTTCTTACCTTTTGGAAGAAGGTAAAGACCCAGAGAGTAGAAGTGTTTTCTAAGTCAATAAGTAGTGATCTGCTAATTTTAACTCCTGCCTCCAAACTAATCTAGTACTCAAGTGATAAAATAAAATATATGTAATTTTTATTCCCAGTCCTCTACAACTTCATTGTAAATCCATGTGAAAATGTCTTCTGTTTTTTTCCTTCAATTTCAGCAAAGAAGAAAACCAAGCAAGAAACCCACATTATTCCCCCATGGGTAAAAATTCTGAAAATCTGACATGATTAAAAGAAATTAATGGGTGTGTTGTGCAATGTGACTGTTGCTCTTGCTGACATTGCATTGAAATTAGTATTCCAAATATTCTGGAGTCAGCAACATTTAGTGCTTTTCAACATGCTCACATATGCTGAACGCATGAGAATGCTCTGCTGAATGTTGAGAAATACACTGGACAAGGACAACTGGAACCTCTGGAATGGGTAAAATGCACAGAGTGGAGCAGATACCAGTTTCTGCAACTGATTACAGAACTCTCATATACTGCCCACAGTGAAGTCATATTAGACAGAAGAAAAGAAATCACCACCAAAAGGAGACCAGAATCTACCAATAATTTGACCTTACCACGCTCTGTCGTTTCCTCATGTCTTCCTTCAAGCCTGGTGCACTCAAGTACCTGCTAAGACCCTGTTCTGTATTATTAGAATTTCTGCTTAGCATCAAAATAGTTGTCTATATGGAATGAAAAAGAAGGCGGCTAAAGATGTTCACTGCATTTATGGTGGTCCATTTGAGTTCTTCTTCATTAGGTAACTAATTTTCATTCAGAAATGAAAGTAAAGTTCCCCCCTGCATTATGCGTTGCTTGCACTCATCTTTACCTTTGCAGTCATGTAAACGAGTTGCTCCATTTTGGCAATTATTTGGTAGAATTCTTTTTGAGAACAGCAGGCTGACCAACAAGGCATTGCCTTGACAGATACAGATATAGGACTAGCCAAAAAGTTTTTGACAAGAATTATTAGTGCTTGTCTTGTATGTTCTATGAGAACTCTGAAGCATGATCCTAGAGAACAAATCACATAAATTCCTGAGCTAAGAGAGCTATGAGAGTCAGGCAGGCAGAAAGACTCTCTTACGCCAGGCAAATCAGTCTGGCTCCACAGGAACTTGGACTGAAAGAAGAACTTGGAAATCATGCTTCATTTAATGCCGCTAATCAAAGCTCCTGAAGAATGCACTCCCCATTCCAGTTCATGTTTGGTCCCTGCTACTTCTTCCCCCCTGGTTACATGCTTTTTGAATCTTCTGAATCTTCCAGTGAAAAGAGCTTGCGTGCATGTGAAAACCACCGATTATGTTGCTACAGGTTGCCAGAGAGATTTTTCCATGAGCTTCTGTCTCATTTAATTGTTGGAGTGAATTTGCTGAACTGGCTTAAAATGTTGCTGAGGAGAGATACGCTTCCCTTCCATGGAGACTTTGAGTTTTTGTTTTCTTTAATCTAAAAGGAAATAATTCAGACAAGTATTGTGTGTTTGCTTTCATTTCCTTCTTTTGCAGTATATTGTCTCCATCCCTTCCACAACTACAGTATGTTTTCCCAAATCTCCTCAGGATAGGCACTTTATCTTAAGCAAAAATTCATATATGATAGTGTTGTATAGGAATGGATTACAGCAACATCTCAAATAGATGCATCATACCTTACGCTCTGGATAAAATATGTGCTTTCAAATTGCTTCCAATATATTGCATGCACAGCATTACCTACATTAGCAGATGAAATAAGATTTTCTGCTTAATCCATGAAGGTATTTGTAGTAATGAAAGAATGGAGTTAAAAGGTGGAGTATGGGTCCCATCTGACAACATTTAAAGCCTAGTAATAATTAAATACATAAATTAACCTCCCCCCCCCCCCCATCTGTATTTTGGTCTAGAACTATGATTCCTATACTTGATCAGTAAAGCTCTGGTACCCAGTCTGAGGTTGCTCAACAAACTATTTTATCTTAAAGGAAGTTAAACTTGTTCAAATTTTGAAATGTTTAATTTTTAAATTAAACAGATTTTTAGTTAAGTGTGAAGTTGGACAGTGATGCATGAAAAACAATTGAGTTTCAAGGCTGATAGTGGTGCGTAGTATTTGGGAGCCAATATCTGGGTCCAGAGACTGTCAAATGCCCATCTTGAGTGAAGTTCATTTCACTAATGAATCTGGAAAGTGACTGCATGTAAGTAATACTACGATGTTTTGATTCTCTGAGCATTGCCATACAAGAAACGTATTATTTGGAAACTTAAAGAAACAAGCTAATAGTTACAGGTGAACATTATTTTAGCTCACTTTGTTGTTCTGAAAAAAATTGTTTTGAAAAAATAGGAATTCATCTACTGTTTCCAGCAGAGAAACTTGCATAGACACAGCTGTTCAGAGGGTTAGTCTGTTCCTGCCAGGAGGTGTGTTCCTACAACATTTAATGTTTCTGCCCACTGTAACTGTAGAACACTTGTGTAGCCTCAAGAGTGTCATGCTATCTATCTGTAGATGCCTTTGTTAAAGCACTTCATAAAACAGAGAAAGTCATCTTTAACCATCATTCTAACAGGCATCTATTAAATAGTGACCGCATACAAACTTGCAGCAGGAAAATTCTCTTCTATTAGGGCTGCTCTGAAAGTAATACCTATTTTATTATGTTGACCCATGAAGTCAGTGTTGGCAGATGTTGGTGGTACAGCAGTAGATGTGGAACCTTCCCACCAATATCCTGTTACATGTTGTTGATGTGTGACAGATGGCAACAGAAAGGCAGTCTGACAGAATGGCGTCTGACATGGAAGTGCAAATGAAGCAAAGGTGTGTCACTGAAATCCTCCATGCAGAAAAAAATAGCACCCAGTGATAGTTATGGATGCTTACTGAACACTGGTGGAGTTGAACCAGTGGGTGTGAGCACAGTGTGCTGATGTTTGGTGAATTTCAGTGTTGGCAAGAGCAGCATGAAAGTCAAGCCACGGTCCAGGCAGCCAATCTCAATAAACTCGTCCACAAGAATTGGCTACTGGTGTACCTATGTTGATAAAGAGCTTTGGAGCTGAGAGTTATCTCTATCAAGTAGTGTTATTGCGTTCTTCATTGTAGTTTGCATGAACATAAATGGGATGCATTAATTTCAGAGCAGGCTTTGTAATGCAGTATCTTCAAAGAATTTTTAATTTTGCTACATACACTTTGAAGGAAAAAAGGTTTTGTAAAAAAAAAATAACTTTTTTTTTCTGGAATGGTCTATAGTCAGGAAGGACTGATCACTCAAAACATGTCAATATTTAAAATTTTTAATGAAATCCACATTTCAATGTTTACATTAAAGTAAGAGAGTTGCAGGAGGCCTTTATTTCAGCTGCTAAAGTCCGATAATGAAATACATATCCATTATAAATAGAAAAAAATGAAGATAGATGTTTTATTTCTGGCAAGTTCATGTGACTTCTTCAAATTTTTAAGAAATTGTATTTATAAACTGTTTATTATGTATTTTCTCCTCATATCATTGTAAATCAGATGAAGTATGGGGAACTGATATAAGAAAAACAGGGTCTGTACCCCTCACCCTTACTTGGAGCCTGTCCAGTTCCTTAGAGGTGATGGGGAACCACCTCCCACCAGATTATCATCAACATTACCCTTACTTGCTTTACTGGCAGCCCTTTAAGTAGTCTAACTGCAAGGCATATCCTTTTTCTTACTCATAACTGGGATGAGAAATATCTCATTGATGTTCTTCGTGTGCTGACATGCTGACACAAACTGACAAATGGCCACGTGAACGGTCATGATGATTTCAGCAGGGTTACTGTTGGAGTGCACTAACAGCTTGCATGAGGTAGAGTGGGAACATAGCAGCCATCCTGAGCAGTGACAGCCACCACCTGTGACCCAGCTATGCATGTCCATCCTATCACTCCCCATCCAGGGGTACCTCATGATGTTCTCCTCAGGCCTGGGGCACTCACAGCTCCTGGCTTCTCCCAGGACATCTGTTAGACCTGAACTAAAAGAGCCTGGCTCCAGGCCCCCCTCTCCCTCCAGGGCAGTGGTGTTACCATGCAAAGAGGGGTTTCCAAGGTTCTTTATAGGATTACAGCCACAAGCCTCAAACCTTCCACAATTAACTCTTTATTGGCCAATGGAAGGGTGTCTGAGAGTGGTGTCAGCACTTTGTGTGTGCTACTTTCCGTTTTCCTTACTCAGACTTCTGCCAAAGTACCAAAGCGTGCCAACAGCTACTAAGCACAGCTGCTCAGTGACCTCAGAGCTGAAGTCTAGACATAAAACTAAGAAACATCTTTAAAGAAGTCCTTTAAACATCATCCAAACCAACAGTTTAGATGGTTACAACGCATTTTGAGCCAAAATCATTATGCAACTTTGCCCAAAACAGGTGCTTCAGTAATAGAGATATTCAAATGTCCTTTGTTGTTTTTTTTCATTTTTTTCCTTTCTGTAAATTGTGTGAAGCCAGCTTTCCATCTCAAAGTGATGCTTAGATTCCTATGAGCATTTTAGCCAACAAAGAAAATGAAAGCAACTGTGTGAATTTCTGGAAAGGCTTTAATTCCAACAACTACAGACTTAGAATTTCTCAGCTGATTTCAACATGTCATAAGAATCAGTATCTCCTCAAACATGTGGTGATTTATGAATGTGCTGAGGGTCTTCTTAAGCATGGGGCACTTGTGGATGTGGTGTCCACTGCATGCACAGTCCTGGCCCCCCCTTCCCCCCCCTCCCCCCCCCCCCCCCCCGTCTCCCCATCCCCTCTGCCTTTTTTTCTCCCCATTTTGAGACTGGCACAAGCACTGCTTTTGAATGAAGCAGACATTCCTTAGGATGTACTGCCAAAAATAATGGAAAGCTTGATACAATGGAATGGTATAAAATGGTACCTGAAATGCTTAGAAAACCATAAAATTTAATGTTGTACAGCTCTCGTAGTCACTGCCAACTACTGCAGCTGTGAAGACGTACTTGAGGAATCTGAGGATTTTTTTCCTTTTTCTGTGGAGTCCCACACACATTTGTCTTAAGGAAACTTTGTTTATAGTATCAACAGTTACAGCCTATGAAAGGATCCAGAAAAAGTCTTCTGTATGCTCTGAAAAGGTCTGAAAAGGATGAAAAAGTGCTCCTAATAAATTCCCTCACTGGAATTAACTGAAGAATGAAACATGGCAACTTAAAAGTTCCTCATAATTCTTTCAAATGTAATTTGCAAACCCGGCATTTTGCTAGGCACAGTTCTGCTCTGCAGAATGCTGAGGAGGGCTTCAGCCCACATGGTGTGATGGGATACCACACACAGTAGCAGGATGAAGGGTTTCCTGACCTCCTTTGTCAGACCTTGATAAAGATGTGCAGTATGTGGGGTGTGAAGCACAGGGACACTGGCATCTGTCCATGGCATTTCTTATGGCCTTGATGTGTGTGGGAGAGAAGGAGCTACATGTTGGCTGGACCACAGACCTCAGAGTACAAGTGACTCCTGTCTCAATAATCTAAGTTTTTGTACACCAGTTCGACACCAGCCCTGTAATCTGTTAAATGAAGTCAGGATGTGTGATGGAACCCCTCTTTTCTCCCATGCTGGAATTTCCCTGAAGGATAAAAGACAGGGGTTTTCCCTCTAGCTTTCTAGATGGCCTGCTCTGGGTACTCCTGCTTGGGCCTTATGGATGCCAAATAGTCTCAAGAAGAGGAACTGACACTGCAAAATGTGCACCACTTCTCCTTACACACACGCGCGCACACGCACGCACACACACACACATGCAAAAGGATAATGAGGACCAAATGAGAAAAAAAAATGATGCATTTGGGGAACAAAGAAGAGTGGAAGAACAAAGAACCATATGGCTGCACTGGGAAGAGAAATCTTATGGAAACTAAATTAATTTTGGGATTGTAATAACTAAATGAGATCTTCCTACTGTATCATTTCTTCCACCGTGTTTGTATGCAGCTTACAATATATGGCTGAGTGAAGAAGTCATCAGCAGTGAGTTTTGATACAATCAGGGCAAGGAAATAGACGTAACAGGTTTATAAGAAACTCAGAAATTTTTGCACTAACTTCATCTTAGCAATAAGC
Organism: Alectoris magna; assembly: GCA_030625065.1. NCBI lineage: Eukaryota > Metazoa > Chordata > Aves > Galliformes > Phasianidae > Alectoris > Alectoris magna. The sequence goes on along the minus strand of CM060564.1, from coordinate 21,092,806 downwards.
CAGTATTCCAAGATTAAGAATAATTTAACACATCGTGTTAAATTGCTCTTTCAAAAGCTGATGAGCAATTTGAGAAACTTAAATTTACTGGTAGATACTTAAGAACAGTTACCTCTGTAATAATGCCTTCAGTTAAAATACACAAACAGCTCCTGAACTCAGAGTAAACTTGTAGAATTCTTGAATGGCATAGTCCAAAAATTTAGGAAATTCCCCCGGTTTGGTCATACCAAACACTACTTCTGAGAAATGACCTCCATTCCCTCTGGTATTTGAAGCTCTAAGAGACTGCTTCCTTTTGCAAATATAACGTTCAGAAATAATTTATATTGTGTATGAACTACGGTTTCTAAGGAAGGTATATTAACTTTTGAAACTCTTGGGAAAGTCAAATAAGTTCCAACAACATTACTGGGCACACAGAATTTCTATATATTACTGCTTTCTGAGAATTTATAACTCTCTATATAGAACTAACCATGAGAAAGGTTTGCAAAACTTGCATGTTTTTGAAATACCTTTTCTCTACTTCCACCTTCATACAAGTGCTTGATAGTGATGTTATGCTAAAATTAAGTTAGGTGGTTTTTTGTTTGTTTGTTTGTTTGTTTGTTTGTTATTAATTACTGAACAAATAGAAGGCATATTTACATAAAATAATCAGTTAACTTTTCCGGGGAATTAGTTTTACAAAGCTATCCAAATAGTTTTGAGCGTAAAGTTACACAGCTGATGCCATGGTAACATAGCTAACTATAAACAGACATGTTTTCACCTTTTACACATCTGAGAAAATTACAGATGTACCTTTGAAGAGGTGTTCACATGTAAACTTTGAACATTTACTCAGACTGTAACACTGTCCCTTACACACAAAGTTCAAGCCTGGGTAAGGTGGGAATAGCTAATATCTGTGCATACAGCATACCTGCGTTATGCCTGAGAAAATATTTGAATTCCAAGCCACAAAACAGCAAGTAGTTGTTAATGCTTTTGTGCTGTTCACAGCAAGTTAGAAGTGATGGGCAACAAGTATCCACACTGTATAGTGCCATTGTACTAGAAACTCTTGGTACCTTGAGGGCTGCCGTAACTTACTACTTTTTGTAATAAAGGCAGTCAGTATTTCAGCTCTGTATCTCAATTCCCAAAAGTTTGAACTGTTCTCTTTAAGAGCTGTACTCTTAAAATCATCATCAGCTGAAGTTTAGAACCTAGTATGGCCAGAGTTTGAAAGTGTACTGCCTCTTTTTCCATCTCCTATAATAAATTAAAGGATTTGCTCCTTGGATACATTTGCAGAGGTGTACATAAATTACTATGCAGTTGTCACCTACAGTCTTGTACAAAACCATCTGATAACTTCAGTGTGTAGCTGCTTTCCCTATTTTGTGCCAAAGAAACCATCTCCAGGATGGTAGATAGCAAGCTTCAAAACTCATAAGTAACTTCAACCGTTGTCACTTAAAACAGGAAACATGAGAGAAATGTTTCTCAACTCACAACACTGCCAAGCCAGAATAAGAAACTTTGCGTTGTTTGAACAAGAAGATTGCTAGCTCTGTTTCAGACACATATATAACTACTTCTGAACATGGATGACTACAGATAGACATAAAGCAACTCATTCATCATAGAAGCAAACTGCTTGTAATTTCTTATGAGAATATTCTTTTCTAACTACTGGCACTTACGTCAGCTTAAACACCTTCCTTTAATAGATGGAATGAAGAGGGGAAAAGTACCATCGTATTTAACGAACTGCACAGAATATTTCTCAACTAATTCATTTCACAAAAAGTATGCAGAAGGTTAAGGTCAAACTCATGCAGAAAGCCCTTCATAACTGAGTATGACTTCTTTGCTTGTAAATTAAGAAACCACTCTAACCACAGTACAGTAAACGCGTCATGTGTTTCTCCATTTCCCTCAGAGACACAGATGATGGGAATATAGAGACTTTGCACTCCAACCGCTATAGTGATTGCCTAATCTTGTGTGGCCACATCAAATGATCACACCTAAAAACTGTAGGATACGTTAATCTCCTGAGGCAACTTCTAACAAAAAAATTTCTACAGAGTTGCAAAAAAAGTATGGTTATATTTCCTATTTTTCTCTTGTAGAAAGCTGTATTTCTTTATATCATGAAGGTCATCATAGTGTATCACTATTCCTCACCGGAGTTTAATTTATTGTTTTGTATTTCATGTTAGTTTCTGAACTGGTCTGAAGTAACTACAGAGTGTGTCTGAGATGCCATACCTTTCATCTATAATATCCAGGTAATTCAGAATTACAGGTCTTTCAGAAGCTCTCTGAGAATCATCTCACCAGGACCAGATAAGACAGCAGAGATACTGATCATGTAATGATCTGGGTATATAATCACAGAATGGTTTGGATTGGAAGGGACATTAAAGCCCATCCTGTTCCAACCCTCTGACAAGTGCAGGGTTTCCACACACTAAAGAAGGCTGCCCAGGGTTACATCCAAACTTGCTTTGAATGCCTCCAGGAACAGAGGAAAGCCTGTTCTAAATGACCTGTTCCAGTGTCTCACCATTCTCTGAGTAAAGAATGTCCTTCTAACAACTAAAATAATCTCCCTTATTTTAGTTTTAAACTATTCCCCCTTGTCCTATCACTGTCAGACAGTGTAAAATGTTGTTTTTCTTCCTGTTTACAAACTCCCAGCAAGTACTGTAAGGCCCCAATGGAATCTCCCTGGAGCCTGCTCTTCTCCAGAATGAACAAGCTCAGCTCCCTAAGTCTTTCTTCATCAGAGAGGTGCTCTAGCCCTCTGATCATCCCCATGGCCTCCTCTGAACCACTGAAACAGCTCTGAATCCTTCTTGTGCTGGGGGCCCTAGGCCTGGTTGCGGTACTGCAAATGGGGCCTCCCGAGGGCAGAGTAGAGAGGGATGATCCCCCCCCCCCCAAGCTGGCCACCTCTCTCTTGATGCAGCCAAGGATAATGTTGATCTTCTGGACTGCCAGTGCACACTGCTGACTCACGTCAAGCTTTTTGTCCACCATTACCTCCAAGTCCTTCTCCACCAGGCTGCTGTCAATGAGTTCTCCCCAGTCACACTCGTCTGGGATTGTCCACAACCCAAGTGCAGCATCTAGCACTTGGCACTTTTGACTATCATTCATTTCACCTGGACCCAATTTTTAAGCCTGTCCAGGTCCCTTTGGATAACATCCCTTCCTTTTATTGTGTCAACTTCACCACTCAACTTGGTTTCATCAACAAACCGAGGGCACATTCCATCCCACTGTCTATGTCACTGATACAGATGTTGAAGAGCATTGGTCCCAAGGCACATTGCTGGGGGACACCACTTGTTATGGGCTTCCACCTGAACACAGAGCCTTTGACCACAACACTTGGGCTGCAACCATCCAACTAATTCTTATTTCACTGAATACACCAGCCTTCAAATTTATACTAGTCAGAGTATAGTCAGTCACTACAGTCCAGGCTGCCTCAGGTCTTAGCCTCTTTAACGATCTCCTCTGCATTGCTGAGTGCCAGATCCAATAAAGGTTCACCTTTGGAGGGTCTGTCCAATACTCGGACCAGGAAGTGGTCCTCATCAGATTCCAGGAGTCTTCTGGATTGTTTGTACAAAATCCTTCATGCGACAGTTATGGTGAGGGTGACGGAGCACTGGAACAGGCTGCCCAGGGGGGTTGTGGAGTCTCCTTCTCTGGAGATATTCAAGACCCGCCTGGACGCCTACCTGTGCGACCTGCTGTAGGGAACCTGCTTTGGCAGGGGGGTTGGACTCGATGATCTCTGGAGGTCCCTTCCAACCCCTACAATTCTGTGATTCTGTGATTCTGTGATAATATGAAAGAAGATGTTTCTGACAGAATGTATAAACAGAGTAATGCCAAAGATTTAATCTATACCCCAACACCTTAAAAGATATTTGCTATTGCTTCTCCCAGGATAGCAATATTAAGCTTGTTCATAAACCTTGTTATTACTATATGTACAATAGTTACAGAGTACATGAGATGCTTTCTTGTTGAAAACTATTATTTTCTTCTCCTATTTCTTCTCCTCAGCTGGAGGAAATTCATTATTCCCCTCAATAACAGAGGAGTTAATATTTGGAAGCAAGTCTTCCTGAATCAGCTAAATATTACTGCTTTTGTAATAAACTTTTAGACTGTAATTCTTTGTTATAGAGGAAGCAGTTATTAATGCAGTTTCTGTGTGGAAAAAACAAACAACAGAAACACACAAATGAAAAAAAGTTCAAACACCTAGAAAGTAAATCCAATTATATTAATAACAACAACAACAAAACTCAAATAAAATTCAGCAATTCAGTTTTAATATCAAAGACAGAAATAGAAATTAACCAAGCAAAAAGCAGCCTCTTTGATAACATAGAAATGAACTGTATCATTTTTCACAGAGACAGGACAATATACAAAAGATTCATTTCTCGATCGCCAAGAAGAAGAAAAAAATTTAAGAAGAAAAAAAAATAAAGACTTGAATATCTTAAATTATGACCAGTACAGAGACTGCTCTTTCTTGTGCAGGGCAATTGCACTAACGGCCCAGATAAGTACTCATTCAACAAGCCCTTTCATCCTGGAAAGTGTTTTCACTGCTGAACAAGATGTCAAATTATTAAACTTGTGGACTTGTCAAAGACTTCAGCCTGACATTGATCATACCATGATTTACAGTAGCATAAAATTTATTCTACTAAAATGTAATTGTAATTATAAAACTCCAATAAAATTATGTATTTTTCTATGCATTATGTTGATTATTATTAAATTTATTGCTTAAATTAATATTTTTAAAGCACCTACTGGCACAGCAAAGCACAAAACAGCTCATTTGCCTTATTCAAATCACTTGTAGTGACTTCTGAAAAAGAGCGTTTTGTAGCTGAGAATTTGCTCTATCAAATAGTGTTATTGTGCTGTTTTCCTCTGTTGTAGTTTCAATGGAAATAAACAGGAGGCATTACTTTCAAAGCAACCTATATATATCTCTGTCCCTTGTATTTTCACTTGTTATATAAAAACAACTTTTTCTCCCTTGCTCAAAACTCAGCATTTGCTGTATTTCTCTATCACTGATGTTTACTGTGGTCCTCAGGGACATTGCTCAGGAGGTTTATAAAATAAAGTCAGTATACAGGGCAAATTATTTTTAAATTAAGCTAAATCACAGCATTTCATTTCTATTTCTGCAGTGGCAGACAAGCCATGTTCCAGTTGGCCATGCAGATTTTTACAAGAGTATCATGCAAGATCTTGTTTTTTGCCGGTGAAAATGCATAACTAACAGTGATACCTATGTTGAAAAACAGTGTTTTGTAGCTGAGAATTTACTCTACCAAACAGTGTTATTGTGCTTTTCGTACTGGCTATGGTTTCTATAGAAATAAATAAGAGACGTTACATTTAGAGCACAGTAGAGATATGTGGCACAGGACAACATTTCTTTACTCAGTGCAGCCCTAGGTGAGGAAAGAGGCTGGGTACTGCATTTCACAATGTCTTATGACCAGTGAAAACTTAGATAAAGAAAAAGATGGAGAAGTAAACTTCCATTAAATCAATGTTTCTGAACAAAACTTGTTGTCAAAGCAGTACACTTCTTCAATTGTAATTTTGAAGGACTATTTATTTTGTTGTTTCCTTTTTAATATTTCCCCTTTCTAATAAGCTGCACCCAACTTTCCTTGGGTTGACCTCACCGTAACAAAATACCATGCTCTCTGTTTCACAAGGAGTCTTTACAGCCTATGTTAAAACTTCATTAAGCTTTTGTTTTCCCCAGGGTGTCCGGCTACACATTTTGCGGCAATAAAATAGTGATAATATTATATCACTAAATATTTTTTATTACAGCAAAATATGTAACAGGATCTCTCACAAGAAATGAGTAATAAAACTTAGTTTAGCCTTATAAAAGCTAAAATTACAAGTTTTCCTTCATTCTCAAGAGGCACAGTAAAAATCCATGCTGTAGTAGACATTCAGAAACTCTGGAATTCTAACTACTTTGATTTACAACTCAGCAGTTCAGTTTTTACTCCAAGGACACATTTATGTTGTGTTTAGTAGCACAGTGCAGAGACCAAGATAGCTCTGGCTTGGGTGGCTTTGTCCACGCAGTGCAGTACTGAGTCATGCAAACACAAACTCATGCCATGAAAACACTCAGTGATGCAATTAAACTGAGCATTCTGGAGTGGACTTATTCAGCTCCAGATTGAGGCTCAAGTGACTAAAATCCTGTTATGGCTAAGAGATTAATCACAGGCAGTTTAAACACCTCTTAGCTCCTCAGGCTTCAAAAGTATTACAGACATTTGATTTGTGCTCATGTCTCATTTTTGAGTAATTTCTCCTTCATTATCTTTTCACCAGAGAAGTCTGACACATACTGTCTAATTCCATTAACTATTTTTTTAACCATGGTAAAAAAAAGAAGTCATTCACTGGAACAGGCTGCCCAGGGGAGTTGTGGAGTTTCCTTCTCTGGAGATAATCAAGACCCGCCTGGATTCCTACCTGTGCAACCTGGTATAGGGAACCTGCTCTGGCAGGGGGGTTGGACTCAATGATCTCTGGAGGTCCCTTCCAACCCCTATGATTATGTGATTCTGTGAGTCTTTGATTGTTACTAACTTTTTGTATTCTATGGCACTTTAATAGAATCACAGAATCACAGAATTGAATTAGAAGGGACCCTTAAAGGCCACCAGGTCCAATTCCCCTATACAGAGCAGGGACACCTATGCTAGATCAGATTGCTCAGAGCCCCATCCAGCCTGACCTTAAGTGTTTCCAGGAGTAGGGCATCCACCACCATTCAGGACAACACGTGCCAGTGCCTCAATATCTGCTTTATTTGTACCTCAATCTATTTGCATCTCTCTCAAAAACAAACAAACAAATATATTCAAGCTCTCCTTCTGCTATTACGCCAACGGACTACCATGGTCTGACCATTTTTTATTCAACTGTGTAGCATATTTATTTTTTTCCATCTAACTACTAGAACAGCAGTATCTTTACTCACTCTGTGCTGTATTTTCTATTTCAAAGCCTGAGTTGGACAGCAGAATATCACTGCTCTTTGGATGAAGAGGATGTCTTAATACTGGACATGTTCAATGCAAAAGACACACTCCTCTCAGCAGTGCTCTGTGAAATGTGTTATTCTAACACCAGAACACAGGCTGAGCTTGGATTAAGACACTTTAGGGTGGAGATCAAAATTGATTTTGGGTGGTCACAAAATAAATTTTGAACTGTTATTCAAGAATGGGAGGGGGGAAAAAGGTATTGAGAAGGGTTGCCTGTGCCTTGGAAAAAGAAATGGGGTTGCCAGAAAGAGAATCTTGTAACCTTTCAACATCAACAGGTTACCAGCTGCAGTGCCTTCCAGTAGATTCCTCAGTCTTCCAATACAAGGGCATTTGGAAGGAGGAATACAAGCAAAGTAGCATATGGCGACAGTAGCATACCAATTTGCAGAAGACATTGCACAGCTGGTCAAGGTCAAAGGTAGTTTTGACTGTACTGTAGCCAGATGAAGGGCAAGAGAGTGAGAGTAAAGAATCAGCCAGAGAATTCAAGACCTGCCCTTGTTCAAAAACCACACCTATTTTGTACGGCCAGAAAAACTGGATGTCAAATTTCAGCATGTATCTACTGTATTTTTTATTCAAGCAGTCTTTTTCCAATCTGCAAAAGTGCTTATTCTTGCATAGCAAACATCTACACCAATGCCATCTTTGACCTCACAGCATGTAACAGGATTGCTGCCATCATTACAGCTTTCCAGTAGAGTAAGCAAGCAAGTCGTGACTTCATGACAACTGCACACAAATGCTTAATTTAACAAAAAGTAGCTGAATTTCTGTTTAAAGCTTTTATCAGCCTACACAAAATGGAAACAAATCTGATGCACTAGAACTGAAGCTGCTCAAATAGGAAATGCCAGCCACAGCACCAACAGAAGTACAGTCTTAATTCTGCCCAAATAGTCTTTGGCCATTTTGTCATGTGTACTTCTCCTCAGATAGCTTGTTGTACTTGTTCTTATTTTGCAGTGGCGAAGAAAAACAAAACAAAAACAGAACTGATCTGAAACAATTTCCTATTTATGTTTTATTTCCTTCATGCACATAGCCTAGTAATGAAATTTTATATGTATATTAAAAGCAGCAGAAAAGAGAATATAATCATAGCAAATGTTATTCTAAGTTAAAAGTAACATAAGCTTTAAACAGGTGTTAAGTAACAATAGGAAAGATGAATGTTTCCTCATTATAAAAATAATTTTACAATAAAGTTCGTGAACATTATTAGTCTTGATTTTTGAGAACCAGTGCATATTTCCCACTGACAGATCAAAAGCACAAGCCTACAGTTTTTAATTAGGACATGATGTTGTAAAATGTTAGAAATACGAACATGAGTACATATTCCACTTCTTTTTTAAATAAAGCTTCTACAACATACTGTAAGTTATTTTCAAACAACTATGGACTCAGGTAAATACAGATGAACTCCTACTCGATGGAAGGCACCATTGATGTGACGTAACCAGCCCTGGAACTGGAAAGATCTGTATTTCATTAATCCCTTCTAAGGATGTGACAAATAATGCCGGTTGTTATAACGTTGTCTAATTGCCTGGTGGAACAGTTGTTTGTCATAAATAGCCAAAGGGATGTGGAAACCATGTAGTCCTGTCCTTTCTCCGTCTTGAAGATGGAGATACAGCAATCTGTTCGGGCTGCTTACTGCATCCAGATGTGATGCAGATGAGACTCACACATGGGATCAGCATAAAACTGCTTCGCAAAAAAAGTCTGACATAAATGCAGGTTCCAGATTCTAACCTGGAGCAGCTGCTGGGTGCCACTGTTCTCTGCATGGCTACAGCATTCTGATGTCATGAAGGCAGAGCAAGGAGCAGCAGTGGGGTCACTTCCTGTGTGTGTAAACTTGTGAGTAGGGAGCAGTGCGAGCAGGATGGGCAAACAGTGTGAGGCAGCAGTTTGAACAGGCAGTTCATGCAGTACAGTTGAGCAGGGAGGACAGGGAAGGTAGAGTATCTCTGCCTACTCAGGAGACCAGCTCACCTGTTGGTTTCCTTCCAGACAACAAATCTAGCTATAGTATTCACTAGGCAGGAAGCTCTAGCTAGAAAGAATGTGGTGAATCAGGCACAGTGCCTGCCTAAACATGTAATGGTTAAGTCCCTGTCTGCAGTGAGTGCCTGAGCCTGCTGCTGCCACTGAAAGGTGGCAGGGATTCCACCTGCATGAGGTGTGAGCAGGTGGACAACCTGCTCAGTGTGGTGGTGGAACTCAAGGAGGAAGTGGAAAGATTAATGAATATCAGAGAGTGTGAGCAGGAGATAGATTGGTCAACTAACCCTCTGCTGAACATGCAAGGAGGACACTGAGTTGACACCCCACAAAAGGTGGTGGGCCCCCTCCCTTGCCATCATCAAGCAGAGGGAGGTGATTTAAGGAAAGAGGAGGAGTGGAAACAGGTCCCAGTTCAGTGTCACAGGCAACCCCCATACTGACCTATCTCAGTTGCCCAGGTGCCCTGAATAATAGATTTGAGGTTCTGGAACTTGAGGGAGAACTGAGTGAGAATGTGGTGGGAGGTCCACCCAAGAGGTTGTCGAGGGAGAAGTGGTGGACCCCATACCTCCAGATGGCTTCTGCCAAGAGGAATAGGAGGCAAACAACTATGGACTCAGGTAAATACACATGAACTCCTACTCAATGGAAGGCACCCCTGATGTGACATAGGCAGCTCCTGCTGAGAGGAACGGAGGGCCCTGCATGTTGGCCCAACCCGGCCTGCAGGGAAGTGTGCTGCCTCCCTGGGGCCGGGTCAGGGGTATTTCTAGAGAACTTCCCAGTCAGATTCATCCCTCTGATTATCACTCTTTATTTACAGTTCAGGCTGGCAGTGATGAAGTTGCTGAGAGAAGCCTGACGATTATCAAAAAGGAATTCAGGGGACTGGGGCAGTTAGTGGTCAAAGTGGGCAGACAGGATGTATTTTCTTCTATCCTGTCACTGACAGGGAGGGATACTGAGAGGAGTAGGGGAACCCATCTCATAAATCCATGGCAGAGAGACTGGTGCAAACACAACAATTTGGGTGTTTTTTTTTAACCATGGAGTGGTTTACTCAGCACCTGGCCTGAGGGCTGCAGATGGGTCCCACCTGTGTCAAAGGGAGAAAAGAACCCTAGCCCAGGAGCTGGCAGGGCTCATTGAGAGGGCTTTAAACCAGATGTGAAGGAGGAAGGGGATAAAATCAGGCCTGCTAGAGATGTTCCTAGAGGAACAATGGCAGGATTGGGGGTGAGGCAAGGGGCTTAGCTGAAGTGCGCGCAGCATGGGCAACAAGCAGGAGGAGCTGGTAGCAATTGTGTGGCAGGCAAAGTATGACTTATTTGCCATTGCAGAAACATGGTGCACATCCTGGTGAGGATTTGTTGTAGACCTCCTAACAAGGATGAAGAGGCAGATGAGGTATTCCGTGACCAGCTGGCAGAAGTTGTGCATTTGCTAGACCTTGTTCTCATGGGGGACTTCAGCGACTCTGATAAATGCTGGAAATAGAATGCAGCACAGAAGGAAAAGTCTAGGAGGTTCCTAGAGTGTATGGAAGATAACTTGCTGACACAGATGGTAAGAGAGCCTATGAGGGGAGGTGCCCTGCTAGACCTGCTGCTCACAAACAGAGAAGGACTGGTGGGAGAAGTGGAGGTAGGAATCCGTCTTGGACAGAATGACCACAAAATGGAAGAGTTATCAATTCTTGATGAAGTCAGGAGGGGTGGTAGCAAAACTGCTACCTTGGACTTCTGGAGGGAGGACTTCGAACTGTTCAGGATGCTAATAGGGAGAGACCCTTGAAATTCAGTCCTAGAGAGTAAAGGGGTTCAGGAAGGCTGGTGTCTTCTCAAGAGGGAAGTCATAAAGGCAGAGGAGCAGGCTATGCCCCTGAGCCACAAGATGAGTCAGCAGGGAAGGAGACCAGTGTGGATGAACAGGGAGCTTTCCTGAGGCTCCAGGAGAAAAAGAGAATGTTCCACCTGTGGAAGAAAGAATGGACAACTCAAAGAGAGCTTGAGAGAAGGTGTTAGGATGAGCAGGGAGAAAATTAGAAGGGCAAAAGCCCAGCTTGAACTCAACTTGGCCACTGGGGTAAAAGAGAACAAGAAACATTTTTACATATATATATTAACAGTAAACGGAGTGCTAAGGAGAATCTCCATCCTTTACTGGATTCAGCAGGGAACATGACCACTGAGCATAAAGAAAAAGCTGATGTTATCAATAACTTCACAACATCTGTCTTTAAATGTCAGATCAATTAACTTCAGGGTGTTCTACCTGCTGACCTGGAAGTCTTGGATGTGGAGCAGAATAAACCCACCACGATTCAAGTGGAAACTCTTAGAGATGCAGACTGCCACAAGTCCATGAGGCCAGATGGGATCCACAAGAGGGTGCTGAGGGAGCTGGTGCAGGTGATAGCCAAGCTACTTTCCATTATCTATCAGCATTCCTGGTCGATCAGAGAGGACCCAGAGGGCTGGAGGTTTGCCAGTGTGACTCATACCGACAAGAAGGATTGTAAAGAGGATTCAGGGAACTACAGGCCTGTCAGCCTGACCTCAGTGCCAAGAAAGGTTATGGAGGAAATTATCTTGAGGGAGATCACATCCATGTGCAGACAACAAGGAGATCAGGCCTAGCCAGCATAGGTTGACAAAAGGTCCTGCTTGGCCAACCTCATCTCCTGTAATTGCGTGACCCACCTGGTGGATGAAGGAAGGGCTGACAGAAGGTACTGATCTGCCTGGGGGTAGGAAGGCCCAACAGAGGGACCTGGAAAGGCTTGATAGCTGGGCTGAGGCCAATGCGATGAAGTTCAAGACCAAGTGGTAGGTCCTGCACTTCAGCCACAACAACCCCAAGCAACAGTGCAGGCTTGGGATTGAGCAGCTGGACATCTATGTAAAGGAAATGAGCCTGAGAGTATTGGTCAGCACTGGGCTGAACATGAGCCAGCAGTGTGCCCAGATGGCTAAGAAAGCCAAAGGCTTCCTAGCTTTTATCAGAAATAGTGTTGCCAGCAAGAGCAGGGAAGTGATCAGCCCACTGTACTCAGCCCTGGTGAGGCTGAACCTTGTGTACTGTGTTCATTTTTGGACTCCTCACTACAGGAATTACTTTGAGGCCCTCAAGCTCATTCAGAGAAGGGCTGATGAAGGGTCTGGAGCACAAGCCTTATGAGAAGCAGCTAAAGAAACTGGGATTGTTCAGTCTGGTGAAGAGGAGGCTCAGGGGTGACTTTATTGCTCTCTAGATCTAGCTGAAGGGAGGTTGTGATAAGGTGGAGGTCAGCCTCTTCTCCCATGTAACTAGCAATAGGACTAGAAGGAATGATCTCAAGTTGAGCCAGGAGAGATTCAGATTGGACGTTAGGAAATAACTCTTCTCTGAGGGAGTGGTCAGGTGCTGGGACGTGCTGCCCAGAGAAGTGGTGGATTCACTGTCCCTAGAGGTGTTCAAGAAACACTTAGATGTTGTACTGAGGGACAAGATTTAGTAGGAAATATCGGTGATAGCTGAACAGTTGGACAGGATGATCTCATAGGTCCTATCCAGACTTGGGAATTCTATGATTATGTGATTCTATGATTGTAATGCTTTTGAAATAGACTGTCAACGTGCATAGTTTCAGCTTGTTTAATAAGCATATTTGTACATTTCTGATTCAGGAGACGCTGAAAAAACAAATCAGTCAAATGTTTCATCAAAACACCAGTTCTTGCAATTTGTTTCACCACAGATTGGATCCATATAAAACAGCACTCTAGCACATCATACAAGCCAGGAACGCTATTGTTAAATCATTGTGTTATCTTTCAAAGGTACATTTGTACATACTTTGCAAAAATGTCTGTATATGCAAAAGCAGAACGGCTTTAGGTAAAACAGGGTCATGATTTATGGAAGACAGAGTTTAATTAAATAGACATACGACTGTTTTGACAGGCATCAATATTTGTTGTTTCTTAAAGGCTTTTCTTTAGTTTCCACCAGGGAAAATGATTATTTGAAAAGAAAAAGAAGGTAATAAATTGGCTTTAAAGTATTGCTTTATTTAGGAATAGTACAGTGTGTACTCAAGACATTACTGGGTTTTAACTTGACAGAAATATTTAAAATCTACATTATGCCATTCTGAAGAACAGAAAGTGTCTTCAAGATTTTACTAATTTTGTTAAGAGAATCGCTTGATTGAGCTCGGTCTAGTTATAAAAACAATGTTCATCAAATACATGTACCTACTGTGTACATTTGAGGTTTAGGAATGAGATGTGTATTTATGTACAAGCATGCGATCAAAATGACCCCCAAAAAACTGCTTTACATGCATACAAATCCCAGTTCAGCCTTTATTCAAGAGCCATGATTGATTCCTGCATAAACTTCAAGGTATATGTTGCTTTGCTTTCTCACGTTCCCCTGAAGTTAATGCAAAACTGTAAAAACTCAAAACAGTGTCATGTAATCCAAAAAAAATCCAAAGCATTTGGATATAAGAGACTTCAGAGAAGTCTAATATAATATTACATTATGTATTTGAAACATACTATGGCGAGTATATCAAACTGGAACATATGGCCAAATCACTAACTCTTCCTTCTAATATTTCACAAGCAAGACATGGCACCAGGAATAGTTCTGGAAATAAATCTTCGTTTGGATAAAAAATTCCAGGATTTCTAAATGTTCCTGGAGTTCTACTTGTTATACACACGTAGACCTGAAACACTGACAATAATAAACTTGCTTAGAAAGTATGTAAAAAACCAACAACCAACCAAAATAAAATAAAATAAAGAAAAAATTCTGGTTTCCTTCCTTCCTACTGAGAAAATTTTGGAATCATTTTTAAAGCATAAAAGCAACAAAAATGTGCAAGATCTCCAATAAGCTCTAGGTTGAGTCTCAATTGCTTCACAGATACTCAGTACAACTGCAGAAATCTGAAGAAACACCATCTTCTTTACGGTCAGCATGAAGAAAAACAATGAATGAATGGGCAAGAGAAAATAGACGGGCTACAGTAATACTAGCAGTGACTGAGTTTAGGTGCATATCTGTTAAGGATTTTTGTATGTTATTTATTGTTGAATACTCTGTATGCACTGAGCACTGTCACACTGTAACAGACTTCAGCAGAGAAGCATGAGTGATACTGCAATAAAATTCAGGAAACTTTGGAAAGCCGGAGAGAGCATTTTTATATTATTTTACACTGTGCAGTTTTAGAATGTGACTTACTTATTCTTTCTTGAAATGCAATAATATGTTATAGATAGAAGGAGATATATGGTTCTGTGTTTACTGCCCATAGCCTGCTTACAGCAGTAAGTGAAACCAGTAACTCATATAATGCATATAAAAATATTTCTTTTGTCTCTATGAGATGTAAAATATCCACATGATAATGCAGGAAATACTATCTTATTCTCTGAGGAGCTCCAGATGTGAGGATTTTCATGTTCACTGTTAGTGATTATATGTAAGAAAGGCAGGTAATATGAGCATTACCTAGACCATAACAAGTACGTTTACAACTTTCACCTACATCATATGCTGACATTTCAAACTAGCTGCCAAATCCAGTGATAAGTATAAACAGCTTTTGTGAAAACTATCAGAATGAATTTTATCACTCATTCTCCATTTACATTTCATGCTAGGTTTGCTGACATATTCTGTTTACAACGTGCAGGTGTTGTGTACTTCTAGACGGATGGAAAATTATTTATAGCTTCAAATACGTGCAAAGGCTTATCCACAATTTGTTCAACTTTATCTCAGGTTTTCCTTGGTCTAGAACACAACTTCTACAAGAATCCAACTACTTTTAAGAACAGAATGATTTTCACTGGAAGAAGCAACCCACCAATATTTCTTTTGGGTATTTTGAGAACATATGAGAATCACATATTTTCTCTATAATAGCATACAAACACCATGTCCATTAGCGATGAGAGAGTATAACCCAAAGAAACCAAGTGTAGTGCCTAAGCTCCTCAGAAGCTTTTTCCTGTGTGAGAAATCTCATTTCAAGGAACTTTGAATATGCTACTAATGTCCAGATACAATCATGGAATCCTAGTATCACCAAGGTTGGAAAAGATCTCCAAGATCATCTAGTCCAATCATCCACTCAACCACACATATTTCCCCACTAAACCATGTCCCTTAGTACAATATCTAAATGTTTCTTGAACGCCTCCAGGGACGGTGACTCCACCACCTCCATGGGCAGCCTGTGCCAGTGTCTGAGCACTTTCTGAGTATGAATTTAAGCAATATAAAGGTGATTATACATAAAATCTTTGTATCTCACCTTTTGATACTGGTGGTATGTTGTAGTCAGCTAGCACTATGAAAACAAGGAATTGAGTCTACAGAGCATTTGTAACCCTAGAGTTGCTTCACCAGTTCTCTAGAGACTATCATGACAGAAGAACAATGTGGGAAAATGGATTTTGTTGTAGTTCTAAGGACTGCACACAAGTGGTCATTTTTTGGCTTGAATGCTTTCAAATGGCTAGGAATTTTAACATGTTTCTAAGCATCCAAATCACGAACATTACACTCCTGGGCTGTACATTCTGGCTCCTATATATTCTTGCAAACATAATTTTCACCTCCTTTTCTGCTTATAGAATTTACCACTTGCTTTTCCAGGAAAACTACACAGAGCAGGTAAGTTAAACTAAATGAGTTTCATTGCTTATTTAGGTCAGTGGGAAATATGACTTCATTGACATCAAATGGTATTTTCCATCAGTTTGTTCTACACTGACATAATCACTGCGTGTCTAACAGTTGATGTGAGAGCACATATCTCTGTAAGAAAACCAGCGATGGCCCAGCATACTAGATTCCATATTAGTATCTTCATCAAGTTTTATATATTGCAACAAACAAATAACAAAAACAAACTCACAAATCCGTGGAGGCAAAGTTCACAAAACGAATGAATACCTCAGTGCTTTATAAAGTCATTATCTGCCACACTTTCTGATGCTTTTCCATTTCTTGTGACCCATGTTGCTACATTACTTCATGGAGAGGTGCTCTGCTCTGAAATAGTGAATGCTACAGAAGATTAGTTCAGTTCTTTGCTATGCTTGAGAAAACTGAACTTACCTCAGTGCAAGTGACTAGGATATTCACTGAGGAGGAATAGATAATTCTAGGCTCAACTCAGTCATATGAAAGTATTTAAAGTGCCCTAAATTTAGTGAATTACTGTGGTTATTAAGCATGTTATTTTGAAGAATTCTGCTTTCTAGTATTACTACCCAAAGACTCACAGTTATTAGTACTGCTTATATGCAAATTAATAAATAGGAAGAGTGGGAAGTTGAAGTGTGATACAGGCAAATTTATTAGATAAAGGATAACTGATAGAACAGCTCACTTTTTTTTTTTTTTTCTCAATTTATTGATGGGTGTTTTGGAAATACATGTCCAGAATACTCTTTTCTCATTTGCCCATGGAGATTCTATCTATGTACTACATTAGCTCTGTACTTATTATCAGTAGAAATTTATTTCTTGTCACTCACTGAAATATTTCCAAATTAAGATCATTTCATTTTCTTTTTACTTTGGTCAAGACAATGATTTTCTCTCATTTGATTGCAGCCTTTTACATACTCAGTGATGTAGCTGACTTTTTTTTACCTCATGCAAGAAAAGGGTCTTAATGCAATTGTTTACAGTCGTAACTAAGTTTAAAGAAAGAATTACCTTACTACGCTTTCATTCTAGCAGTTACATTATACTAAGGGATGGTAAATATGGTGCTTCTTCCATATCCTAGGGCAGAAAACAAAACTGCATTTCATACATAAGCAGCAATCCCTGGGAACAGAATATGATGGGAAAATGTATGGTGAAGTAGAGGCTTCCTTTCCAAGTAAAACTCTGAATTTTACATTTTCTTCAAGAACAGTGTGTTCCTGCTAAATACTATCTTTGTATTAACTACAGAGATAACTTAAAAGTAGAAAAGGGAAAAAACAGCCTACAGTTTCATAGGATTTGTATTACACAACAATAAAGTTGTAACTATAGCAATGATGTTGAATAGTACTAGCTGACACTGATTTCATTTCCTACTTACAAAACAGTGGCATGAGTTTTAGCAAATGTGATCATTCATTCTTTTACTGACTTTCTGTGCACCTGTGTAGATATGAAGGTTTATGTATGGAACACCCTTCGTATATTAATTCCGACTGCCAATCAAAGAGCTTGCCAGTATCAACAGATATCACTTTTTAAACAAATACGATGGTGGTGCTCCATAGATAATTCTTAGGATTAAATAACTCCTCCATACTACTTCTTCTACCCCAGTGCACTTGACATCAAATGGTGATACAGCAGTGGTGCATACCAGTCAGATTTTGTATTGCCTTTTCAAAAGTTCTTTTAGGGTAAAACTAAGCTATGCTTCAAATTTAAACTTCAGTAATTCTAACAGCTTCACTGGAGATACTGTACATATACACAGCTGTGACAATGTACAGTTTAACACCTGACATTTCTAGCAGCTTGAAGCATCACTAAGTTACTTCAAAATAGCACTGAACTCCTGAAAATACAGCACTGAAAGGAAGAAAAATACACAAGAAAATGTTTACTAAGACTCTTAGCAAACAAGGTATTCTAATAAGAAAAGCACAGTTCAGAATTTGGATGTTTCCTAGGCAAAATATTCTGCTTTCTTACAATCTTCTTATTCTCATTAATTCCTTGATCTTAATTCTCAGTTCTTAATTCCATAGCTGAGTCAGCAATAAATTGATCCTGGAGATCAACAGATCAAAGAGATGGCATCTAGCTTGTTCTGAGGATAATTTTCCCTACCTATGTTATAATAATATGAAGCAAAAAATAGCATGAATTAATCAATCAAACAAGGCATATAAACTAAGGCAATATCTTCCATTAGAGAAGTCATTGTGTTCTTTGACTGCTTTTTCCCTTGGCTGTTGGAACAACTAATTCCAATCACATTTGATGTCACCCACATATTTCTAAATAGCAGAAAGTCAAACAATACTAAGACTTGTTGCAAGTGGGCAAGAAACGTTCTGTTCTTAAGCAAAGGGAAGGGAAGGGGGAAGGGGAAGGAAAAGGGAGAGAGAAAAAGAAAATTATTCTTTTGGAAGCCTCCCATTGTTTCACAGACCTTTCCATCCAGGCTTAGTAATCTGTTGCAAAAGCTTGCAGCCTTTGCAGAGCTTAACTGTGTTGTAGTTTGGAAGTGTTTGGGACTGCAGAAAACACAGAATGCTTGTTTGTGATCTTGTGAGAAAAATGGTTCCCCCATAGAGTTAAGGGAAATGCTAAAAAAAGGCTTCATGGCAGAAACAGAGTGGAAGGCAGCTGTCTGGTGAGAAGTGTAGCATTTACATTTGTTTCTCACATCTGTACAAACATTCCTCCACAAAAAGAAAAATCTCTCCTATTTCACACTGAATATACTACTCAGATTGTGAAGGACTCAATCATTCACATAAGCTAGTACATAGCCAAAGGAGGAATATTCTTTTCAAGAGTGTGTGTGTGTGCTGGTATATTATAGTATTATATGTGTGTGTATGTTTGTATATATGTAAAGTCATTACTGAAAAACAAGTAAAGCCATCAAATTTTTGAGTTTAGCACTATCATTTGAAACTGACACTTTTCAGATGCAATAGGCTGTCAGAATCAATGATGGAGAAAAGAAAATGTTAGCTTCCAGCTAATAGCAGTTTACATACTAGATAATGCCATAAAACACTCCTTGGGGAAATCATTGTTTGGTGGAAAAGAGTTACACAACTTTTCTTTCAATATTCCCTCACTTGCCAGATGAATTTCTGAAAACAGACAATGTTTCATTTTGCCATGTTTGGACACAGAAGGCACTGAGGCATTTGAAGAGAAGATAGTAGGCTTTTCAGTGATGTGAGTTCAGCAGTTTGGAAACTAACCTTGTTTTTCATGTTTAGATACATTCTAATTGAAAGGATAGTGAGGCTCTAATACTCCAGGAAGATCTGAGTTTTCACAGTTTCTCCCACAACATGCTTTAAAATAGAAAGTCATCCTTAATTTCCTTTCCTGAGAAGGCAGTTGATATAACTACACTTTCACTAAAGAAAACTCTAAACATCTTCCTACTTAGAAACCCAGGGATAATGGGTGGAGAGATGAGGTACAAAACCCAGAGGAAAAAGTGGTACCTTCCCAAACTGCCTGTGTGGTTTTGAGCACTTCTCTATGAGAAGACTAATACTTCACTGCTGTCTCTCAGGCTAAAGGAATCCATCTACCTGGCCTGATGCCCAGCTTCTTGATGCCCCTCACCATTACCAGGGATGCAGACATGCCTACATCTCCACTCTTCAGGCCTACTCTCATGCATCTTAAAGAACCATTAAAAACCTCAAGTAGACTGAAAACAGAAGCAGTCTGTGTCTTTTGCTGTTTCTTATACCATTTCATGCGTTGAAAGTATTAATCCCTACAATAAGAAAGTACAATACAGGCTATGTTTGGGATGTGTACAGGCTTTCTTGAATGCTTTTGAATGCCAAGTGAACCACTGCATTGTGCAAGAGGAAGGCCAGTGAGTATCACCTAGGCATGGATACCAGGCAGGAGCAGCCAGATAGATTCTGCGATGAGAGAACATCACTAAAGTTTTTAATTTTGAGGATTTCATGAACAAATAAACACTGAAATTTCTAGTTTTAATTGAAGTGGAGTGGCCTACTACTTACAGCAAAGTAGGACACTTCTCCAGCCAAACAGGAAAAGCAAAGTTTAGAACACTTGTTATGATCATGCAATAAGGAAGTTTCAAAAACATTCTTCTAAAGGAAAAGAAATCAGAAACAAAATTACCAAAATGAAGTGGGATTGTCCCCTTGCTTCCTTCTCCATATGATTGTAAATTAGTGGACCTCGCTTAGAAACCACATCCAGAAGTATTAATATAGGTTTCAAACACAATTAAGACAGAAGGTCTTAATTTATACTAGAAAATGCTACTTTGACAATCTCTGTTTTCCAGGAGGCCCATTCCACTGGCCAGTTCAAGCTGTACAGTCTACAGCATGCTACACTTATACAGATTGTTAGTACTCTTTTGTGTGTGTGCGTGTGTCAATGTACTACAATGTGTCAATGTATGACAATGTACCACCTCTCCGAAACATTATGTACCTTCAACCTCTCCAGCCTTCTCTTTCCTCTTTTCATTTTTTAAGTCTCATCTGAAATCGCGGATGGATTCAAGCAGTACTCTTGGTGCAACCACTGGTATGGTAGGGAATATATGGGGAACTGAAGCACAGTGAGCATAAGAACAGATTACCTTGTACCTGTTGTATTATATCCCTCTGCAGACTCTGTGTGATGCTTTCACAATACCTAGCTGTCCGTGAGAGCCATGTTACTAAGGCACTCCTGGCTAGAGTCTGAGGCAAGGTAGATAGATAAAAGGGGCACCCAGCAAAATATTAATTGGTTGGATAGTTGTTGGCAGAGGGTTGTAGTCAACAGCTCCATGTCCAGGAGGAGGCTGGTAGCAAGTGATTTCCCCCAGGGGCCCATCTTGTTCCTCTATAACATCTTTATCAGCGACATAAGCAATGGGATGGAGCATATCCTCAGCAAGTTTGCTGATGTCAACAAGCTGAGAGGTACAGTGGGCACAACAGAAGGAAGGATTGTTATCCAGAGTGTCCTGGACAGACTTGAGAAGTGGGGCCACATGAACTGAATGAGGTTCAGATGTTCAATTCCATTTGGGTCAGTGTCAATTCCAGATATGCAAGAGGGCTGGGAGAAGAACTCCTTGAGAATTACCAAGTAGAGGGGAACCTAGGGGTTCTGATGGGTGAAGAATTAGATGTGAGCCAGCAGTGTGCACCTGCAGCTTGGAAAGCAAACGGGATTTGAGCAGTGGCAGCAAGGTGAGGGATGGGATTGACCCCCTCTGCTCTGCTCTCATGATGCCCCATTTGGATCACTATGTCCTTCAGCACAAGAAAGATGTGGAGCTTGTGGAGAGGATCCAGAGAAGACCATGAAGATGATCAGAGGGCTGGAACACCTCTCCTGTGAGGAAAAAATGGAGTGTTGGATTTGATCAGCCAGAAGAAAAGGCTCTTAGGATACATGATAGTGGCCTTTCAGTATCTAAAAGGGGGCTATATGAAAGAAGGAGGTAGATTCTTCTGCATGAAAAATTCTTTACGCAGAGCTGACCAGAGAAGCTGTGGTGCCCCATCCCTGGAGGCGCTCAGGGCCAGGCTGGATGGGGCCCTGGGCAGCCTGAGCTGGTGGGGGGCAGCCCTGCCCACAGCACGGGGTTGGGGCTGGGTGGTCTTTGAGGTCCCTTCCAACCCACACCATTCTGTGATTCTGTAACTCTATGAAAATACATCTTGATGTGGGGAAAGTGACTAAGCCTCTTGACAATTACACATACTCTTTCAAAAGAGTCAGAAAGCAACTGTCAAGTTGCTGGGCTGTATTCACTAAGAAGTTTCCACTATCTGCATTATTTAAATAATGTGTCAGAAAAATAAGCTATCTGCAGAGATTGTGTCAGCTTTCAGGTACTTCAGGCCTTCTTCTTGAATTTCCCAGAGCACCTCAGAGAAGCAGCAGATAAAAATGCTAGAGATTAACTTCTCCTTTTTGAAAGATGAGTGCCCAGCACAGCAGAGAAGGCACACATAGTATTAAAAGTAGAAGGATAGGGACAGCAGTCATCAATGATCACTAACTTGAAAGACTGTTAGGTGAGTTGTATGCCTACAAAGAAAATCTGGATGTGCTGACCCTCACCACATTGCTGTAGCAATCAGACTATTACAAATATTTCCATATATAAGATTTCACAGCTTTCATTTTCAATATGTATGCTCGTCTTTGTGGATCAGAAGAAGAGGACACTGACGTCTTGTGCAAGCTGGCACTGTGCAGTGTATCAGTGAAGAGAGAGCTCTATACTAACTGCCCTACCAATACTCATTCTGCTAGATTTCAGACTATCACAACAGTAATACAATTTTTCTCTAAAAATCAGCTTGAGCTTTTGAGATATAAGTGCATCAGAGCTTACCTACGTATGGTAAATCTACGTCTGAAAGCTATTTTGATCAAATACAACTTCTAAATGAATTAAGCAGTTTTTAATTATAGTATTATCTCAAGTTTCTGCTTTATACAATGGAGCATAATGTTTAATGAAACGTGTAACTTAGTGTTGCTGTTCTCTTGACAGTTTTCTTTCCCTAACCCATTTCCTGAAATAATCCCTATATGGTTCATCCATTTCTTTTGAACATATCTATGAAGATCCATTGAGATGACTCAGGGAGTCACATGAAGCCAAACTTGCAGGAAACTCTTTTATTTAAACTTTGTGTGTGTGTGTGTGTGCAAACAAACAAACAAACAAACAAAACAACAACAAAGCCAACCAGGATGCAATTTCTTAGTGCTGAATGCAGCTTCTCGGGCTTAATACCACTGCTGAGCTATGCATCGACTCTGAACTTTGCAGAGTTTCTATTACAAGAGCTGGGAATATGTTGCCATATTCAGAGAAACTAAGTTTGCAGCTGTATGTTTTCTCCTTTTCCCCTACCTTTCTAAAACCCCAAAACTTCTGATAATATGATCTTTGTATCTTAATCCACAATGGCCCTCTTTCTATTCCACTGTTGTTGTAATTTGAATTACATTTCTCAACAGGACAAAAGCTCTTAGGTAGACTTTTTTTTATTATTATTATTATTATTTTTTCTTTATTTGCTGCCTTGTCTTCATTTTCAGCTCACAGGGCCATACAGATGAGGCGCTGTTGATATCTTTCCAACAGCAGCATCTGGCTCTCTGGCAAACTGTTTCACTAACTGTTCTGACCTCCTGACAGCTCCAGCACTGCTATTGAGAGCTGTGTAGATTGGCTGGAGTACATGTGGGTCATCTCTGCTAATTCTTCCTTTTGGGAGCTGTTTTTATGTCAGTAGTGAGCAGTTTGAGGATTTCAGGTAACGACTGCCTATCAGCAAACAAAAAGGCAAATTATGATCAATTTAGTATTTTTTACATCATTGGAGAGAAAAGAAAGAAACATTATCGGTTTCTTTGGTACAACATAAATGCTAATGTTGCTGGTTAGAATTAACCATTTTGTTTCTGTTTAGTTACATGAAACAAAAGTTCTTGTGCTGTAGCTCACTAAGTAGCAATGACGGAAGTTTTGTCAGTTTAGTTTAATGCTCTGGAATTTCTTTAAAAGGTCAATAAATATGCTTATTATTCCATTTATTATATTCAATTAGTGGAAATATGGACAACCATTTTTTTCTTAATTAAGATGCATTTTTCCAAATTTCACGATGCCATTTGACAGAAAACATAATGCTTATGTTTTCTCTGTAGAGAGTATTCTTTTCCCCAGCTTAGTACATATTACTCATGTTCTAGCAGTCGAACTGCATAAGATGTACACATCATCCTATGGAAGTCACTGGACCTCAACAGATAAATTAGAAAGCTTTTGATGAAAGTGTTAGTATCTGTTGATATTTATTTCCACTGGTCTTATTTGCCACCTGGGCACACTGTTGGCTCATGTTCAGCTGAACATTGACCAACACCCCCAGATTTGTTTCTTCCACACAGTTTTCCAACCACTCTGCCCCAAGCCTATAGTGCTGCTTGGGGTTGTTGTGTTCAAAGTGAGGACCCAGCAGTTGGTCATGTTGACCTTCATCTCACTGGCCTTAGCCCAGCTACCCAGCCTGTCCAGATCCCTCTGTGGGGCATTCCTACCCCCAGGTAGATCAACACCTCCTGCCAGCTTGGTGTCATATACAAACTTACTGAAGGTGAACTCAGTGCCCTCATCTAGGTCATCAATAAAGGTATTGAACAGGACAGGCCCCAAAACTGACCTCTGGAGAACATGGCTGACTGCCAGCTGGATTTAACTCCATTCACCACCATTCTCTGTGCCCAGCCTTCCAGCCAGTTCTTTATCCAGAAAAGAGTGTACCACCAAAGAGTGACTTTCATCTGTTCTTTGTGCTCTAATGAAAATATCTGTTTATAACCTCCGTGCAAACAAGTCTGTTCTATTAATTGCATTATTGCTGTATTTGTGCTCTATTGTTATAAATATCATTGGAAACGAACAAAATAATGGACAAATTAACACTGGTATTATCTACATACATACCATACAAATTATTTAAGACGTATCCAACCTGTAGTCCACAGGCCACGTGCAGCTTGGCACAGCTCACATTTTGGCCCTACCCCTGCCCTGCACCATCTGCCCCCTGCTGGTGTGGCAGCTCTGCCCCACCAAGCAGCATGGCCAAGACTCAGGCACCACCCATTGCTCACAATAACCACACAGTAGTGTGAGATTGGCACTGCCTGGGCTGAAACTAGGGTATGGGGATGGCACATTGCAGTACTGACTCAAGTGATGGAAAATAATTGTATGCTTTGTGATTCACTGGCTAAACACAGTTCTGTGAACAGCAAAAAAATACACAGCTGTGCTTTCCAAACTGATAAAGGAATTTGAGAACAGGTTGCACAATTGCTGGGAAAAAAGTCTTTTTTTTTTTTTTTTCTGTATAATAGCAACTCCATTTTCAGTTGACATAAATACATTACCTGCAGATTTTCAAATGAAACGTAGGGTTGCAATCAGGCTTTCAAATCTAAAATCTTATTGTGTCTCCTTATGTCTTTATAAGACATATCCTACCAGTGGAAGACGTTCACTTCACCGTCACGCCTTACTCAAGTCATTGCTTTTTGTCAGTGCATAAATTTGTGAACCAATATTTTCAAGGGTGAAGCACAGAAAGAGTAAAATTTCATCAGAAATCTCTGACAAACAACCCCGAGCCCAACCAGTGCATCAGTTTCACAAAAACAAGTTCAAATATCCCACTAGTTCTGTGCTTTTGTAGGTTTGTTGTTGTTGTTGTTGTTTTAATAAAAAATATCTAAAATTAAAATATGTTTTTTTAACTTACATACAGTAATCATATCATACATTTTATGGGAGCTACTCCAAAAGCAATGCCTCCTCTTCTATGGTGTTGGCCCACAATGCCAGAGGCAGATGTTGGTGGTATGGCAGTAGATACTGAACTTCCCCACCAATGTCCCATTACGTATTGTTGCTGTGAGACAGATGGCAGCAGTGGGGCAGTCAACATGGAAGCACAAATGAAGAAAAGATGTGTCACTGAATTCCTCCATGTGAAAAAAATGGTGCCCCTTGACATTCATTGATACTTTCTGAATACCGATGGAGACCAAACACTGGGTGTCAGCACAGTGAGGTGGTGGGTGGTTCGTCTCAGTAGTAGTAACAGCAATAGTGGGTCATCTCTGATGGTGCAGATTTTTACGAGCATGTCATGCAGGCTCTTGTTCATTGCTGGCAAAACAGCATAGCTAGTGGTGGTGACTGTTGAAAACTAGTGTTTTGTGGCTGAGAATTTGCTCTATCAAATAGAATTATTGTGATCTTTCTATTGGTTGTTTTTTTCTGTGGAAATAACTAGGAGGCATCACTTTTGGAGTGACCTTTGTGTATGAAGCCCATAACAACTCCTGTTCATTCAATGGGGCCTAGGCAAGCCAAAAGGTTGAACACCCATGAATTATTTTGTGAAACCGCAGAGCCACAACATTTCTGTTGAAAAGATTACTTGTTAGGAGTCAAGAGTGGAAAAAAGTCCTCCCTGGAGACGAGTCATCTTTTGTATCCTTAAAGATGTGTTCGGTCCACTTAAAAATTTTATCCTGCCTATTTATTACTTGCCTTATGTTTTGAGTGTGATTCAGTTCTTCCTACTCTAAAATAAGAAACTGAAAATAAAGTAATGTCAATTCATGGTCAGTGAATGTACTAAGGTGTAAAAGGTATATCAGTGTGTATTCCAGTCCTTTCCAGGAATCAAGGAAGCCTCTGAAAATCATAAGAGCATTCACATTTTTCAAGATAAACCCTGACATCTCAATGTAATTAAGACAACTATGTATTTTGAATATTTCCCACACGTAACGCTACCTAACCCAACCGTATTGATTGTGGAAGGAGACCAAGATGCTCTGTGAAGAATATTAATCTCAGTTTGATAGATTTATTTCTGAAAATGCTCCATAGATATCGCACTGTATGTGTTACCAAAAATGCTGCATTTAATGAATTACTAAAATCTTTTCCACAAATATCCTTTAGTACTCCCCAGGATGAGTACTATCAATCCATAATATTTGGGGGAGAAAAAAAGCTAATGTTGTTTATGACTTCAAGCCAAAATGTTTTCAAAAGTAATTCTGGGAAAGTAGAAAGCTTTTACTATTATTTACTGTGGGGTCAAATGTTACGTTACTGCCCCTCTTCTATATGTCAGATTTGATAGATCAGAAATCACCTGTGTAGTAGATGGATAATAACCTCAAAATCACTACACTGAAAAAGCATTCAGTTCAGCACTTTGCTATATACTTTTCAGGTATATAAGAAACTGACTGTAAGATGCTTAGTATAAACAATCAAAAAATTGGAAAAATAAATCTGAACTAAGTAAATATTTTTTAAAAACATTCTAACAAACAGATATTCTTCCTTGGATATATACCATCTTTCATCCACTAGAATCTCTTTTTTAATCCTTGCCACCACAGAGGTGTGGAAGTAACAGCTACAACATGCAGAGAGCAGGCAGTCAGCTTCTGCAGTCCTCGTTTCCAGCTCAGTGAGGAATAGTTTGCTGAAAACCCTAGAATAGCTAGTATAAATAAAATACACCTATGTGTATAATGCAGTTTTGACTTATTTGAGCCCTCGGAACTTCTTTAACATCTTTATAGAATGAAATGACCATTCATCATATTACAGTGTGAGACAGGCTATACTTTGAAATTATGCATAGCTGCTACTTCTGTGATAACAAAGCAACAGGTTGGACAAGGGCTGCATAAACAAGTCAACACCTAAGTGAAACACATTCAAAGAAGATCTGAATAGAAGATAAGGACAGACTTACCTAAACTATTAACTATTAGTGTGGGATGAAAATATGATGATGCCCTGAATGATCTTGTAGTGTACAAATAACAAAGGAAAGGACTGGCAGGAAATGTGTAAAAAAATTCACTGGAAAACAAACAAACAAAAATTAATCTAAACCTCAAGAAATATTTTCTGAGAAATCTACTAATGAAATAGTTTATTAAGGGAAATTCTTTTGCTTGAGTCATTCAGAACTGGAGCAACAACTGACAGGGGAGTGGAAAAGATGATCTAACTCTCGTGATTCTGTGGTTATTTTAAATGGAATTTTTTGGAGCTTGTTTTCTTAGAACACCTCTCCTTACTGGTGAGGTCTTAAAGACCTTGTACAGCTGTTGTCTGGCTTTCTCCTGTCTGGCACTCTGTGTAAGTTAAATAACACCTAACACATGGTACTTGGAACATGCAGTCTTGGTGTTGCTGCTCTGATCTTTCCAGCCACTATATCCCTACCAGCAACACTGTGCTCCAATTTAGTCCTGGACCAAAAATCAAAGAAATGATACCTGTTTGCCACTTTTTGATAGCTCCGTTTTAAAATATTGTCTAAAAAATATGTGGTGTTAATACATTTGGTATCAGAGTAGGAATGAATTATTAAGATTTAAGGCTGGATTTTTAACGTCAGCCTCCTTTAAGAGCCAGCCATCTGCTTTGTACTGAATTACAAAAAGAGCACTGTATTACTATTATACTAATGGTAAAAAATAAATGAAGGTAGTGGGATTGAATTTTCAGTATTACCCAATATAAGTTGCCCTAACTTCAAAAGCCATAGAGATAAGGCAATGCCGGGTGCATTTAACGGTTCCAGACAGCCAGTTTTGCAAACGTAGAACAATATACAGTGCCAGTTGTATTGTTGCCATGTAGTGGAAAAACATGTAATTGTTTGTTGTCTTAATCCTAAGCATGTGTTTCTCTTGTATTATTTGGACTGGGAGCACTATGGTTTGCCATGCCAAAGGCTGAAAATGATTATTAAATGCACAGCCCTCTAAGACGTTCCTTTGATTTCAACTACACTGACAGTTGTGTTTTCAAGAACAGGCCCTTATTTTGGATAGCTGGAAAAGAGTAAGTACTAGAGACTGCTACATCAATGTCTTGTTTTTCCATTAGATCCACTCTCCATGCACAGTGTTCTGCTTTCCTTTACCCATCTTCATTCTCTTGTAACTTCCCCAACTCTGAATTTCATCAGAATATTGTGTGGAAATTTAAACAGAAAGAATCAAATAAGCTTGTGAAGTGTTTGCCATAGAATCATAGAATCACAAGGCTGGTAAGGACCTAGAAGATCATCTAGTCCAATTGTCCTCACACACAAAGGCAGCACACAACAAGGAGAGTAGTAGGTCTACTCTCAACATAGTTGCTGCAACTGTTCTGGAAATCATGAAGTCAATTCCATTATGAACAGGATGAAAGCTACTGAGAAATCAAAGTGGACAGCAAGGTTGAGAAGGGAGAACAAATAACATCCTGAGAATTGAAGTCTTGTCTTATGAGGGAAAGATAGGATTAACAGATGACCATGCAGAAAGTATGGAAAAAGTCTATGAATAGTTTAAGCACATGACTGACAAACATACCATGTAAATTAGAGATTTGCTTCAAAAAGAAAACGGCATACTCTGCAACTTGTTAAATATGCAGTTTTGTATTATGCATGTGATAAGAATCTTTTTCTCTGAAGGCACCATTCCAGCAAGAAAATTGGTACACGCTATTGCTCTTTTTATGACTGCATGTGTTTCATACTGTGATTTACATTTTTGTTTGTCATAGGTGGTGGGATAGAAGCAGTGATCATCTTTCCCATGCTCAGACACATGAATTATTTGCAAAAGCTCTGTTTGCTGACATATTTATATCAATTAAACATTGAAAAACACACAGACCATCTGTGTCTCTACTCAGAGGTTTAGTATTGGAAAGCAGGAGTAAGGGAAGATAATGTTTTTATAAATTTTGTACTACTGTAAAGCTAAGAAGTTGGAAATGCACTTCTAAGGTAGGCAGAGGTATGTGCCTGAAAGTCACCTAATCAAAATATTTTTAATACCGTCAGACTGGTGCCAAAAAACTGAAACAGACTTTCTTGGGATTATTCAGATGCTCTGTTCCCTTGTACCATATATTGCATTAGGTAACCTCCACCAACATATGCAGAAAGCATATGCTATATATTTTTCTCACAAAGGTCTTCCTTCACTCTATATGTTCATTCAGTTGTTTTCTACCAGCAGCTAACGAGCCTGCAGGATCTACCAAAAATAACTAAGACAAAGTTATTGTCAGTAGGCTTAAATTCACCTGGAAGAATAAACTTAGATCTAGAACCTGAGAAAGGCTGAAAGCAAATGATGAATGAATATCTGAGGGATGCACCATAGGAGGTCAAGAGAATAAAATGTCTTCTTTCATTACCAGTTTATTTGATCCATTACTGTTTGTTTAGGTAATAACCTACTACCAAAACTAATGGTTAATTGATAAATCCCCAAATGGAAATGAAGAGTGCTAGATGTTGGTCACTTTCTAAGAAGCTCATGTTAGATTATATACCTAAGAGCTACTGCAAGCAGCATCGTTATGGCATAAAATGAAGATCTTACGTATCTGATGTAATTCACATGTAACTATTTTGTTCTTTCCAGAAATACATATAATGGTAGACTGCTCCACTCTTTAGAAACTTCTCATAATTAATAAAAGCAAAATAGTCTTACGGGAGAAGTTTTGCCTTCTATAATTTAGCACAATTTGAATTAATTCCAGTATTCTAGTTAAGATAATTAATACATGTCTCTTTTTCTTGCTACACTGGGAGCAAAGGCTGCTGTGATCATTCTCAATTTGAGCAGTCTCCCATTATTTATCAGACAGAACTGCAAGAAACGTTTGAGGATTGAGACCATGTTTGCCAGTGGCATTTAATATTACGTGTCAGCAGTTCATGTTAAGAGAAGAATAATAATATTTCATTTAAGGGGATACAAGTAACTTCCCGTTAAAACGTATGGAGATGATAGGATTCTATTCAAAAATAAAAAACAAACAAACAAACAACAACAACAACAACAATGTGGATTTTGGTAGCTATTTTGACCATGATATACATACAACAACAACAACAACAACAATGTGGATTTTGGTAGTTATTTTGACCATGATATACATATACCATTTATTCATGCCCATTTCATAGCCATGGGCTATATGAGCCACCACTGCTAATACTTTTTCTAGTCACCTGTGGTCTGTCAGCTAAGAAAAAGGTTTTGGTGGTTCTATGATGCAGAAGCCAGACAAACATACACAGAGACATGTACGTGGACTCCACACAACATTTTAACCCGTAAGATTAACTGGATTTGACATCCATTATTTTGTTCAGTTTAGAGCCACAGTTTGAACCTATAAATATAACTATTATTTTAAAATCGGTAAAGCACATTAATAGTGTTGCACCACAAAAACCGATTACTTTGTATCTCCTCTGCTACCCAACAGACTCCAAGTGTATTTCTGAAACTGAAAAACTGCATAAGTTTAAATTAATTTCAGCATTATCTTCTTTTACGCTCTTGCTGTTGAATCCTAATCTTCCAGCAATCAAGTTTCACAACATTACCTCGTAACCATAAATGGAAGTTTCAAATAGTATCCAACTGTGACTGCAGCTGCACAGCTACGTTAACATCCTTTTTGATATCACTTACATTTACTTGGCTTCAGATTTTCATGGTTTTATTCCTTGTCAGCTCCAAATATACTGACGTGCTCTTGAAGGCAGAGAACAAGCATTCTATTATTTACAGAAATTTCAGCACGCAAATATTTTTAAGAATGGATGTTTTAAATAAATGCCTCAGTGGTCATTAAAACATATGGGAAAATCATTTACTTCTTAAGAAAATTGAAAAACTAAAGGCAGAATTCTTTAAGTATCACTTCTTTTTTTTTTTTTTTTCATAGTAATCTGTCACAGCTCTTCATAGTGAGGAATGGCATTCCAGAACCGATTGTAACAGCACCTTGGCATGCACAGCAATCTCCAAAAACATTAAGACGCTAAAAATGTGTCTGGACTACGTGTACTACATAATTTTTATGAGGTAATTAGCATTAAACATCACATATAGATCCTATCAAAAAACAAGAATAATCTCTCTCATTCGTTCTGCTAACATGCAGTGTTTGAAAACAAGCAGTCTCAATGCCTGCCAAAGCAAGAACCAGTCTCATTAAAAGTAGAGCCAGTTCTTGTTCTTGACGATGCAGTGGCTTCTGATCAGTTCTTTTAACCTATAAATAATAAATTCTCTTTAATATTCTTAAATAGTATTTCTGTGTGTTGCTTGTCACAAATCAGAAGGTGGATTTTGAAAATGGCTGGTTGCTAAGGTCAAAACACTTCTATGCGTTTTGTAGTACAGCACAAAGCTACAAGTTTTCTAGTAACTGAATAGACATTTCCTACCAAACTAGAAAGAAGATGCATCAACTACATCAGTGTAAAAATTAAAACATAATTGCTGTATTCCAGCAGTATTAAACTACATGCTTAATGAATAGCGTATCCAGGACAGAGAGATTTAAATAGTTTTACACTGAAACCACAAACTGAGAACATATTTCCACTGCTAGGCAATTTCTGAGGATATGTGGATTTTGCCAGGAGTATCTGGAAGAATACAAAAAAATAAAGCATTCAAGACAGACCGTTACTGTCACTTAAAAACAGACTTTGTCTTATTCCTGGAAAGTCTCAGAAGTTGGTGAATAACATCTAACACCACCTGCTTTCTGCCAGAAAAGTGTCCTCACAATAGCTTCAACTTTGCAGGGTCACTGAAACTGACTGCTATTAGCTATTTCTTTCTTTCTTATGCTTTTAAACAAAGTGAAAACACTGTGCTTTTCCTCTATATCTTAAAGCAGTTTTATTTCCTTATTGCTGCGCTCTTTACTACCAAGTTACACTCATCCAACAAATACATAGAGCCAATTAGTCAATTTGAAGGTTGCTTTATAATGGGCAATTGATATTCTGTTCCCACCATTCAAATATACATTTTTACAATAAAAAATTGTATGTAAAACACAGCTCAGTGTTGTAGTCAGTATGAAATAAGAAAAAAAAATACATTATATCAGTGTAATGTTATGGGTTTTTTGTATGTACTGCACTTCAGAATAATGTTATTTACCTTTCTATCCCCCATGTAATAGTTTTCAAGGAAGCCTGCTTGGATCGTAATATACCCCTAGCGTTGACCTACAGTAAGTAACCAGCTTCTGGATTTTCCTTTTGGAACAACAGTCTACCAGTTGGAGCTATCTTCCACAACTTGCTGAAAATGCTGTGTTTCCCTTCTGACCTGAGGAAAGCAAATGGAAGTTTGTCTGCTCTTTATAGTTCTTCCATTCAGAAATTCTCCAGATTCCATGAACATGAGTGGATGTCTGTTGTCAGAGACTAATTCTCTCAGGCTTTCTTTGCGACTGAGAATTAATAAAAATTCGATTAGTCTTGTATAAGAATCCTAAGAAATTAAAATTATTTTTTACTTTTTGCTGAGGTAATAAATTCTATATGTTCTCACTGATGCTGGTACAGAAATCTCCTGAACTTGTACTTAAATAACCACTATCCTGCTTTGACATTCATTAGAAGTGGCACTGCATACTGCTCTAAACTTGAAAGCCATTGTAGGATATGAGTGGAGGGTTCACTGATTACGTGCATGCAGATCTTTTGCGAGTATGATAAGCTAATCAAACTTGTAAAACGTTGGGTACCACCTCAGTTGAACATTCTGATGTCAGCTAACATCACTGTACACTATAGATAAATTTATCCAACAGATTAGTATTTCTAGTAAGCACATGTTCAAGAGCATGACATACATTGACATTATCCTGTTATGTATGGCAGGACTCATTTCAATATCACCCCACAGACTTTAAAAAAGCATGTGATCTACGCTTCCTTGATATGTTTCCCTATCTCTTAGGATGCTCAAAATTTTTATGTGAGAATACATCAATCAGCACTCAAAGGAAACACTATTTGCCTGTATCTTTTTTGATTGAGAGCAGTGATATTTGTAAGGAATGTGATGAAATGGGTTAAATCCTTTGAACTATTTAATTTATTCCTATATGAACACAAAGCTTTGCTTCTGATAATAAAAAATATTTACTTCACTGCTATAGAACTGTTGACACAAGAACAGTTTTCAACTCATCTTGGTGGAGCTAGTATATACCTCATTAAATTCACACCAAGATATGTCTGTAGCAATGACTTAATCACTTTGTAATGATTCAGAGCAAAGAGGAAGGTTTTGCTTACAAAAACCCAAGCCTATTGAAGCTATAAAATAGCTGCAAATATGCTTCATACCAAATTCATCCCCAGGTAATAATCACATTTCATGAACTGGCTGAGTACTTGGTATAATGAGTATTTCCCTGAGATTACATGAGTCCTATCAATTTTATGCGTTATTTTTATTTGAACTGTCATCAGAACTTCTACCAATCACTACAGTTCTTAGTCTTTGTACATCCTTTATTCATAAGAGACAGTCAGCCATGAGTTGACCCAGCTATATGCAGTCATCATGTAATGCTGAAGTCAAAGTCAGCCTAGCAAGAAGACTCTTATTTGGCCTAGTACCGCATGGTTTTCCAGTTCAACCACCTAGAACAGCTACTTGTTTCTGTAAAGGAACCCCAGAAAATGCTGTTGAATATAGCCAGTTACCATTTTATTTGGCCTTTCAGATACATTCCCAACTTCTGATGACTGGCTATATTTTAAGACTAGGTATGGCTCCTTTCCTGAGGGTCATACATCTGTTTCTAAGTGTTGAGCAGAACTGAGTTAAGAAAGAATATATACAATGTCAGGAGGTGAAAAGAAAGCAAAGGAGACCTCAGCACCTGAAATTTGTTTTAATGGTATTTGGTGTTTTTCTGCATGCAACAATCCACCTGCAATAGTTTTTGGTTTGCTAACTCCACATATCTTAGGATGACATTTTTTAATTACTGTTTAGTTTAACTACTTGTCTGTTGTTCTGGAATATAGAATCTAGAAAAACTGTTTTGTTTCCTAGTGAATTTTTGTAGCTAATGATTTATTCCCAGTGAATAGAGAGTTTCTAAGAGAAATCAGAATGAGTAGAAAACCTGCAGGAATGTATCACTGTTCATCCTGCTGGGATGACAATTTGACAAGAACTCTATAGCAAACCTGATGAGAAAGTTGTTAGCAGGGATAACTCACTGACATTTGAGAGCTACTCAGAACCACCGAAATAGAAAAGCCTAACAATAAACTAACCCTAGAAACCTACATGGCACAGCAGGAGAGAAAGCATAATAATGGGGAAAAAGCAGGGTAGGAGTAAACAATACCATAAGAAGCAATGCTATGTTTAGAGAAAATCAGTTGTGGTGGTTGAGGATTATGGACACATGTGAAAAGTATGCCATGTCTTTTTTGCAGATGTGTAAAAATACTAAGCTGCCTGTATACTCACTGCATAGTCAGGAATGAGGATTAATCAGATTTTTCTAGAGAAGCATTAAAAACACGATTATGAGGTGCCGGGAATTGAAAAGATATCCAAAAGATCTGTGGAACAACTTTCCAAAATGCAGTGCAGATACAATAAATACGTGTATCCTCCAGCATTTGAAGGAGAGATCTGCACAGACGTTTGTCAGATTCAGGTCATCACCCTGGCTGAGAATAGTTATCAGCTGAAAGTTAACATACACCCTTGTTTTCTTCCTTCTGTGTTGTATAGCATTTGGCAGTTGTTTTTATTTGTTTAAAATGAAGCTAACAAATCACATTTATTTGTTCTTTTGGGTGGCAATATTTGTCCTGTAGCATAGACTTCTGAAGCTTGCCTAAACAAATTAACATGGAAAAATATCAGATGTCTGATTACTCTTGATCATAAAAATGCATTTGGATGATCTTCAAAAGTCCCTTCCAACTGAACAGATCCATTCTATTCTAAATATGAAAAGACATTACAAAGTATTTAACAAACAATCTTTAATCTTCGGCTTCTCTATCTGGGGGAGAAAACTATCAAGAATTAGGAGCAAACCTTCAGCAGCTGAAATTCAAGTAACCAAGCATCACAAAAAGCAGCCATTTCTCAGTGGCTTGCACTTATGAGTGTCTTGGGCAGCTGCATCTAGGCTGGCAGGTAGATGTTTGCAGACTAAATTCAGCGTTGCCACTCTTCTCTTGATCAAGTATTCCCCCTCTCTCCTACAATTAAAACTATTGTAAAGCAGTCCAAGCTTTCTGAGAATCTGAAGGCTTGCACAACATATTTCTATCTTCAAACATTTTCTTTACATAAGATAGTTCGGAAATTACCTCAGCAATGTCTACAGAGGAAAGAAAAGGCTTTAACTTCATCACCACAAATCCTTCTGGTTAATTCAGCCCTTCTGCCAAAGGCTGCTTTATTATCTCAACTCCTCTTTCTTCATGAATACCAAATCCTCATTTATTTCACCTGTGACATAATACAAATTCAGTGACACTGTCCACAAATGTCCACTCTTTTCTTCCTCTCTAGTACCAGATCCAGCACTATTCTGGTGTACATGTCACAGGTACATAAGGTCTTTTAAGTTCTTCAACTTGACCAGAGGTATTACATCACTGTCAGGCCACAGAACATGGAATATACTATAATTTCCTTAGTTTACTTGAATTCCTTTTTTTTCATGGTTTACAGTGGCAGCATAAAGTTTATGATTCAACTGCATTCTTAGGAAGAGGGAAGAGTGGAGATTTGTTGATCAGTTGTAGGAAAAATAGATCCGAGACAGAGACAGAATTTTCCGCAGACTATACAGGAAGGATGCTGCCATCTCAGTGCTGCAGGCAGAGTAACCAGCTCATTCTGAATACCAGATCCCTCCTAGACTGCACAAGTACAGTCATCCTTACCTTTTTAAGGCCTCGCCACCTAATGGAATAATCTTTAATGCATTTATAGTAAAAAGCTATAATGGAAGTCAAATCCCTTTTGGTGGTAGACGTGCTATATGTTAGTGGAAACAGACAGGTATTTGCACAGCTTTCTGAATGCTGTAGGTTGCCATCCCAATTCATTTCCAAGAAACTAAGCACAGACTAGACTGGAATAGTCCATTTAGAACTTCAGAGATTACCTAGTCTAACTGCCTGAACAGTTCAATGAAGTTCAGAGCTAGCCAAAAGGTAAAGCATATTGATGAGGGCATTATCCAAATGCCTTGTGGACATTGTGAGAGGTAGACTGTGTTTTTGCAGTGGAAATCTCCAGTGTTTCTTTATGGAGTGTAGGAAAAGTTGTTTTCCATAAAGAAACTTGCTGAACAGAAGTTAAGACTGGGACGTTCTGACCTAGGTAGAATTGGCACAGGCACTAGGTGAGGTAATTATATAGGGCAGGGGAGAGTCGGGTACAGTACAAAATGGGTGAGCTAATTTTTGAGAATATTGTCCTCCCATTGCCACAAGAAGCACAGAACATACCTAAAAACAATGGGTTGGAAACAGACATTGTACAGAAAAGTAAGGTAGTAACAGTATCAGAAGACTGTGAGCCTGAGACGCTCAACCAATGAGTGCCAGGAGAGGCATCACTTGCATCGGACCCAGGGTATATAATGGAATGGATTGTACTGACTAGTTGTGCAATTTCTCCCTTGTCAGTAGGGGCTGTGTGCCCATTACTGCAATAATGAATGAACTGCTCTTCACAGAGACCTTTGCCTGATTAGAAATTTTTGATCTTGAGAGTTTTCTCGCAACATCGACAGGCATGGGGCATCAACCAGCTCACTAGGAAGACTTACAGGGTTGATCACCCTCAGAATAAAGACATCATTATTTTTTCATGTTCAGTCTGAACCTTCCCTATCACAATGTTGTGCCATTTTCATGCATCCTGCTGTTAGCTCTGAGAGAGATCAGTAGCTCCCTCCCAGTTATGCATCTTTAGGAAGTTGTACAGAGAAGTGAGGTCATCTCTTGGCCTGCTCTTCTCCAGATTAGATAAATCAGGTGTAATTGGCCTCTCCTCACAGGACATGGCTTCCAGACCTTTCACCAGCTTTTGGGAGCCTCCTCCAGACACATTCAAGAAAGCTAACATCCCTTTTTATATTGCACACAGTATTCAAGGTGAGGCAGCAACAGTGCTAATAGTAACAGGAGAATTGCCTATTTTGGCCAGTTGGCTATGCCAGGGCTGCCAGGGCAAGCTGATGATTCCTGCTGTGCCTTTTATTGATTAGCATCCCCAGATTCCTTTCTGCTGAGCTGCACTCCATACAATCATCTCCCACTCTCTGCCTTTGTCTGGCATTACTGCACTTCAGATGCATAATCTAGCATTTACCTTTCTTGAACTTTATGATGTTACTGATTGCCCAGTGCTCCAGCACATCTAGATTCCTCTCCAAAGCCTCTAGTCCTTCCAGGCAGGCAACAATATTTCCCAGTTTAATAGCACCAGCAAATTTTTAAGGATATCTTCAACTCCTGCAGATGGATTGTTGATAAAATGTTGAACAGAACTGGCCCTAGAATTGAGCACACAGGAACATTAATAGTGCCAGCTGCCTGTCAGAAGTAGTCCCCTTCTGCATGACCTTTGGGGCTCCATCACTGAGCAAGTTCACCACCCAGTGGAACACATACATCTTTTAATCAGAGCTGGACAATTTGTCTAGAAGAATGCCATGAGGTACAGTATCAAAGCATTACCAAAACCTTTAAACATATATATGTGTATATATGTTTATATATATATATATATATATATGTGTGTGTGTATATATATATATATATGTTTAAAGCTTGTATATACACATACATATGTGATATCCTACAATGATGAGACAGAATAGTTTCAGCAGAACAGAAACAAATATCCCAGAATTCTGGATGTAAATGAAAAGCAATGTGTCTCCTGTACATTAGGGAAAATCTGCGTTCCCTCTCTCTGACATCTCAGGAAAATCCCTCATTTTCTAAATGAAAGAAACGGACCTTGGTACAGCATTCTGTACCACTCCACTGTGGCTCACTCAGCTCCCCTGTCTTCATTCTGTTCCTCTGCTGTGAAAGCCAGAACATGTGTGGCCACTCCTAGGGTGTGCTTGGCAAGCTTCAGAGCACAGACGCCAAGCTCCGGAATGCGTTTTTTCCAGCATCGATATGTGGGACTGTAGCTGTCTTCCTGGCTGGATTTCTTTGTGCTGCTGGCTGGCTCTACGTTTGGCTGCTGAAACTAATGAAGGTGTTGCCAACAGGACTGGTGTGGGGATTAGTCTGGTTTAGCTGTCCTAACCTTCAGGATGCCATGATCCTTCAATTTCCCTTTCACAAAGACCAAAAAAACCAACAAAAATCCCCAACATTTTATGTTTAAGAACAAGTTTCTAGAAGCATTTTTTTTTTCAGAGATCCTTTCTCAAGGGACTTCTGTGGTGAAGGAAGAAGTGCCTTATCTATCCCAACTGTTACATCACACAAAGCAAGAAAACCTTGTGAA
Organism: Alectoris magna; assembly: GCA_030625065.1. Classification (NCBI taxonomy): domain Eukaryota; kingdom Metazoa; phylum Chordata; class Aves; order Galliformes; family Phasianidae; genus Alectoris; species Alectoris magna. The sequence continues at coordinate 21,053,930 of CM060564.1, read as the reverse complement.
AATTCTACCCATAATTTCTGAGCAGGTCATAGATCATCTATAGGTCATCAAGTTATCTCAGACTTGCTGATAGCTACATGGGAGAACCAGTGTATTTCTATATTTCTGCCTTTTATTTAGGACTGGTTATGTATTTTTAAGTTGGCAACAAGGCGGAACAGTGCTTTTGTGTCTCAATACTGTTTATGTCTCTAAAAACGTAGTATAGAGACATAGAGACAAGCTACATTGTAAAGCTTACGGCTAAGCCAACATGACTAAGAATAGAAAAGAATACTACAATAAGAACCACTGTCTGCATCTTGTACAAAGGTGCTAATACAAGCTTTTCAATGAATCCTTTGTATGCATCTGATGACGGTGAGTCTATCGAGATCTACCCGAGCTGCTAGGTAAATATCACAGCCCAAAAGCAAGTTGAAGGTATTGACAAGTTAGGAAAGTAACACCTATTTCATTCTAGCTTGGCTGTATGAAAAAGGTATATACGACGTACATCCTAAAAGTGGGCTAGAAAACATCCCTTATCCAGTATGTTTGGGAGATTTGAAAGAAACTATTTTATTGAGGCACTAGGCATTGTAATGCTCTGCTGGGGTTAATGTAGTTCTGCACTGATGGGATTCAAGTCAATGCTTACAAGCCACATGAGAATCTATAATGTGTTTGCTCCATTATCTCTGGTTTCCAGTGAAGAAGTATCTTTTGTACTACTTTCCATAAGAACATCCATTGATGAGTATAAGCATGGCCTGCAGAGGTGAATACTCTTGGCTCTCTGTGCTTTGAGAAGTTCTCACGCATTTGGTGGCTTCAGTCCTTCCTGGAGCACTGCCTGGGGTGGTGTTGCTCCACTCCCAGTGTGAAACAGAATGCAATTTGCACAGACTGTTCCTCAATCTTTTTTAGAAGAATGAAAGTTGGGAAATGTTTCCATCACTGAAGTGCTTGGAAAAAGAAGGGGAAAAAGATTAAGACGCCCAGACACTCAAAAACAAAGAACAGGAAAAAAAGATAGAGGAAAGAGAGAAAAGGAAGTAGCAGAAGCTGCATCAGAGATGGATGTATTTAGAAACTACAAGTTTTAAACATTGTGAGCTTATGTGCAAATCACAAAGAAAGAACTTCTTATCAAAACTAGGGCCTGTAGCTTGGGGCCTGTAGACCTTAGGACACCTCTGGAATGATGTAGTACTTGACAAGTGTTAGAAGGTGTAGCAAGTGTTTTTCCAGAGACAGTGGCAAGGAAAGAACAGTGAAAAGTTAAAAAAAAAATCTTGTATAATTAACTTAAGACTGTATAAATCATCATTCTTTTCTTACTAAGATAAAAGACGGTCCCTAGGAGAAAGAAATTATTAAGAGGGATTAGCATTTCAGAAAGATCTTTTGTTTTATTTTATTTTGTTTTATTTTTGTCTGGAGGGGATATGGAAAATAACTGAAACTTTTATTGATCCAAGGGATTTAAACTAAACTGGATTTAAAGAAGGAGGGAGGAGGTTATAGGAAAGGACTACAACAATGGATTGAAAGAAAGCAAGAAACTTTAAAGAGTTTGTAAGGATGGAGATGGTATTGCCGTGTCTGCGACTGGGGACATGAAAAGTGGGTGCATACCTTTGGGTAAACATCAAAAGCCTGGGAAATGCTACTGGATGATTCTGAAAACTCCTTATCCAAACCAGTCTGGTTTGGAGGAGATAGTTTTTCTTGCAGTTCATTTCTGTTTCTTCCTGTGGCCAAAACCAGGAAGCAAAGAGAAAGAAAAAAGAGAGGAAAAAAAAAAAAAAAAAGGACAAAAAAACCCAGAGGGAAGGTAAAAAAAAAAAAAAAGAAAAGAAAAAAAAAAAAGGAAAAGAATAAAAAAGGAAACAGAAAAGAAAAAAGGAAATGGAAAAAGGCAAAGGGTAAATAGAAAAAAAAAAAGAAAAAAGGAAAGATAAAAGGGAAAAGAAAAAGAAATGGAAAAATATTAAATATTTAATCAGCTTAAGAAATTTGGATTTTACTTGCATTCTGAATTGAAGATAATTTGGAGATTAAAAACATTATATTTACAGATTCATGGACTCTCTAATTCAAAAGAAAAATACAACCACAAAATTAGTCCTGTTCTTAACCAGTGTGTGATCGCTTGTACTATATCGCTTGTACAGAAATTAATAAACACGTATATAGTGATATGAATGGGGAAATTTTAAATGGAGCTGTCTACAATTGCAGAAGTGAGTGAGGTATCATTCTACCCTTCTAGAACTTTAGATTCAATTTTCCTTTGCTTTATGTACCCAACAGGTATGTAGGTCAGGATTATAAGCATTTTAAAATTCTAATTGGTGCTTGATAAACAATTTTATTTAGTTACGGGAAAAGCACTTTTGTACCAAAGTGTTGGAAACTTTACATTGGTTTCTTCTAAAAGATAAGGTATGCAAACACTAGAAGTTAGAAGCAGGACAGGAGCAGAGACAGCTGATTTGCCAGGACTTCCTATTGACATCCTAATCATATTTAGATGTCTATGGTACAAGGAAATAATACAGGCATGCACAGCTTTGAGCACCTTGCTCCTTTCTGCCCAAAGAATAAAGAAATATAAAGTAAAGTAACTTCCTCCAAACATACAAGATTGTAAGACAGAAGGAGTTAGTCTGAGACTTTCCACACCAGAAAGAGCATCTTTCCCCTTTTGTGTATTCTTAGCTCTTAGCTCCCTACTCTGAATTTGCAGGGAAATACATATTCTCTGAAAAGTAAAGTTTATTAACTGATACAGGGCTTCATCATGCACAATTTAATGGTTATCTATACAAGAAAAAAAAAATTAAAAAGAAGCATTAAGTTGTCCTGCTTTTTCTTTACTTTCTTATTTCCCTCCCCCCCCCCCTTTTTTATAACTGTTCCAAACAGACAAATCCTGGTTTGATTGTGTAATCTTAATGACTCCAGAGAGGTATTTGGAAATAATCACTTGACAAGCACATTGCAATGTGCCATTTTGTTGCTGAAATACGTGCTCTTTTCATGAAACTCCAAAAATTATGGTTCATTGTAGTAGCTCTCAAGAATTCTTTTCTGATAATACACAATTCAATCTTTTTAAATGTGTATGTGACATTTTCAAATTACGTGGTAGTAGCAGTGCTGAGCATGACAGTCCTCACTGCTATTAATATGAATTAACATACTTCAGATGTATTGGCAACCATACAGACAGGCATATTTGGATGAGCGAGAGGACTTGCAGACAGCTTAATTTATTTCACTGTGATGCTGCTGGGATATATTTTAAGTCACCTACAGTGATTTCTGTTTGATGGTGATAGGACAAGGGGGAATGGTTTCAAACTAAAAGAGGGGAGATTTAGATGAGCTGGAAAATCTTTACTCAGAGGGCAGTGAGGCCCTGGCACAGCTGCCCAGAGAAGCTGTGGTGCCCCATCCCTGGAGGCGCTCAAGGCCAAGCTGGATGGGGCCCTGGGCAGCTGAGCTGGTGGGGGGCAGCCCTGCCCATGGCATGGGGTTGGTGCTGGGTGGGCTTGGAGTTCTTTTCCAACCCCAACCATTCTGCTATCCTGTGATTCTATGATCTTACGATGCCTGGGTTCTTACTTTACCTTGAAAGCAGCTGAACGCTGCATAATTACACTTTAATGTAGCCTCAGTAATCCATGATTCTAAATTGTGTTATGCCACTAAACATTACGTCTTCACTTCCCTGAGTTGTGGACCAGATGGGACACATTCTCCTTAAGCATCCAGACAGTTTCTATTTAAAGGAAAATGTAACTATTTAATTTTTTTTGCAGAAGAGAAACTGTCTGATTTTAGTGCTCAGGACTCATGGGATATGTTCTAGGCCAAGTCAGAAACCTTAAATCAAAATACTATCGTTGGTATAAAGTTGTGGGTTTTGTTTTAAATATATATATATATAATTATTTTTTTTTTGTGAGCTTTTTTCTTCACTATTTAGCGCAGAAAAATCTTATCTGTTTTCTTTTTTTCCAGATTACAGACTCGCAAAGCAAAACAAATCATAACAGAAAGACAAACATATATAGATAATTCTCATAACATTTTCTGTTTCTCGTACACTAGAAATAACCTCAAACTATGGATTTCTTTTTCTTCCGGAAAATTTCTCGCAGTTAAAATAGGAGCAAGTCCTTCAAATCTATTTAGACGAATTCATACCTGGAAAATAATGGACTTCTGGGTGTTGTTTCAACTTTTGTTTGCAAACGGAATAGTGAGATTTCAGAAACACAGATGTTACTAACATGTACAAGCACTTCGGGCAACCAAATTATCAGGGAAAATATATGCAGAGATGATAAATACATAACAAAAAACTGGACACAGGAACCAAGCCTCACGTTTTCATTTTCACAGCTTGTACAAAGTCAACAATTTTCTCTTCCTTTTCTTTCTCATACCAAAAGGCAAAATCTGCTCCCCAGTCAGTACTGAAAACTTTTGAGTTCATCACTGTAGAAATAGAGCAAGGCAGGAAAGCCATATACTTCTCAAAACAGTAAAGGTTTGGGTAGAAGAAATATACTGAATATGCTACCAGATGTCCCTGGAAAGGCTGAATGGCTGTTTTGTGTGAGTTTGACACACAACTGAGCCAAAATGGAAGTCTTTCTCTAATAGTTTTTAACCACAGAGGTCAGTTTTTTACCCAAAGTTTGTCCATCTGTAAGAATTACAGATTCTGTAACCATAGAATCACAGAATGGATTAGGTTGGAAGGCACCTTCAAGCTCCCTGCTGTGGGCAGGTTTGCCACTCAAGTTACAATTCATAAGGATAACTTCATACTATAATACAAAAACCTAGAGTCTTAAAGGATTGTAAGGACTATCAGTTACAGATAACATGGATTTCTGCACATACTCTGTGTACCTAAGTTTAGATTATCTTCTCTTTAGTCTTTTTTTGTGTTGGTTTTTTTTTCTCTTTTTCATGTTCTCTTCCAGGTAGGTGAACAGAAAGCTAAATGCAGAGGGCTGATTGAAAGAAGTGAGAATTATCTTTCTTTCCGATTTCCTCATCTATAACAGTTAGCAGGGGGAAAAAAAAGGGAGGTGGGGGGGGGGGGGGGAGAAAAGAAGAAAAGAAGAGAGAGAGAGCAAGAAAGATGCCAGATGTGTGTCCTAGCACACTGATGTGAAGGAAACTTTGCAACGAATGTTGACATTTTGGCACCGAGGACATTGTTCTGACTGGGGTCTAAGTGGTGAAATGTCAACATTCTTTACTTCCACCTAGTAAAATATTTGTTATAAAGTGTAAATAAAGACTACAGGGTTTTTCTTCACATTAACTTTCTGAAACATCTGGATTTGTGTTTATATTGGTCTCCACCACAGGCTTATCTTCAAAGCAACCTGCTTTTATTTTCTGTTTTTAATGGATCCTCTCAAGCTTTTTTTTCTAAAAGTATGACAATATTGTTTGGCCATGGGAATGATTTTAAATAAGAAGTGATAAAAAGCTAGAAAAAAAAAAAAAAAAAGCCTATCTGAACCTGCAGGATGCTCATATGAAAGCAGGTGAAATATGATACAATACTGCACGTTCTAGAAACAAGTACATTGTACAGACAAAGAACCTTTCAACTCCAGCTGCTGAACTCAGTAAATAAGAGTCAGTATCTATTTCCTTTGTTTCTACATCCAGTATTAATTTTCTAACCTAGACTGGATGCTGGAGAAAATGCAGGCAAATTTTTCAGAGAACACACTCATGACATCTCATCTCCAGATCTCTCAAGGTCTCCCCGCTTTGCAAACAGCAGCTCTTTTTTTCCCATCCAATTATCTTTGCAGTGAGGGTCCTTGAGAGGCGACCACATTGTAATAGACGATCAGGACACTGCAAACCACCAGGCTACCCTCCATTGGCAGATCAAAATCCACACCTCAGTGTGAAAACAGTTAAGTTTGGAAAAATATGCAATGCTCAGTACACACAACAGCATTCTGGACTTTAAAGAAAAATAGCTCTCTTAAAGTTTGTTTGTGATGCCTTTCAGAGCTTCTTGTTATATCCAGTAAACAGCATATAAAAGTATTATCCAAAATTACGTTATGCCAAAACTACTATCACACAAAATAGGAATTCCAAAAAAGAGAATTGGTGATGTGTCAATGGATGCTGAACCTTCCCACCAGTATCCCATTACACTTTCTTTGTGTGCAACAGAGGGCAGTAGAGAGGCAGTCTGACAGAATGCTGGCTGACCTGGAGCAGTGCTGCGCCGCTGGATTCCTTCATGAAGAAGCAATGGCACCCACCGACATTCATCAGTGATTGCTGAACGTTTATGGAGACCAAACAGTGGGTGTGAGCACAGTGAGGCAGTGGGTGGTGCATTCAGCAACGGTGATGCGATGTGAAGGACAAGCCATGATCTGGATGGCCACACACAGCTGTTACTACACAAAACAAAAAGCATCTCAACCTACACGTATCAGTGGATTACAGCCAGGGAACTGCATGGAGATGAATATCACCTTCAATATGTTGGAAATGATGGAGGTAGCATTGGAATACTGCAAAGTTTGCACAGGTAGGTTACATGAACGCTCACACAAGAACAGAAAGAACACTAAAACAGTGCAGAAACAAATGTCCTCAGTGATTTCCACCAAGGTGTACCTGCCTCCAAAATTTGTTTAGGTTAAAACTCTCAATTCGTTCCAGACTGCTCTTCTTTAGTCTCGTTACAGTCATTGCAGCTTAACCAAAACAATTATTTCTCCTTCAAGGCTTTCTTGGCAAGTAGGACCAACAGCCCCATTCTCGTGGTGCAAGAAGAAAGCGTGAGGTTTTTTATGTCACAACTTGGATCCTCACAACAAACTCATGGAACGCTTACACACAAACAACGACCAAATCACAAACAGATGAAAACAGCCAAATCTGAAAATCCTCTCTGAAATGAAATTTACTGTGAAGAAAAATATGTTCTGTGGAAGACCTCGTTCTGCAGACAGTAACGTTATTGTCTTATTCATTTACTGACTGTGGTTATCTGACTGCAATGTCTTTTTTCTTTTTCCATTCCTAAGATATTTCTTATGGCATTTTAATGCACTTAATGTACATGTGTATACATTTTTGTATAAAAATTAGTAATATGCTGCTGGGGTCTGTTAGTCCGTCTGTTTATTTTACATGTGTATATTTATATGAGAAATATTTTAGTTATTAAACTTCATGTCAATGAAAAATTAACTTCCCAGTGCATTTTTATACAGTAGATCTTATATTATTGTTACAGTCAGAAAAGTGACTGTAAAAATGGTTCTGTTTATGAGTGTACCAGTTCCTGTGTGTCTTCAAGTCAGTGGGAAGCTATAGTAATGGCTCTGCAGTTATGGAATATATTTTGCAGGCTTTACTCTAGGGACACTAGCATCTACTTTCCAGCTTTTAAAAATGCTTAGCTTGAAAGGATTCCAGCTTAGCATAAATCCACATTTCAATTTATTAGCAGCACTCCGGTGTCACACTTCAGACTTCACAAAGAGGCTTTGCTCATCTTGATTCGAAGATGCTGCATTTTGTTACATTTGTTAATTGTGCAGTGGTGGAATAGGCCCTGGAATTGCAAAGGAAAGGAGGATAGGAATTCATTTCTTTTCCTACAGGGAGACATGTGGGAGACTTATCCCATTTTCCAACCTTTAGGCAAACAAAACTAGTTTGAAATAAATCAGACAATCCTCAGACTCAAACAAAAGGGAAAAACGAAAACTGACTGGACTCTGCTTTGGAGCAGAGTGCCAAAGGAAGAACATTTCCCTGCCACTCACAACGACTGTTGGCCTGACTCCTACTCAGGTATAAAATTTCCAAGGAGCAGAATCTGAAGACAATTATTTTTTCAGACATAAATGAATTCTTCTGCCATTACAGATAACCAGTCAAGGCACATACCTGAGTTAAATAATTATTACTTATCAAGGATAATCAAATGTAGAGGTAAGGATTACACATTTCTGACGTCTGATTGTGGGTTTTATATTGTCTTAATTATCGCTTACTTTAGGCTTCTTAGGCATGACACAGACTTTTTTTCTTGCTTAGCTCTCGTTTTGCTAGGTTTTGGATTTTTTGCACATTGATTTGTTTGTCCTGGCAGTTACAGTTACGTAAGTGGCAGATCTAGTAAGCAAAACCTTCAAATACAGAACTCTGAATGTGTGCTAGTCTTCATTCATACGGAGGGAGCTGTGATGTTCTGAAAAAGATACACAAAACAACCAATATTTTTAATATACAGAGATAGAACTATAAAAAATGTATGCTGCTCTTCTGCAGATAGTACTTTAAAATACTACAGCTGAGAAGTTTCAACAGTTGTTGAGCAATGCATCTTTTTTGTGCTCAGTTACTGAAGTATGGTTAGGGTTAGTAACAGGCCAGGTCAAAATCTTTCCTGGAGACCACAGTCTGAAGCTGAAGTGAATTCACTGTCTCCAGAGTTGGCTGTGATTTTTGTAGCTCTGTCTCACCGATTGACTGACTCTTATCTTGTTGCTCAAAGTGGAAAAAATTTGCTCAGATTTTCCCAAACATTCTTCAATATTCAATGTATTTTTTCAAAATACATTGCAAAAAATCAGCCAGGCCAAAACTAGAAATGGGTGATGTTCGGATCCTTGTGAACTAGAGAGACAATAGAACCACAAACAAATATTAGAGCCTGTAGGGAGAAATAATTTTTTTGAAGAAAGGAAAATTTAATGGCTTTCTGACTCGCTTCAGAGAAAGAATTACTCACTAGAAAACAAATGCCAAGCTAAGCCCAAAAAAATGCAGCAGAAAAATGAGGGAACAGAGTCACTGACATGCACGTAGGACTTATGTTCTAATATGCACTCTCAGACTGTAGCTGCAGTAACTTGTTTTACAGTTGGATATGAAATCTACATGCTTTATGCCTCAGGTGTCCAAAATACCCACAAGAAAACTGCCATTCTGAAAAGTGGTGTGTTTATGCCAAGAAAGAGCACAGGGGTAAGCAGTGATCTGAGCGATCTTACAGGTCAGAGAAGGCTGGTTCCATTTTTGCGATAAGGCAACAGACAACATGTACTCCAGAAACACGTGTGAGAAGGAGGTGCTTCAGCACATTTGGAGCAAGTCCACATAGCCTTCTGCTGACAAACCGAGTCCTTCTGCCCATGCTTCAACTCAACTGGATGCCATCCAGCTCTGAACTGGAAACTGCTGTGAGTACGGTGTGATACCCAAGTTAGCAAGTCTTGCTGAGAGGCTGACTTCAAGCTCAGAGTTGGATCGCAACTGGCAGACAGCGCAAGTTCAGTTCTGTCTGCCCAAGACCGAGCAGACATAGCTTTAGGGTAGAGGAAATCTGAGATTACATAAAGTCAGTGGATTAGGATTTTGCACAGCAGAGCTCCCTAGAGAGAGAACTAAATGAGAGAACACTACCCAGAGTAGCAAAAGTGCTCCAAATGCTGTGAAGAACAAGGCAGATTTGTGAAATAGTTGGGAGAACTGAATTGCAACATCTCTAAATCGGCGCCTTCTGCAGATCTATCTCTTGGAACATTTTTTTTCTTTTAGGATAGATTTAAAATAGACGCTAGAACATACATTTAAGAGGAATCCCAGAGCCCTACACGCAGATTTTATTGTGTTTATGTGAGCACAAGGCAGTTCTTTGGCTAACCAGGTTTGTTTAGTAGCCTGTAAATACCTGTTGAAGTACTATATTTTGGTAAAAACTGCAATCAAATGACAATACCAAATAACCAAGCTTTTAATTTACATATTTTAAGCTTTTAAAATCATTTGTGAAGCTAAAATACATTTGAGAGCTAAATACAATTAAGGAGAGATGACTGAATTTGGTCGTGTCTCGGATAAAATGTCTTTATGTATTTACGAATAGTCACATCCGCTTTGCATTTCCTTCTAAATGCATCATTTCATTAAGACTGAATGAAGACAAAAAAATTTTTTTCACCCCCCATATTTCAGGCTGAAATATGTAGCTGTCTTATAAGCTACGCCTTTTCATCACCAAGCACTTCACTTTTGAAGCATATTCGCCATGCTTGATAAACATAGTTTCAGAATTTACCATGCTGTCAGTTTTTTACAATCAACTACTCTGAATTTGAAATGGCAAACTAATATGCTTCTTTTTGTATGGAGGAATCCTGCTGGTTCATGCAAAGGTCAGTCTTTCTTTGAGGAAATAACAGAAGTGCTATTGAATGCCAGAAGGGAGAATATTAAGTGATGGGCTGGAGAAAGTTCCTTGAAGTCCAAAAAGACTGAACTCCTTTTGAGTTCTGCTGTAGCGTGGGGGATAAAAGCTGCTAGCCCATGCTACATGAAGACCACAGCACTGGGGCAAGTCATGGGATAGAGAAAAAAAACAAAACTGCATGTATCCCAGATCTGTAGGAATAGTGTAGCTGAGATTTATCTACTGCCTTTTTCCCAACTTCTGCAATGGCTTATTGCAAGAACAACACATTTTATTTCTGAATTAAAGAAAAGAAACATCTACAATGGAGACATCGTTTTAGTCTATGAGTAAAGCACCATGAATATGCCTCAGCTCGAATGGATCAAGTTAAAAATAAATAAATTCTACAGCTAAAACTAATATTGGAATGTGAAAAAAAAAAAAGGGCTACTAGTGAAAATGTCCCAGAAGTCCTATGATACAAATGGGTGTTTAACATTGGAGTTGAATTTGCGATGGTCAATATGCTATTATCTACAACTTAGTTCAATGACTCAATAGCACTGTCGTAATTTTGGCAGATTTTCCCAGGAATATTTACAACTCAAAGCATGCATATATTCAGTGGTTCCTATTTAGGGATGCAAACACAATTCAAAATAAATTGTACTGTTGTACCTATGTGTATATATATATATCTATTCAGTACGTGTGCTGAGTTTTTTCTGTACATGGATTGAAATTGCCTTCATTTTCTTTCTTCAAAGCTTTCACATGACTACACAGATATTCAAATACCTTGTGATCCCATGGATATAGACCCACTGCACCTTTCCAGTTAATAGCTGAAAACTATACTAATTACTTTTTAAAATTTAGCAAAAACTTCCATTCAGCAAACCTGCTCCTTGTAGTGTTGATTAAAATCCAGCAATGCAGTTTGATTTAATAGCAATAAACACAATGATGCTAACACACCCGAAAGCTCCACTATTTCACCTTAGTACCCAAAGTGATGGTTACAGAAACTGCTTTTCTCCCTGCAAGGAGACTTACGTTTGTGAATAATGTGTATTTCAAACCAGTGTAGCTCCAAATGGACACAGGGCTGTACATATATTTTCACAGACGTGCAACACAAACATGCGTTATTTTGAGGCCCACAGCCACATGTCATTTTTCCCTTAGCAGTAACTCTAGCTGCAAGCGTGTTGGAAGAAACAGTTCCAGTGTATGGAAGTACTCCACCAGATCTACCTTAGCTGAAGTAAAGCTCCTTTACTTGCAATAACTGTAGATCACCATCCATCATGTGAGACATTTCAGAGCCCCCCAAAATAGAAGGTTTATAAATGGAATGCATTTCCATCCAACTGCATAAAACTGTGTCACTTCAGACAATTTCAACTGCTTCTGGCAAGTACTCTTGTAAAATTCCCCCAGGGATTTAGTAAAAACTCCCCAGTATGTTGTTTTTGAGTGTGAGGTGTTGTATTTAAAGTAAGTTATTATTTTTAATTGGCTTAAGGAAAAATGTGTTCATCCAAGAATGTTCAGAGAATCCCCCAGGCTCTAGGATTGCGAACGCTGGAAGTCATGACACTGTTTGCCAAGATCAGCGAAATACTGCCCTCTTCCGATCAAATTTGATCTAGATAGAGGTAGCTGCTCTTGCAATGAAAAATGAGATCTGTAAAAGAATAAACAGGCAAAAGATGAAAATGTGGCTTGGCAACTGGGTATATCATCTGCAGTGGTTTTTCAGTAGGGAACACCCATAACTTCTGAGTGGCAAATGTAGAGACCACATCAAAGGGAGAGATACAAAGCATCTGAAAAAAAAAATTGACATGCACGATATGTCTGTATTTTGGGAGATTAATATGTTAAAAAAAAAGGTGGCACGAAATGCAACTAGCAGACGGGTTTAAAACAAGCAGAAGGACACACAGTTCTCACGTAATTAAGTGATGGAACTTCTTGCTGCCAGGTTTTGTGAATATTGAGCTTTTAATATGTCCAATGCTAAGGAATCCAAGCCCCAGAAAGAAAGTCAACTTAGAGAGCTCTGAATGTAAAGACGTGTTCAGGAAGCCTCTGATCTGCAAACTAGTGGGTGAGTTTTTTGCAGAATGGCCATTGGCTTGCCTTTTGTGGTTCCCAACGTGCTCTCTACTGGTAGCAACCACTGACTTCTGGTGCCTTCCATGTTCACCTTACTGAAGTACGGCTTCTTTAGCAGAAAAAATAAGTTGTGCACTCGCTACCCATAAGGCATTTTGCAGACATACAAGTAGAACAAGGTTCAAAAATAAGATGCAGTCATACACAGTCAGGCACACTGACCTGCTGGTCCTATGTCTTCTGACTGTTTTATGGTCGCTTCCTCACAGAGATGTCATCTCTCTGTACCTCACACCAGACTGACATGCAGCATGGTTCCTGCTGTGAATCACCACGCACCCAGAAAATCAGAGAGCTCTTAGACTCACCGTAAAAAGATTGGAACGTGAGGGTCTGAGACTTCATTAAGCGTCTGCAGAACTATTGGTCTAGAAAACAGCTTTAACATTTCACAACATGAGCCCTAATCCTTCTCACATGTCCTAAACCTGTTGCTGCACACATGAAAGGTGCTCTTGTTCTTTTTTTTTTTCTTTTTTCTTTTGTTTTTTTTTTTTTTTTTGACTCATAGTAAATTCCCCAGAGAGAGCTGGGGAAGTAATCCTTACGCTCCCGTCCTGGTAAAACCCACAATTCAGCTTTTACGTGTACCAAAAAAAACCAGAAACCGCCATGAAGGAAAACTACTGATTCCTCTCCACCAGTGTGGACAGACATGAATGCCACTTCCAGTTTCACACTATTTTAGTAAAGAAAGAATGGTTTAAAACATTACTATTTCTTCAAAAGCATCATAAAATAGTTCTGTTTAAAAAAAAATAAAATAAAATTGTTAAACACAATTGGTTAAAAAAATAACATAATTTTCTTTGAACTGAAATATTAGGGTTAGGTTGTTTAATCAACATTCAACCGTAATAATGTTTATTGTTTTTTTGTTTATTATGACACAATTTAAAATAATAAAAACTGCATCCCATTTTGATGCCCGCCCAATTCAGTGCAGTTTAATAATAACATACATAATAACATACATATTTCTTAAGGAAGGATATAAATTTAACTGTAAACAAAAGAGTGCACATTAAAAAAAAAAAAAAAGGGGGGGGGGGGGGGGGAAGGGAAGAGCTCTGGCAAATAGAAGAGCAAGCTACATTCTGTCCTTAGGTACCCTGTTGTGAGTGAGAGCAGAATCCACATCACAGAATTCTTAGAGCAGACTTGGTATAAAAGCTTAGTTGCAAAGCAGCCAACATAAGTGGAACGGTTTGGATCACTTACAGTAACTGCTACTCTCATTTATTAATGTGACTTATAAGGAAGAAATATTACCTTTCACTTGGCCACATTTCTTCGTGAAGTGGGCACTTAAGAAGACTTTGTATGCCATGTTAGAATGCTTAGTTGCAAAATCGTGAAAAAGATGTTTTGTGGCCAAATGTTGTCAGGGTAAAAAATAATAATAATAATAATTAATCAGTTCTGTTCTGCTTTTGCTTCTTGGCATGAGCTACTGCACTAATAGTCTACACTGGAATAATGAGACATTAAATTATGGAACATATATGTAGAATCCAGGCGGCTGTCTAAAATAATCCACAAAATATTCCAGCATTAGCTGGTGGGGGGGAAAAAAGAGGGAGTGCTTCCTGTGGCCATTCCTAAAATATGTGTAATGCAATTTAACTGAATGTCATATTCTTTAAGGACATGGCACTTTCCAGGTTCCTCAGCTTTAAGAATCATAGAATTGTAGAATGGCTAGGATTGGAAAAGAACTTCAAATCTGTGCAGTTGTGGCTCCCCTGCTGGGCTGCCCCAAACCAGCTCAGCTGCCCAGGGCCCCATCCAGCCCGACCTAGAGAACCTCCAGGAATGGGGCACCACAGCTTCTCTGGGCAGATGTGCCAGGGCCTCACTGCCCTCTGAGGAAAGTATTTCTTCATCTAACCTAAACCTCCCCCTTTTTAAGGTAAAACTATTCGCTCTTATCACTATCATTCTCTGCAAAAAGCCATTCCCCCTCCTGTTTATGAGCTCCTTTAAAGTACCGGAAGGCCGCAATGAAGTCTCCATGGAGACTTCTCCAGACTGAACAAGCCCAGCTCCTTCAGCCTTTCTTCACAGTAGAGGTGCTCCAACCCTCTGATTATACTTATAGTCTTCTCCGGACCTAATCCAGCGGCTTCACATCCTTTTTGTGCCGGGGGCCCCAGACCTGAATGCAGTTCTCCAAATGGGGCTTCGCAAGGGTGGAGCAGTGGGGGACAATCCCCTCCTTGCTGCCACCCCTCTGTCGATGCAGCCCAGGGCACAGTTGGCCTTCCAGGCTGCGAGTGCACACTGCTGGCTCACATTCAGCTTTTCATCCACCAGAATCCCCAGGTCCTTCTCCATAGGGCTGCTCTGAAGTTGTCCCAGCCTGTACACACATTTGGGATGGCCCTGACTCTTGTGCAGTTCCTTGCACTTGGCCTTCTTAAACATCATCATGTACATGTGGTCACACTTCCCAAGATTGTGCAGGTACCTTCTCATGACACTATTTCCTTTTACTGTACCAACAGCACCACTCAGCTGAGTGTCATCAGTAAATTTACAGAGACTGCGCTCAATCCCTCTGCCTGTGTCAGTGTTAAAAATGTTTAAGTGTGTCAGCTGCGAGACATATCATTGAGAAACACAACTCATTATCAGCCTCTACCTGGACATGGAGCTGTTGGCCATAACCCAGATCTTTCTCTCTCCCTTTCTTAAAAATGGGACTCACCAGGGACTTTGCCTTATAGCCATGACCTTTCAAATATAATAGAGAGTGACTTGGCAGCTACATCAGGCAGTTCTTTCAGGACCCTGAGATGCATATCTTCGGGCTCCAGAGACATGTACAGTCTCAATAAATGTTCTCAAACCTGCTCTTCATCTACACTGGGAGTGGTTCTTCTCCTCCAGCTAACCTTTCCCAACTTTGAAGCTAGGCCTGCTTGGAGAAATAAGATGCAGCAACACCCAGATCTCCTTTTCAATCAACTTTTCCTTTGTTCTACGGACCACACATAAATGCAGATGTCACACTGTCTCGCTCCGATTTATAGGAGGGAGAAGAGGTTCTTTGCTGTATATGTATACCTGGTGTGAGATTAAGAAACAATAGTTCAAATGTTGGTCTGACCAGTTTATTACAAACCTTAACCAGGGAGATGAGGAAGGGGAGGACGGACGATTTAGGGTGATGGGGAAGGGAAGGTGGGTGATAGAAAAGATAGAAAGAGGCAAGAATTGCATAAAGTGGGAATAGTCAACACTATTGATAGGTCCTGTTGCAAGATGTTCCGATGGTCCAAGGCAGAAGCACAGCGGGGGAGAGCAGCAGCAGCGTGGCCAGCCTTGGGCAGCAAGTGTGTAGCAGGAAGAAGCCGCAGGGTAAGTCCAGGAGCAGGCAGCAGGATTCAGGTAGCAGGTCCGGGACAGTCCATCAACAAGCAGGACTTCCGCAGTGAGGGATCTGATGGCAGACACCTTCGTGTTCTTCTTCAGCATGCAGGTCTCAGATTGTGAGGAATCTGGTGTCAGAAACCCAACTTCATGGTCGCTGATCCCTCTTTTATCCTCCCTTTTTCCTGCCTACCTGACATCCCTGGGTGCACTCCCTGAGATGGCCATCTTCCTCGAGATAAGTCCACACAAAAGACCACTTCACGGCCATTCATCTGCAGCTTCTCTCTCTCTCTCTCTCTCTCTCTCTCTCTCTCTCTCTCTCTCTCGTTGCCCCTGGCCTTGTCCGTCTGTGACCCTCAGACAAAGGATTTTGCAGCCCTTGCTCAGGGCTTGTCCATCAGTGCTCTCCAGACAAAGGATTTCTCAACCCTTGCCCAGGACTTGCTTGGACCTGTTCCATCTGTGTCCCTCAGACAAAGGATTTCTCAACCCTTGCACAGGACTTACTTTGACTTTTTCATCTGTGTCCTTCAGCAAGCTTTGAGTCAATGGTATAAAAGAATAATCTCTTACAGACACTTAAAATTTTCAGCAGCATGTGCCAAAGAGTGGCACTGGCTTAGCCAATACCTTTCACAAAATCTTTTCGGTATTTAATTGCAGGGTATCTGTAACACTTGGATATAGAGTTTCTATAGAACAGTGGGAGAAGGTAGATAAGGCCCCCCAAAGTGTGTCCTTTTGAGCTGAGAAGTACCCCAGAAGCCTTTGGGGTAGGTTGCCATGAGGGTCCCCCTCCAGCCCTTCCTTAGGGAAAGGCAGGGCAAAGGCTCAAATGGCAAGATGAGCACATGTGGCTCTATGTTGGGACATGGAAGGAGGGGATCAGGGCAGAGAGATGTGGGGAAGGATGGGATGAGGCTCTGTGCCCTCTTGGAGGTGGAAGGCAGAAGATGAGGGGGAGAGCAGGCCTCAGTGTCCTCCTCTCTCCTCCAGTGCTCAAGCGTGGGCTGGGCTATGGTCTGCTGTTGGGAAGCCCTGGGGAAAATTCTGGCATAGCCGAGACTCTTGAATCCCAAATTTTAGAGATAATTCTACTCTACTTTTAGTAGTTATTTGATAATAACTAATTACATGTGATGAAGGAATCTTTACATCCAGGTGTTACAAATATCTTTCAACTACACACAGAAAATATTTTCTGAAAGGTATAGGCTAAGCCAGTGTGCCTGCTCGACATTTGCTGCTGAAAACGGGAAATGCAACATTTGCGTTTATATACGCAAGTGTCACAGCTACATTATATGTGACCATCAGGCTGAGCATGCGTGGTAGTAGCTCTGTGTTTGCAGCAGCAGATCACGTGGGTATTTTTTCCCTTTATCACTGAAATTACTTCTTTTTTCTTTTTTTTTTTTCTTTTTCTCTTTTCTCTCTTCCTGTCTGGTTGTACGAAACAGATTTTATCTCAACGCACAAGTTCTTTCTTCTTGTATTTTTGTTGTTGTTGTTGCTGTTGTTCTTTTCCTGAGTCTCTCCCCCATCCCACTCTGTGATGAGTGAGCACAACACTGTGTGATGTTGAGATGCCTGCCAGGTTACACCAGAACACAATCATGCAAGAATCTCCCACACTTTACAATCCCCTGTTCTGCTGCAGAATGCACTTGCACTGAACCCAAAGATGTTTAACAAGGCGCAGTGTAAGGTGTTGCGCTTGGGTCAGAGCAGTCCCAGATATGTGTACAGCCTCAGAAAAGAACTCCTTGAGAACAGCCCTGAGAAGAGGGACTTGGGTTTTCTGGTGAATAAAAAGCTGGACAAGAGCCAGCAGCGTGTGCTTGCAGCACAGAAGGCCAACTGTGTTCTGGGCTGCATCAACAGAGAGGTGGCAGCACAGAGGAGGGGATTGTCCCCTCTACTCTGCCCACATGAAGCCCCATCTGCAATACTGAGGCCAGGTCTGGGGCCCCAAGCGCAAGGACATGGAGCTGATGGAGCAGGTACAGAGGAGGTCACAAAGGTGCTCAGAGGGCTGGAGCATCTCTCCTGTGAAGAAAGACTGAGGGAGCAGGACTTATTTAGCTTAGAGAAGGCTCCAGGTAGAACTTGTTGTGGCCTTGCAGATCTCAAAGGGAACTAACAAAGAGCGCGATCCACTTTTCACATGGTCTAATAGGGACAGGACAGGGCAGAATGGTTTTACACTACAATAAGGGAGATTTAGGTTAAATATTAGGTGGAAATTCATTACTCAGAGGGCGGTGAGGCCACAGCACAGCTGCCCAGTGAAGCTGTGGTGCCCCATCCCTGGAAGTGCTCAAGGCCAGGCTGGATGGGGCCTTGAGCAGCTGGTGGGGGGCAGCCCTGCCCACGGCACAGGTTGGGGCTGGGTGGGCTTGGAGGGCCCTTCAGACCCAAACCATTGTTCTAGGACAGGCTCAGGGATTTCCTCGGAGCTGTTCAGGTGTCCCTGCTGGAGCAGAGCTTGGAACAGCTTGACCCAGCAGCCCTGCCAACCTCAGCCTTTCTGTGATTCTTGGAGCAATTCTCTACGAGGCCGCAGCTGAAATACATGACAGCACTTGCCCAACTTACAGTAGTACTCCTTGGCAGCAAACGCTTTGTTTTAATCACGAAGCTACTCAACAGCAAAGGAACGCATATCAGATTCCAGCTGCCAGAGTCCCACCAGCCGTGCCGCCGCCGGGGGACAGCACCACTGAGCTGACACGGCCCGGCTGCGCACCCTCCTCCCACCGCGGCGCGATGGGCGCGGCGCGCGGCTCTGCCATCGCTTTCGCTTTCGCTTCTAGTCGTCGCGCGGGGCCCGCAGGCCGCAGGTACGGGGGGCTGCATACGGAGGGGGAAAGCCCGGGCCGGGGGTCGGCCCGCCCGCCTCGGAGCTGTCCGCGGAAGAGTGTGAGGCCGCGCCCGAACGGCGGCGATTTGGAGCTTGCTTTCCTTCTGCAGGTGGTCGCCACCAGCGGCCGGTCCACAATGGCAGCGCCGCGCTGGGAGGTGGTGGTGCTCGGGCTGACGAGCGTGGCGTGGTGTGTCAGCGGCGCCCAGAGCGGTGGCGGCAGCGCGCAGTTTCCCTGGGACAAGGTGAGGCTCCCCAGGCACGTTGTCCCGCTGCAGTACCACCTCCTCATCCATCCCAACCTCACCACGCTCACCTTCACCGGCACCGTGGCCATCGACATCGCGGTCACGCAGCCAACGAAGGCGGTCGTCCTACATAGCAAACGCCTGCGCGTCACCAGGGCTGCCATCGAGGCGGGGGCAAGGAGCACCTGCGTGGTGCGGGACGTGAGGGTGCTGCAGCACCCGGCCCACGAGCAGCTGGCGCTGCTGGCCGCCGAGCCGCTGTGCACCGGGCACAACTACACCCTCAGCATCCAGTACTCAGCGAACCTCTCCGACTCCTTCCACGGCTTCTATAAAAGCACCTACAGAACCCAGGAAGGAGAACTCAGGTATTTGGTGGTTATTTTTGTTTGTTTGTTTGTTTGTTTGTTTTTTGGGGTTTTTTTGTGGTGTTTTTTTTTTTGTTGTTGTTGTTTTTGTTTTTAAAGCAATGAATATGATTTCTTCGATCTTCTCTGGCTTTAGAATTTGTTGTCACCTGCTTTAGGATTTTTTTTTTTAAATTTTTATTTTTTCCGAAACCATTCTTGATGTTCCTATTGCAGTTGAGAAATAGAATCTCACAAGATTGTGCAATGGGGTACTACAGAGGCTGTCTTTTTTTCAGATAGTGATATGGTTCATAGAGTTATAGAACAATAGAAAGGTTCGGGTTGGAAGAGACTTCCAAGCCCACCAGCCCCAACCCCGTGCCATGGGCCAGGCCACACCCCACCAGCTCAGGCTGCCCACGGCCCCATCCAGCCTGGCCTTGAGCACCTCCAGGGATGGGGCACCACAGCTTCTCTGGGCAGCTGTGCCAGGGCCTTACCTCCCTCTGCTTAATGAATTTACTCCTAATCTCTAAGGTTTTGACTGTGTCTTTAGCAGGCCTTGATCCACCAATGTATCCACTGATGCCCCTTGGGTATGGTGAGAGGAAAAGGCAGGCAACTTGTTGGGCTCACAGCAAGTTTTCTCTTATTCTGCAACCCTTTCCAAGGTGGTTTTTAAGAAACTTCATCTGATTGCCTCAGTTCCTCACTACAGTTTCAGAAGCAGCAATTCTTGAATTAATGTGCAAAATACCATAATGGTACCTATAGTTACATTTCCTTAGTATGAAGTTACTTTGGTAAACCCTGTGCATGTGAAGATCTGTGGACTACAGCTCCTTCGTTCTTCTTTTTTTTTCACTTAGAGTGCTTGCATCAACTCATTTTGAGCCAACATCTGCAAGAATGGCCTTCCCGTGTTTTGATGAACCAGCCTTCAAAGCCAGGTTTTCAATTAAGATTAGGAGGGAACCAAATCACCTTGCATTGTCCAATATGCCTCTGGTAGGTGGATACATTTAATGTTGTACAATTGCTTGATGGCCACTGAAACAAGAAAGTAAAATGAGAAGAGAATATCCAAGCATGGGAATGCTTGTCCTAAACATTACCTTCATCCTTTTATGGCAGTTCGCAATTGCTGGTAGTTTTGATGCAAGATTAAAAAAGAATGCAGAAAATTATACATCGAGTGGGTTCCTACTTCTTAGCAGTGGTTTGAGAATGTTCAATGTGATGCGGTCTCCCTCACCTGTATTTTATGCAGAAATTGCTTTCCATCTTTGTCATAGATTTTGAAGGTTAATAATGAAATATGTCTGAGTACAACATGACGTGATTCCTGTGTATTACCTTAATTACCTGCTAAAGAAGACCTTTTCTGTAAAAAAAAAGAGATAATTTGGCCATCAGCAATATCTCAGTGAACTTGCAGTACCATGTAATGACTCCAGATATTGCTTGCAGTTACAGATATGTCTGCATAAATAGGGTAGGTTACATTTTGCACATCTGATGTTAATTTCTGCATAAGGTATTCTTTATAAGTTCTTCTGTATTACTGGTTCCTGGTTTGTGAGGAAGCTTAGCGCTTAAATATGAAGGAATATTACCTCCCCATACACACAGAGTACACAGAGTATAAAAAGGAAATGTTTAGAAAATTGGTTTAAAAAAGCAATTCTTACATAGAGAAATGGATAAATAGTGATTTTTTTCTTTTCATTATTGGGAAAGTCTAAGTTAGCTAAAATTGTATGTAACTAAGAGGAAAATAGGGTAACTCCTACAGGTGACCCATCTTGTTATCAAGTAGATACCTGAGACAGCTGAATCATTGTCTGAAGGAGTTTATTTCTCTCATGTATAATAATCAATGTTTAGATTTAGACAATTTAATTTGATTGATGTACTGCCTCACACTGAAGAAAATTGAAGCAGCAACCGGTATTTTTATTTATCTACGTTTACCAATGTAGAAATAACTTATGACTTTCATTTCTTATGAGCGAAACTACTTGTATATATGTGTTTTCTTTTTGTGGGGGGAACAGCCATGGGAATTACTTCTTTTCAGTATGTCTTTAAAATGGTCTCAATGAAACTGAAAAAACCCACAGCAATTTATGGTCTGAGAGTCCTCATGCATACTAGCAATGAATGACATGCTGTGCTTCTTTTTTTTTTTAGGTGAAGTCCATGAATATAGCTTCATGGCTTGTTGAGGACCATTTTGATACCAGTGTGAAGATGAGTACTTACCTTGTGGCATTTATCATTTCGGATTTTAAGTCCATCAGCAAAGTAACGAGTCATGGAGTTAAGGTAGGTCTTTCTCAACTTCTAAGAGTTTTGTAAGAAGATCTGTATAGAAACATACAGTTTATTTTTCATTCAAATCATTGCATTTAAATGTCCTGAAGTTTTACGTGAATGAAAAGACAGAATGAAATAGGGTTTGTTGTTAGATGATTGGATGATTAGTTTACATTGTGATTCTTACTAGTGTCAAAACCTTTTAGTAGTATGCGTGCTTTTTATATACGCACACCATGTGTAACATTGTCTCATGTAAGAAGATAAAAGGAAATTAAATATTGTCCTCTTAGAAAATCAAGAGAAAAATAGAACTGTGTAGCTTGAGCAACTCCAGCGTGATAGGGGATGGAAATTGTAGAAGTCTTTGTAGGGGCATAATGGCTGCAGAAGAAAGTTACAATTTGTATTTCTAGTTTTCATCATATTTTTTTCTGGGTTGTTAAAAACAACTTTTGCATAAGAACAGTTGGATATATGCTCTAGAGTCACTTTTTATGGTCACTCAAATAGCAGTGTTAAAGAACAAATGACGTAAGGTTTTGATGGTGGTATTAAAATCCTGCTTGCTTGTGTGCTGTAGATTTCCGTATACACAATACCAGAAAAGATCAACCAGGCTCATTATGCACTGGATGCAGCAGTAAAACTTCTAGACTTTTACGAGGACTACTTCAGCATTCCCTACCCCTTACCAAAACAAGGTAAGCTTTAAATAATCTATTTGATCATAATAATATTCTTAAGAACAGTGAGAAATATAGAATTATTAATTTATGTAAGACTGAGCTGACTTTGGCTCACAAGTTCTAAGCTTTCTTCCTCACCTTGCTTAAGAATAGTTTTAAAAGCTGCATTGAGAACTGAAAATCCTTGTATTCTGTGTAGAACTTCTTTTGAAGTATGTTTTTGCTATTTCATCTAAGGAACCCCTTAAAACTATGTGTTATATGTGTGTGTGCGTGTGTGGGTGCTGTGTTGAGTTGGGATGAACAGGTAGCTGGGTAAAATAATCCTAGCAGTGTTTTAATCTTTTGTTTTGTTTTATAGATTTAGCAGCTATTCCTGATTTTCAGTCTGGTGCTATGGAAAACTGGGGGTTGACCACATACCGGGAATCTGCATTGCTGTATGATCCTGAAAAGTCCTCAGCATCCTCTAGGCTTTGGATTACTATGATAATAGCCCATGAGCTGGCTCACCAGGTGAGATTTAGGAGTAACAATGAAGGATCAGAATGGGCCCACAGAGTGGGCTGCTCCAGTTTGAGGGTGTTCTCCTCTGAACAGTGACTATTTCCAGTAACGGAGTCTAGTCAGGCTGCACAGACACGGAAGGCTGTAAATGTGTTTAGTTTGGTAGCTGCAGTACACCGGGGCCTTTGCGCCATTGTCAACCATGTAATTAGTTGTGGGGCCTGAATATAGATACGCAGAAGTCTGTAAAATATTTATATATTGCTTTCCTACCAAACCTGTTTTATTTACAAGGTTTGGGGAAATGGAAGCGGAAACCAGTGCTTTAGAGTTTTACCATAAAAATAACAAATGAAAGAGCCCAAAGCTAGCTATATTACTGAAAAGATGTTCCTTAAAAATCAGTGAAATACTACAATTTCAGTTTCATGCAGGTCAGCAGCAGCTTTTGTGATAAGCCAGGTACTTAATTTCAGGAGTTTGGTGTTTTTGTTGTTTCAGTGGTTTGGCAACCTCGTTACCATGGAGTGGTGGAATGATCTGTGGTTAAATGAAGGGTTTGCAAAGTTTATGGAGCTGCTGTCAGTAAACGTTACCCATCCAGAACTGGGAGTTGTAAGTGGCATTTCCTGCATTTTTATTTTAGATCTGCCTTCTAAGTCCGCTAATTTGTAGGGGTAAAGACTGAGCCGTTTTGTGCTGTGAACCACTTCTCAATTTCTCTTTGAAGGAGTCATCTGATCTTAACTCTGAAGGGTGGGAATGTTGATTGAATTGCATGTAATTATTTTCAGAAACTGATGATGGAAGGAAGTTAATGATTACAATGAAAGTACATTCTTTTTTTTCAAAAGTTATTTAGATTTTCAGAACTGTAAGGAAATAATTTTATCTTTCTCTTAGTCACACGCAGTCAGACTCAAATGCTCATGAAGACTCTGAGATCCTCCCTCTAGCATAACACAGGTCCAATATAAGCAATTCTGCCATTTTGCATACCTCCACCAAAGTGAGGTGCACTGGGAAGATCTGTGCAGGATTTTGCTATAAAATTACAGTGGAATGATGGTGAAGAAATTCACTACTGTATTTTTTTGTTTGTTGCATTGTCCTCGTGTTGTTTTTTTTTCTTTGTTTTATGGTTACTGACCATTCTTTTTTACATCAAACTGTTGGAATGTGCACGTGCTTTTGTGGAGTTATTTTCAGCTCTCACTAACTGGACTGTCTAAGTTTGTTTATAATGGTAAGAGAAATTTGAATATCTTATGTTAATGTCAGTGTTTGTTTTTTTTTCTAATGCTCTGCAATAAAAAGAAAGACGTACACTGCTTTCTTTGTATGATGTGAAGATGATGTGGCACGGGCTGTAATGTGAACTAACCCAGTAGTGACCGAGCAAAATGTGGTAGCAATAATCATTTCTGCCTCCCATTAGGAAGATTATTTCTTAAGAAGATGTTTTGATGCCATGGAAGTGGATGCATTAAATTCATCCCATCCTGTGTCTACTCCTGTGGAGGATCCAGCTCAAATTTTAGAAATGTTTGATGAAGTTTCATACGAGAAGGTAAATAAGTAATTAATTGCTTCTGTTTTCAGTTGTACTGATTGTACAATACAGCTGTAATGTACCGATCCCAGTCCTTTGTACCAGGCATCCCTGAGCCACGACATGAGTACACATTTTTATGACTTGCCTAATTCCATATCCAAAGCACCTGAATGTAGTTCAAATTGTGGTTTTCCTTTTTTGTCTAAAGAGAGGCGGCTTTACTCCCTCTTCTTTGTTCTGTATCAATTTAAACCATTAAACCATTATTTCAGATGTTTAAGTCAAGCAGCATTTTTTACTGTAGCATTATATGGTGCCCATTCTATATAGTAATTAAAAAAATAGTAAGAGTTTACTCAATCCAATGTATTTTTAAGAAAACTGATCATGAAAACCAAATTACTACTTAAATATACATAAAGCCCAGTTGTTTTTTAATCGGAGACAAATAAAGCCATACTGCTATTTAGGTGGTAGCATGCTGAAAAATTTCCAAAACAAGCATTTTGTTGTCTAAGGAGCGGTTCTGTAAACACTTTGTCACTCTTTTTTTTTTAGGGATCATGTATATTAAATATGCTGAGGGACTTCCTGACTGCAGATGTGTTTAAGGCTGGGCTTGTGCAGTACCTACAGAAATACAGCTATCAGAATACTAAGAATGAAGATTTGTGGGACAGTTTGACAAATGCAAGTATTTTTTTAATTCTTTTTTTGTTGTTTTTTTCAAATGTCATAGCTTTTCACTAGTAATTTGTTTCTCTTATACATTAAAGAAAACTGCAAACACTACTTAAAGCTGTAACATCAATGGATGACTGAAACTCTTTTACAGATTTGTCCCACAGTAGGTACTGAAAAAAGTGAACTACAGGGTGACGGCTTTTGCAGAAGAAACCAGCAGTCATCTTCAAATGCAGTAAGCATCAATTATTTTACTCATTAGTATTTGAAAGTCTGGTATCTATCAGAGTCCTCTCGTGTTACTATCTTGTGCTGTAGGATTGGTACCTGTACAGACAGAAATCCTAATTCTGTGCCCAGGACTGGCTGGAAAGCTATACTACTTGAAGAGATGTCAGTAACTATATAAAAGTTTCCGTAGGAAGATCAGCCAGGGATGTCATGGGGATGTCATGGGGATGTCATGGGGATGTCATGATATCCCACGTTCCACCCAAAACTTTTCTGTGCAGAGCTTACAAATATGCAGCAGCTTCTGTGAAGTGCTTACCTACTCAGGTCTACTTCATTGTCAGTGTACTCCATCTGTCTTCTTCCTCTTCTTACATGTCTTCTTTTTCCCTCACTAACAGCACTGGACCAAAGAGTCTGTAGATGTGAAGGCAATGATGGACACTTGGACACTGCAAAAAGGTTTTCCCCTGGTAACTGTCACCGTGAGAGGAAAGAACATCCACCTGCAGCAGGAGCACTACAAGAAAGGAGTGGATTCTCTTTCACCCACAGAAAATGGGTAAAGAAAATGGGTAAATCTCGGGGCACAGATTATAGTACTCACTTGTGGCAAACACAGCTACACAGTAAGAACTTTTACTGTTGTTTCTTAAGGAATGCTGCCTGAGCTAAGTAGATGAGCGTTTTTGTGCAGCTCAAGACCAGCACCGCTTCTGCAGTAGGTGCAGTTGTGTCAGGCTCTGAGTGCAGAGTTGGGATACCAGCTGCTGCAGAGCTACAGGGGCTGGGCACCTTGGTGAGTTGAGTAAACCTGTGCTGCAGATGTGCTAGTGGAACTAGGCTTGAAAGATCATACTGTTGCAGCTTCACTGTTAATAATCTCCCACGCAAACTGAATTAAAACTAGCTAGATGCATGTGGGTCTGTACTGAAATGAACATATGTGAGGGCAGCTCATGGTTGTCATCTGGCAGGTAGGAGATACTGCGCAGCTATTAGGCTAAGTTGGAGAAGGTTTTGCAAAGCTTATTCATTAAACAAAGCACTTCTGTTTTGCAATAGGTACTTGTGGCACATTCCACTAACTTACATTACCAGCAAATCTCACACTGTTGAAAGATTTTTGATGAGAACCAAAACAGGTAATTTCCTTGACTAATTTGATTAACTTATTCAAAGTTCAAAAGCTTTTTTAGCTCTGCAGGGTTGTTGTTGTTGTTGTTTGTTTTCTTCAGAATTGACAGCAAGATAAACTTTTTTTTTTGTCATCTCAGTAACATCACTAGAACAGTATCTCTTACTGTATTCAACCATGTTAGAATTCTATTCAAATCTCTGAAATTAAACAATCTGTGGGTCTAACCCTAGGCTGTGTTTGACTCATTAACAACTGTCACTCCTGTCTGTACCCAATCATATATTAACAAAATATTAACAAGAAGGGGCTATATTTATGTTTGCAGATGTCATTATCCTTCCAGAAGAAGCTGACTGGGTTAAATTCAATGTGGACATGAATGGTTATTACATTGTACACTATGAAGATGATGGATGGGATCGTCTGATCAACCTTTTGAGAGAGAACCATACAGTGATTAGCAGCAATGACAGAGCAAGTCTCATTAACAATATATTCCAGCTTGTGAGGTAAGATATTCTGTCCAAGACAAAAAATGGACAAACTCTGCATTTATGTCATTAAAGAAGAAATGCTGATAATGTATATATTATTCCTTACATCTTTTAAATAGTCTGAGAGCATGTTCCCTACTTGCTTATAGCTATGTGAGTCCAGGATTTTCAGTAGTTCTATCTAAGCATATTTAATACAGACCAGAGGACATCAGAGTACTCTCATGCTCTAAACAGTCCCTCGTGTTCGCAACAGCATGTAGCATATTGAGTCTTTTTTTTGAGAAGGCAGGTTTGCAACTGAGTTCTCTGTGAAATACAGTATTTGCTCTGTTAACTTTTGTGACTTCAGAGTTCAGTTTTCACAGGGAAGCAGCACATACATGTGTACCATCCCTAACAATGACCTGTTTATTGTAGTAGTGAGGCCTGTCAGACAAAATTATGAGACTTACAACTCCATGAAACTCAGCCCTAAAGCTATTTGCAAGCTGAGGGTTTTTTTAAGACACTGTGAGTCTTTCTACTATGATGTCACACCAAATCTCCTTAGGTTGCCTTTAACTTGTAACTCTCTTAAGCACTGAAGATATTCAGTGCAAACATGGCATACATTTGGTGAGATGAAAAAAGTGTATTCAGTCACGGAGCTGGCAGAGACTGCAGTAGCAGAAGGTATTTTGTTCATTGCTAACGTTGTGCTAGGGTCTGCAATCAAAATGGAACATACCTGTTTTTATAAAACCTCTGTTTTCTTTGAATGTTTTGCTCATAGTCTTACCAATCATCACTGCTGTAATTTTAGCTTCTGAGGAAGGTAGGTGTGAATATTCAAAATCTGGATTAAAGTGTTCTTTGAAGACACAAGGTGCTGTCAGCACATCTTCATGCAACCTATTAAATTTCTCAGTCAAGTTTTTGCAAGTGAGCTAGTGCTGGAGTGCATCTATATGGAAATCCTGATGTTCACTAGGACTGTCAAATCTTTCTATCTATCTATCTCCTGCACCACAGGTAGCTGTCCTTTCTCTCTCAAGTCTAAGAAAGGAAAGCACGGGAATTAAACTACAATTTCCCTGGTCCAGCTGATGAGCAAGAAGGCAATTAAGTAGGGCATAGATCTCTTATTCTCTAATTCAAATGGAATTTTTTAGACCAGAAGAGAATCAGAAGTTAAATTCTCAGCATGAAGTTTCACAGAGGAGAAAATGAATAGATTTTGAAGGGGGGCAAAAACATGTCATTTTCAATGCAGATGTGGTAGTGCAAGTAAGCCAATGTAAAGTGATGGACTTGGAGAGTGATTTTGCTCTTGTCTTGTAAGCTTAATTGTAAATTGTTTTATCCCCTTCCTTCTACTCTCTAGAATAAAAAAACTGCCGATTTCTAAAGCTTTTGATTTAACTTTATACATGAAACGGGAAACACAGATTATGCCCATACTCCAAGGTATGAATGAGCTGATTCCTATATACAAGCTCATGGAGCGGAGAGATATGGATGACACAGAAAAACAGTTAAAGGTAACATTTTAAGTGTCTGCAACTTCATAACTGTGCTTGTACCCTGCAAAATGCATTTTGTATAAACGTTTATTATTGCCTTATTTTAGGACTATATAGTCAGTCTATTCAAGGACCTAATTGACAAGCAGCTTTGGAGTGATGAAGGCTCAGTGTCTGAGAGAATGCTTCGGCAGTCCCTGCTGACGTTTGCATGTGTGCGCAGGTACCAGCCCTGTGTGGACAAAGCAGAAGAGTATTTTTTAAAATGGCAGAAATCCAATGGAACCTTAAGGTCTGTTGTGTAAATAGTACTGCTTTTCTATGGCTGTCTTTTCTGATACTCTGTTTAATTACAGCAGCATTAATTTATGAGTTAAACTGCAATCTTTTCTGCAGTCTGAAGCTGAGTCTGTTTAGTTTCAAGTTTTAGCTTCCACTTCTTTGGCATTTTGCTGAATATTATATACGCAAATCATCACAGACTTCATGTGGTACTCCACTATTTTTTTTTTTTTTTGTTAGAAACGTTCTGAAAAGTGAACATTATGTGTGAATGTATTCCCTCTTTTATGTATATAAGAATAGGTAGCTCTTGTTCATGAACTTGGCCTAATTTATGTTTCTCATCATGACATAAAAACTCTCTAAAACATCCTCCAAAACATCTCTGAGAGATTGTTCCAGTCAGGCCAAATATGACGACATTGGTGTCTGACTAAATACAAGACAGCTATGAAAAGAATATTCAAAATAAGGAAGAAAAACAAAATAAAAGGAATGAGTCCAGCATTTCAGGAAATCATTTCAGGGCAGGAGCAGCACCATGATACAGCCTGTGATATACTTAACTGTTTCTCAGCAGCAGGCACTGCTTTCTAATACCAGCGAAGGACCAGTGTTTCTTAACAAACTCTGTTATGCCAGCTGAAGCATGACATAGTTGTATTTCTACATACATTCCTAGATGTGACACGGAGAGTAACTTGATCTTCAATTTGCTGTAGGCTGCCAGCAGATGTGAAGACAGCAGTGTATACCGTTGGAGCACAAACATCTGAAGGTTGGGATTTCCTCCTTAGTAAATACCAGCACCACTCCTTCAGTGTAGATAAAGATAAAATTGCATCAGCTCTCAGCCTCACCAGGAATAAGGACAAACTTCAGTGGTGAGTAGTGTGTTACACAAGAAGAGTGTGTTTGAGGGAAGATACACCAGTTCTGAAACAGGAACTAAAGTTGCTCCATCTTGTTTCACAATAAAAAAAGCTGTTAATTTCAGGATTTCTGAAATGCTTTATGTAGTTAATACAGTAAGAGTCTGCAGCACTTCCTTTCAGGGTCCTAGTGCCAGTAGTCAATCTGCAGTAGCAGACTGGGCTAAAATGTAAAGCTATTCTGATACCTTTCCTTTGCTTGACAGACACTTGTTTACCTTCGTAGTTACTTTGATTGTAGCTATGTGTGCTGTAAGGTTCTTATAAAAACGTGAGTTTTCCTGCTTTTGAGAGTTGAGCACTACTGAAGTTTTCAGGTGTTCAAACACAAAAGCTTTATGCTTTTTTAATCAGCATAAAGGTCTGTTAAGTAACTCTACTTGTGAAAGTAACATTAATGCGGAAAGTGTACGTACACCATAAAAACTTCCAAGTCATACCAAAGAACTGATATGTCAGGACCTTTAGGAATGTGAGCTTTTTACAGTAGAAGAAATACTGAGGGAGTAATAATTTGTCATTATTATCTACTGGTCTAAACAACTTCAATTTCTGTTACTAATTCTTAGGCTAATGGATGAAGGTCTGCGTGGTGACATCATAAAAACTCAGGATTTTCCATACATTCTTGTGTCTGTTGCCAGAAATCCATCTGGCTATCATCTTGCTTGGACCTTCTTAAGGGAAAACTGGGAAAAACTCGTCGAAAAGTAAGGAACAGAAGTTGTTTCACTCCTGTCTGTACCCAATCATACATTAAAACACTACTATTTCCTACAAAATAATAGCAAGCTTTCTGAGTGTAGGTTATTCTTTTTGCCAGATTTGAACTTGGTTCAGCATCCATAGCGGGCATGGTCACTGGAGTGACAAATCAGTATTCAACAAGGCCACA